>VXAY01003154.1:2105-148318 GCA_013399855.1 Oxyruncus cristatus
ATATTTATGTTTTATAATTTAATATATTTATATAATTCAATACATTTATAGACATACTTTAGTGTGTAATATTATACTGTTAGGTGAAAAACTATTTGTTAGCATTCCCATACTTCATTTGGGTAACAAGCACAGTTTTGCTCTCCCAGTAACTTCATGTACACCTAAATTTATTGAAAACCTAATTTAGGAATAATTTGTTTCATAGCAACATAGTTTTCATTTCAGACAATAAATACATAAATGTCAACAGAAATAATTCACACAGGGCTTTGAAATGCAGTAAACATGTCCGCAAAGTGCCCAAATCAGGTTGAAAGATATAAAAATCCAACCCTGTTGGCAGTGGTGGTCACTAGATGATAAAAGCCACCAAGTGGCACATAAACTATCTTTCAAGATCTGCTGAATAGGAAAGGTTTTATGTTTGTGGAACAAAATGGATTATTTGTTGGTTTTTGTACTACTATTGTAATGTTCCTTTGGCATAGATGAAGGAATTCTTCATTTTAAAAGAATAGAAAAGGTTGTATACAGTACTTAGATGTAATTTCTTATACCTACTTTTTTTTCTTTTTGTTGAGGTTGAAGAAATGTGTTGCAGGAGTCAAGGGAAGGGATTCTGCCCCTCTGCTCTGCTCTGGTGAGACCCGCCCTGCAGTGCTGCCTCCAGCTCTGGGGTCCCAGCACAGGAAGGACATGGACCTGTTGGAGTGAGTCCAGAGGAGGCCACCAAGATGATCAGAGGGATGGAGCACCTCTGCTATGACGAAAGGCTGAGAGAATTGGGATTGTTCATCCTGCAAAAGAGAAGGCTCTGAGGTGACCTAATTGTGGCCTTCCAGCATCTGAACGAAGTCTACAGGAAAGATGGAGAGAGACTATTTGCAAGAGCCTGTAGTGACAGGAAAAGGGGGAATGGCTTCAAACTGAAAGAAAATAGGTTTAGATTAGATATCATGAAGAAATTCTTCCCTGGGAGGGTAGAACTGGGATAGGAGGCACTGGAACAGGTTGCCCAGAGAAGCTGTGGGTGCCCCATCCCTGGAAACATTCAAGGCCAGGCTGGTCTAGCAAAAGGTGTCCCTATGTATGACAGGGGATTGGAACGTGATGGACTTTAATGTCCTTTCCAATCCAAACCATTCTATGATGATACTGTGATACTACATGTGATCAAATCTGTCCAGCAGAGATGAATAGGAGCTAAACATAATCAGGGCAACTCAAAATTTTCTCCACTTTTTAACTATGTTTATCCCTTTCTGCGTGATGGGAATGTGTATGAATTCGTATGTATATGAATGTATCTCCTTTTCAATTACTACAGATGGTATTTGTTTATACTTCTCATATCTGAAAAGAAAAGAGGTTTCACATTTCCATGAGGAATGTTACATCAGTGCAAATCAAAAAAGAGTAAAAATTTCTTCCAGCAACCAGGGAAAATGGGAAAATGTTTTCTTTTATGGAATTTCTTGAGTTGTGGAGGGCAAAACCTGAACATTATTGACCTTTCTAGAATAAATGTTCCAGTCTTAGTTAGCTGAATGATTTTTCTTTTGAAATCTTTGGTATTTTCAAGTGATTGACTTTAAAATATCTATTGCAGTATCTCTTGACAGTGGATGTGTGTGGTTATCCCCAAGACTCTGTTATTTTGAAGTGGTTTATATTTCATCTCAGGAGCTTGAACAACATACCTTTACCCTCTGAAAAGTTCTTACCAGTATGTTTGTTAAAATACAAACTAATGTGAAATACAGCCCCCACTGGAGACGGGGAATATAGGGAATGATGAGAGACTGTGACTGTATTGTTGTAAGCAGATGTTGGAGTATAGTTGGGTACAGGAGATGACACTTGATCTGATAAACATTTGCACCACCATGGAATTTGTTTAATTTGGATGTTGGAGAAAGAGAAAAATATTTCCTCAGTAAGTTTGTTTTTTAACATTTTTTTTTTATTTTGAGTCAGGGAAAGATTAAAACGCTTTAAACGCTTTAAACTTTGTAGAGAATGCTACAACCCTGATAACTGTAAAAGCTGGTGTATCCACAAAGTAAACAGTATTGATGATGTATAAATGTGGATTTTTTTTTTTCACAGAATAGTTTGTGACAAACAGTGTTTCAGGAAATCCTTCTGCAACAAGTCACGTAAGTGCAGGCTTAGACACTTGGTGTTAAATGTAGAGTAAATCTGTTACTCATAGTATTTTTTGCTTTGTCAGCCATGGCTTAGATAAACAGTTTTCTCTTTCTGGATACTGCAAACAAAACCTTGAGCTTTTACTGTAATGTAGGTTGAGTGATTTCACGATAACAGCAAACTCTGAACGGTGCTTGGTTCTTTATATAGCAGTTCTCAGGGAAATTGATTCTATTTTAATGACTGCCTCCCTCTTCAGCACCTTGTCTGAACAATCCTAAGAGTGTCCCCAGGAGATGATTTATGAGCCAATTTGGAAGCTGGTACTCCAGAAGCCAGAAGTAGTGAAAGTGCCTGTTGCTGGCCTGAGCTGATCATGGAATACCTTGTAGGGGGGTAATGGAGTACTTCTGTGTTCTGCACCATTTCAGAAAGTTTGTGATGCTTTCCGCTCCCTACAGGAGCAGCAACATTCCTGTAAAAAAAACGCCACCAGGCTTGGGGTATTTTCCAAAATAAGACAATCTTCTTTCAAAGAATATAAATTTTAAAGCGTTTGCATATAAAATATATATGAAAGTGAACATGTTTGATGAACTATTTCAGGATGATCAAATTTGGCAAATATACAGAACTACATTCCTGTTGTACCATGCTGACTTTCAAGTTATACTGTGAGTTAATCAAAGTGCAAATCTGAAGCCTGAGTATTGAATACAGAGTAACACTTGGCAGTTTCTTCTTCTTGTACATGTTCTACTTGTTTTAAATTTTATGCCTGGATGAAAATAAAATCAGAGGTATTGTCTACTTCAGTTGCAAGCTTAACTTTCATTCTACTTTGTTGCAAGAACCTTGTAGACAAATGGAGAGAAACAGAGATCTAGAAAAGATAAAGTTAGAAAAAGTATTTTAGCACTGTATATCTCTTTTCAAATACAGTGGTTGTAAATTTGAAACAGGTAAGCTGTGTGCTTTTTAAGCTGGTTTAAAAGAGTTTAAAACAAAAGAAAAATCAGTGTAGGTCATGGTTAGAATAAAGACTAGAAGAGAGAAGACAAAGGATTTTGAATACCTAAGAAATTTTAACAAACAAGTGCATATACCAGCCTAGGTATTTTTGAAACTCTTGTACACATTCATTGAATAGGAAAAAATACCCTTAATTTTTTGATATATAGAAAGAACTTCTAGTGTTATATGGGGAGTGGAAAAAAACCCTGAAAATTCATTATGTTCTTTATTAATAGAAAATTATCCTTAGCAATTTCATTATTCTTCTCACTGCTTTCTTAGGAGGTAAGGCAGAGACTCTATTCAAGCTTTTCCAATACCAAGGAACATCTAGGCTATACCTTTTTAACCTAGTTTTTCTGATTCTCTATATAATGATCCTTTTCCCCACCATTTCAGTATTTCTTCTGAGACCAGTTCCCATGTAGTTCAAGATTAAAGTTGAGTAATTCTTTCTATCACTTGACAGAAACTCCATTCAATACGTTTGCAATCACACCAAAAAGAAAACCTGTCATTATACCAAGACAGTTGCAAAGAACTGGATAACAATGAGAGGTTAAAGAGGCATGATGGGATGATAATTGTATTTCACAATGGGCATATTTATGAATGAATGAAATATGGTTTATTTTGTGTGCAGAGTCGAACAATGAACTATATTTTCAATTATCCAAAATTCACCCTGCCCCCTCCCTCCCCCTACACCTTAATTTTCTCCATTCTGTTATAGCTTGAATTGTTTCCAGCATTCCCATGTAAGAATATTCTGTTGAACAGAGACAGCAGCTGATTTATGCTTATGGGGTAAGAGAAAATTCCACATCTTGGCTAGAAGGGGTGAACAACTTGGGAAACATTGCTGTTCATCTACAAATTGTATCAGCCCTCAGTTCATTCACTGAATAGGAAATGCATGGGTTTGGGTATTGGATGTGGCTGCCCTTCTGTTGAATAAAAATAGTTGCTTTGAAAGCTATCAGCAGGACAAATGGTAGCCAGTGGGTTTTGTCCAAAACAAGCTTAAGATAAGGGACTGAAGAATTTTATCATTAATATTCATAAGCCTACTTACACCACACCATCTGTATCTCTGATACAGATTTTGACACTTTCAGTGAGGGTGAAAATTTCCTCTGTTGAGTTATCAGCAGACTGTAGAAAGTACCAGAGATGATGAACTATTAGTAATAAACTAATGGACTTTTGTCTGTAGTACTTCCATCTTCCTTAGTTGTTGTGTGAACTTGTGGTAGACACAGGGGCTCAACAACAGCCTTTAACTACTCTGAAATGAAGTCCTCACAATGTAAAATTTTCAGATGTTCCAAGTAGATAGAAATTAAGAAAAAGATAGAGATGTTTATTTTTCTTCCCCTCAGATTACTTTCACAGGTAATATGGAGTATCTGCTCAATCTGCATCACAAGCCCTAAACCTCCCTACCCACTAGCAACTGTTAGAACTTCTGTACTAACCTCATCTTCTTCAGAGTTAAAAAGCTTATGAATCAGAAAGCATGAGTGACTGACAGAAACCTCATTACTGTCATTTCTTAAGTAAAAATACTAAAGAATCCTAAGAAAGAGACTTTAGGGTGGACCAAAAAATACAGATTACACAGTTTCCTCCTAGACTCCAGAGTAGTTACAGTAAATGACTGTGTGTGATGATGGCAGATCAGATCTGATGATCAGAATGATCTCTGCCCATAGTGGTCATATGCACACATCCACACCTGCAGGTGTGTGCATGTGTGTATGTGTGTCTGCATGTAATAGAAGTAATTCTGCTGGATTTTGCCTAATGCCGGCAGTACCTCAACTCACCGTGGTGCTTCTGCATGTGACTTTTAACATGTTGTGTACTTCTGGTTACTCTTTTCCACATGTTATACTGTAAATGCAGCTGGGATTCTGGTCTTTTGTTCACATGTGAACCAGGACAATGTGGAGAATGTGGATTTCTTTGTAAAATGTTGTGGGAATGATATTACTGCATTGTGTCTTACTTGGGAGAGGCAAGCTATTCTTACAATAATCAAAGCAAGGTTCTGCTGCATTGTAAAATGCATTCAGGAACAAAGACTGAGTTATTATTATCTCATTTCTTATATTGCTTTCTGTCAATCAATAATACACAGCACTATTATCTAATAACTGCACTGATGTATGGACATGTAAAATGTTTAGATTTCATGTTTACAATGTAACAGGTTATTAAGGTGTCTAAGTAGTACACAAGCTAAATGAGTTATGAGCATCTGGAATCTTAGTAGAAAATCAGAGTATTTGAAAATAGTTTTATAAAGTAAGTGGGTCATGAAGAAGAGAAGAAACAGGTGTTTTTCCAACACAGCATAATGACCTATTTCTATTTTAAATATACTTAAGTATTTTCATGCATAATGCTGTAGTACAGATCAATGCTATGTGCTGAAAAGGAGGATACATCGACTGTAAAGTACCCTGTTAGAGTTTGTTTGGAGAGGCAATCAAAAGCTTATGTAGCCCATATTAAAGTCAGTAGACTTCAATAACTTTTTTGTGTTGTATTTAATGGGTTAAATAATTCTTACAACAGATACCACAAGAATTTAATATATGTATCTAAAGCACGGGTAACGATGCGAATCTTTTCAGTTTATTAATAAATACACTGAGGATGATATTCAGAATTTTTGAATAAGCATAAGCCAATTCAAGTCACAAAGCCTTGAGACCCCTGGTGCTCATATTCTCTTTGCCATCAGTAGTTTCTCACTGCTTTATTCTGAATAATTTATTCTGTTACTTTAACCTATATACACTGGTGTCTCAATTGCTTTTGATTCCTGATTCTATCCAGACTGTCTCACTTGTAAAACCTGTTTGGGTAGCTGAGTTCAGGTTTGTTTCAGAGCGTTATACAGTATCTGGCACAGGAATGTGTTTGTTTAGAACACCATTTTTGCCTTCTTGTATCTCATAAAAATGGGAAATTGAGTGTGTGGTGTTCTTTCTGAGCAACAAAAGGTACATGATACATTGCAGTGATTTGTGCTTCTGTGTACAAATTGGATCAGTTCTTTTCTAAAGCTAAGAATAAGGGAGAACTGAAAAGGTAGGTGATATATTGATTTGTTTATTAGTGCTTGATTCTCTTAACGCTGAAGTCAACTGGAATGTATTTTTAATTTCAGAGTGAGTAGAATCCCCTTCCTGAAATGACAAAAAAGTTATTTTCAGGGTTAAGTCCCAGTCTTTTCACTGTCTCTAATCTCTTCCCATTAATAACACAAGTTCACTTTTAGGATATGATCTGTTCCATACTGTATGGAGTACAGTGATGACTTTTGGGATGCATAGGCTGAGATATTACATGATGGTAATTTTTTATCTATAACGTGTTCATTGTGACAATAGTTATTTATGCATCTTAAAAGTATTTAACCAAGGAACATTATTTTCCCCAAGACTCTCTGCAAGGCATCCTAATTTAGTGAAAGCAGAGCAATCAAAAAAAAAAGGTAAGGGCAAGGAATTCAAGCTAAAAAATCACATTGGGAAACTAGACTAATATATCTTATGCTGTTGTTACGAAAAGAAAGGAACTGCTAGACAGTTCTTCTAATGATGTGCTAAAGATATCTTAATCTGAATCACACTGCTACCTTTTGCAGTAAGGAGATTGTAAGTCTCTTAATACATGACATTGTTACGTGACATTACAAATACTGTCTTTCCACAGCAGCACACTTTTAAATGGGGGCTTGGTCAGAACATGGGTGAGCAGAGGTCAGAGCAGGTAATTGGCACAGCCTGTTTCTGATCCTGAGGCACTTTGTGGCGCAGGGGTCTGTACAAGATGAGCTGTTCTGGTTCGGTGTGTTCACAAACACTCTGCCCACGGAGCTGAGCATCATCGACTATTTTCATGCGCCTGTGCTACTAGGATTTACTAACTAGGCTGGCTAGTGGTGTGGGGCTTGAACTTGTGAGAGTAGATCTTAGATGAAAGGGGAAAAAAAAAAAAAAAGACTGAGAGAATTGTGTTTGTTCAGTCTGGAAAACCGGAAGCTCTGGGGTGACCTATCTGAGGCCTTCCAGTACCTGAAGGGAGCCTACAGGAATGATGGGGAGAGACTATTTACGAGAGCCTGGAGTGACAGGTCGAGTGGGAATGGCTTCAAACTGGAAGAGAGGGGGTTTAGATTAGGTATTAGGAAGAAATTCTTCCCTGTGAGGCTGGTGAGGCACTGGAACAGATGGCCCAGCGAAACTGTGGCCACGCCATCCCTGGAAGTGTCTAAGGCCAGGCAGGATGGAGCTCTGAGCAACCTGGTCTAGTGGAAGGTGTCTATGCCCACAGAAGAGGGATTGACTCTAGATGACCTTTAAGGTCCCTTCCAACCCAAGGCATTCTTCATTTATCACAAAATGTGATAAAAGCATCTGTCATGGGTGTATGACTTACATAATTCAATTAAATGTGTATTGGGAAGGAATGTGTTTTGGCCATCAATATAAACATTGTTACAACATACAAAAGCTGGATTAGAAGTAATGTCTGACCTGTGAAGCATTCAGAGTTTTTACATTGTAAAACCAGACTATGGTTCCCATTACCTTGGCTCTGGGGTCTGTCAGAATCACTGTGGTATCTTTAGTGAATTGATTTAATATTTAGTATCGATACCACTTAGGCAATGGACAGGTTCCCAGTTATGGGTGAGTTAGTACTTGACACTGCTATTGCAACTGTAAGTACAACAACATATATTAGAAGGGTCGATTTTGTAGCAAAGTGCAGTTCTCCCCTTTTTCTTTGTTCTTACTGTAAGAAGCTGTGAGCTGGCATTGCTCAGATGCTTTGGGAAATGTGCCTCACAGTCATGGAATCATAGAATTGTTAGGGTTGGAAAAGACCTGCAAGATCACTGAGTCCAACCTTTGACCAAATACCACCTTGTCAACTAAACCAAGTCATAAAGTAAGGAGAAGAAATTGCCTGAAAATCTGGAGTTCACCTCTCATTCATGCTATAGCAGGGTCTGATGAGAGCACAGCCACAGGATGATAGCTAAAGTCTTGAGAGCACAAGTTAGGACAGTATCAGCAGCACCAAGGCTATAAACCTAACCACAAATGGTAAATTACTGGTCTTTTAAAGATTGCAAGTTCAAAATGTGCCTAAGTGTTTCTAGGGAAAAACAAAGAAAAGAACAAATATGTGAAATACTGCATTTTTGATGGAAGCACAGAGAAAATGATAAAACATAAAAAGCAGTTACATCCTCTTCAGGCATGGGAAGAAAGAAAGAAGTGAGAATTGTTCCTGCATTGCCACTTGGTTATAGGTAATGCCTGTTATCCGTGTTTATGCTTGACAGTGTCAGACCCTTCCTCCCCCTTTTTGGGAAAAGAGCACTGCTTCCTGAATTTTATTTCATCCTGTGTTCCTTCTGTACACTCAATAATCACATGTAAAGGAGTACCTTCATAAATGTTTTAATAAATTAGAAGCATGTGTGTTCTGTTCTGTGACCTTCACACACAAGGTGAGTGATGCCACATCGCTGGGTAGCAAACTTGGATGTGATGCTGTCCAAGAGACAGGTTCAGAGCCAGGGAAGGACAACTGTCACTGGTTCAGCTCATATTGGAATTTGTTTTGCTAGCAGGAAGAACAGGGCTGGTTGATTGTCCGCTGGTTTTATTGTGGTTGCTGAAACTTTTTGCTTGCTCTGACTAAGAAGAAGGAAAGTAAATTCACAGAATAGTTGATTTTGGAAGGGAAATTTGGAGCATGTTCAAGCATGGTTACCGAGAGAAGGTTGCTGAAGACATACTGTGTTTTGAGTATTTCCAAGGATAACTCACTATGCTAAAGCTCAGGACTCTTGTCTGTTTAATTTATAGCAGGTGCATTGTAATAGGAGTATAGGGTTTAGAACTTCTCTTCATGTCTCCTAAATCTAAGCCCTAAATTATAATCTTGATTGAAATTGATAAATGATAATTTAGCTTCCCCTATTGAAGCTGAGGTCCTGTAGAACAGGTAAATCAAGAAAGAAGCCCCATAATGAGCAGGACTTTGGTTCCCGCATCTGTAATTCTACCTGCCTCAGCAGCCTTTGGCAAAAAAAAGAACATCATCCTGCAAAACAGGAAACAAAATCTACTACCAGTCTGTGATAGTATGCTCTCCTTTATTGTGTTTGCAATTTGATTTTTTTTTTTAATAGTTTCTTCTTGCTGCTTATTGAAAGAAACAATATGGATTGTGTCCTTAGCTTAGCCTTCCCTGGATCTTCCTACTGTGGCAGGACTGCGGAAAGGTCAACATGAGAGATCATGGTGAAAGGAAAGCATGTGAAGTAGCTTTTCCCTTCTTCAGCCTACTTCATATAAAGGTCAGAGGTGACAATAATGTGTTCTTTGGCTGCCTTCTAAAATAAACCAAGGACTTCTCCATTCCCTAAAGGTCTATTTATGCATCTGAATCTTGGACAGACACAGGCTACTGGTTGCAGCTTCACATATAGAGTAGATTAAAAGTGCTGGTAAACTACTTTGGATGGGGGTTGTGTTTTAGATACCCAAGAAAACAAAAGGAAACACTGAAGGTAAGAAATGTTCTCAACATGTTTTCGGTACCTGAATTTCCTTATGTACTGTGTATGTCATTTAAATGCTTTAACATGGTTTACCATTAAAGAAAGGATACCCTTTTCTGTTTAAGGACTTGGACATCTCTGGATAGTGCTGTCTTGGTCATTTACACATGAGCTTAATTCTACTTGCTAATAATTGCAGAACTAAGTTGGATATACATCCACATCCTTGTCTGTCTTTGGTTTTAAATGTAGTTAGTAATAGCTTTATGAAGTCTCATTAAACTGGGGTATATGACTGGTAGTGATTATTCTTAAATACTTCACTTGGAGATGCTGATATTTGATATTTACAAATAACTAGACATAAAACCTAGCAAAAACTATATTCTTGCAACTTAATGGATGTAACAGACTTTGAATTTCTGAATGATAAAAATACTTAGCATCCAGCTCATTACTTATGTTATCATGGATGTGTGCTAATGACACTCTAGGAGAAGACTGTGTGGTTAAGAGCATACACAGTGTGTATGATGGCAGTCCATCTCTGGGATTGCAGATGTTGGGTGGCTCTTTCCTTAGTGTTTTGTTGTTTGACCAGCAATAAGGTGGTCAAACAACAAGGTTTCCCTGCTTGTTACAAGGTCTGAAAGAGAATCAAGTGAATATTCTGACATCAAATCAACTTTATAACCAGAGAGGCAAAGCAACTCTAGGCAATGGGGAAGACAGATTATAGGACAAGACGTCCAAGAAGGTTAAAATTAAGGGTATGAAGAGACATGTTTGGCTTTTAACAGATGAACAGGTCAGAATCTTGATTTTTATTTTTTTTTAATGTAATAATGTTATAATGAACAATACAATGTCCCTGCCTAATTTTAAATTCAGCAAAATTTAATGTAGATGTTCCAGTTCTAGTGTGGGAAATTTCATATGATACAGTAAAATAGTATCATGCATAATGTAATGAAACCCTAAATTAATATTGTGTCTATCATCAGGAAATATATTTAAATTTGGCCAAGGTCTTTAAGGTTAAATACTTGAATCAATTACAAACTCTAGAAATGTGTCTGTGCTTATCATTATGACGGAATAATATGGAATCTAGAGATGCACAATTAAGTAATGATATGTCTTCACAAAATCTGGGTTTGATCTTCAAATTTAAGTCTCAGTAGTTTTCCTAAAGTTTCTAAAACTAATTCCTAATGGGCAAAGTAGTTTAGCTTTCACTGAAACCAGTGCCTTAGGAACACATGGGTCAGGCTTCAGAAAATGCTTCTGTTTTGTGAGGTGTGCGCAGTTTGTAAAGCACGTCTCTGATTCCCGCTTTTCAAATTTAAGCAAAAGTATCCTTAATGTATTTCTGTCACATTTATGGCAGCCATTAATACATCATCCAGAAATGGAGTTATAATGAGGCATTGCTTATTCTATATGCCTTGACTAGATACAAGTGATAGTAACATGGGTGGAATTCTAAACCACAGAAGCCCTTAATGCTCGATGAAAGCAAACATTTATTTAAAAAAAATGAAAAACAAACCACAAAACCCCCACTCACCTGCACACTACTTATAGCAAACAGATGAGTTTCAATAAAAACATTTTTATACTTTTATTATTTTACAAGTTAGAGAGGAAAATGCAATTTTATTTGTGTGAATCAAAAAGAAACAGAGCCCCCACTTCCATCCGAGAGTTGTTTTTTGGTTTTCCCTCTTGGAACAATGCTGCCATTGCAATATTGTTATTTTCTTCTATCTTCCTTTAAAAAATGTAATACAAGTCAAATCTTTCTACTTTTTGAAAACTTCCTGCTTTTCTTTCCTGAACTAATCAGCTACAGAAGACTCTCCATTATTTTGGTTTACTACGTAGAACAGGTGGAAATTCTCTTATTGCAGCTCTTCAGATCTCTGAGCAAGCACACTGGACTTTACAAATTGAAAGGCAGAAAAAATAGCTTATCTCTGTACACTTATAGCCTGAGCTAGTAACTGAAAATTGTCCTCTTCGGTATTGTGCAAGCAAGTACTTAAAAATGCCACATTGTACCTGATAAAGAAATAAGATTTTTTTTTTTTTTGGGGGGGGAATGTGTTTGTATCTTAATATTCTGTTAACCTGTTCAGTAACTTCCACGAATTTTATCCCTTGAAGGAATCTACTGAGGATATACTGTGAATTCAGAGTCCCTTTGAACACAAATGGAGGTTGGTATGACTGACTTAAGTAAAAATGACTTCCCAGACCTGGATACACAACTTTAAAAGTAAGAGCAGTACCTATTTATCCCCTTCACAAATGGAGGCAGGAATTCTGAATCAAGCTATTGTTTCAAATGTTACTTTTGTTAACTGCTTTTATTTCCTCCTAACTTAATAACTCAGATGTATAAACTTCAGGAGCAACATATATTCATTTAATATTTGACTAGTAATGCTTTATCTGACACAGGAAGCACACTAGGAGACAGTTATAGGTAAAAGAAATCCATGTTTTTAGTAACACATCCTAATTTTGACTTCAGAATCAAAATACAGTAACTCAAAATAAGAGGTAATGGTGTCTCTCTCTTAAATGCTTCCTGCTCCTACCACCACCACCTAAGTGTTATGCTATTATGAGTATTACGATATTCTTTAGGAGGGAAGTCTCATAGACTCATAAAAAGGCCATTCCCATATGCCAAAAATGTAAGCTTCTTTCAGTCAGAGAAGGGGAGTCTGGTTTAATCCAAGCTCTAGGACTAAGCTCTATTCTTGCCTCAAATGGAAGACTGGCCTGGCTGCACAGAGAGCTTCGGATGGAACTCAAGGATAAAAAAAAATAAAATATGATGTTTGGAAGAAGAGGCAGACAACTGAGGAGGACTGCAAGGATGTTATGAGAGTATGCAGGGAGAAAATAAGAAGGGCCAAAGCCCAAGTAGAACTTAATCTGCCTACTGCCATAAAATACAAACCCAAATGTTTTTATAAATATGTTAGGCACAAAAGGAGGGTGTCAGCACTGGATTCACATCTCAGCAGATTGTTTGACTGATGGGTCGGATAAACCGTGTTGCCTGTGTGTGTTGGGTGGGGAGAAGAAGGGCTAGGCTTAGGCCTGGAGCCAACCCGGCTGTGCCCATGCAGAGCACGTGGCAGGGAAAGCCATGTGGCTGGGTTGTCAGTCAATAAGGACAACTGGGGGCCTGCCCAAACCACTCCCCCAGAGCCTCTGGGTGGCTGTGGCACCCCTCACTTTGGCTGGGGGGACAGTGAGTGGCAGTGAGCCCAAGGTCCCGCCCAGGGGGAGCGGCCAGAGGCTACACACAGACAGGCACATGGTCTCCATCTCCCCTTGGCCTGTCAACGTGGGACCTCCAGAGTGGTGAATGTCTCTCTCCTCTCTTTCTGTCTCTATTTTTTCTTCTCTTAATCTCTTTTCCTTTACTCCTGTGGGCAACCTAAACGCCTATTTTTTGCGTTTCACGTAAGTTGCAAGTATTTCACTTCAGCTGTATGGAGTTTGTGTTTGCTGGATGTAACAAAGGGTCCCTTTCTATAGCAATGCTTGCTAGTCTCAGTAATCTGTCGTAATGCTTTTGGGAAGTTCCATGTTATTTCTGTAAAACCCTTTTTGCCATAACACCAATTTTCTCACTAAATTAAAAGAAATCTCTTAGAAAAAAAATGTGTAGTTTTTCTCCAGTCGTGAACTCAAAGTATCAAAGAATCAACAAATTTGCAAGGGTTCATGTGGGTGAAATTTCTTTAAGTCTAAAATCAAAGTGCACACCAGGTAAGAGTTTGAAGCTTCTGGAGCAGGGTGCAATAGAGGGGTAAGGAGAACTTTCATCTTTTATTGGACACAGGGGAAACACAGTGATAAAGGACAGGAAAAATGCTCAGTTGGTTAAAGATTTCTTTGCCTCAGTCTTTAATAGTAAGACCAGTTGTTCCCTGGGCATGCAGCCCCCCGAGCTGGAAGACAGGGATGTGGAGCAGAATGAAGCCCCCATAATTCAGGGGAAAATGGTCCGTGACCTGCTACACCACTTAGACACAGTTCTGTGAGGTCAGATGGGATCCACCCAAGGCTGCTGAGGGAGCTGGGAATAGTGCTCACTGAGCTGCTTTCAATCACTTTCCAGCAGTCCTGGCTAACCGGGGAGGTCCCAGGAGACTGGGGGTTAGTAAATGTGTCGCCCAGCTACAAGAAGAGCTGGAAGGTAGTTATGAGGAACTAAAAGGCTGTCAGCCTGACCTTGGTGCTGGGGAAGGTCATGGTGCAGATCATCTTATGTGCCATCATGGCACATGCAGGACAGCCAGGGGAACAGACCCAGTCAGCATGGTCTTATGAAAGGCAGGTCCTGCTTGACTAACCTCATCTCCTCCTATGAGAAGATGACCTGCTTAGTAGATGAAGGAAAAGATGAGATGTTGAAATACCTGGACTGTAGTAAAGCCTTTGACAGTGTCTCCCACAGCATTCCCCTGGGGAAACTGGCTGATCATGGCTTGGACAAGTACACTCTTCTCTGGGTAAAAAATCTGTCTGGACGGCTGGCCCCAGAGAGTGGTGGTGAGTGGAGCTAAATCCAGTTGGTGTTCGGTCACAAGTGGTATTCCCCAGAGTCAGTACTGGGGACAAGCCTGTTTAATATATGCATTGGTGACGTGAATGTGAGGATTGAGTGCACTCCCAGTCATTTTGCAGGTGCCGCCAAGTTGGGCTGGAATGTTGATCTGCTGGAGGGCAGGAAGGCTCTGCAGCGGGATCTGGACAGGCTGGATCGATGGGCTGAGGGCAGTTGTGTGATTGAGCGAGGCCAGGTGCTGGGTCCTGCACTTGGGTCACAACCACCCCCTGCAGTGCTACAGGCTGGGGGCAGAGTAGCTGGAAAGCTGCCCAGGAGAAAAGGACCTCGGGGTGCTGAAGGAGGTTGTAACCAGGTGGGGGGCGGTCTCCTCTCCCAGGTTGCAAGCATTAAGAGGAGAGAAAATGTCTTCAAGTTGCACCAGGGGAGGTTTAGATTAGATAGTAGGAAACATTTCTTCACCAAAAGCTTTGGAACAGGCTGCCTGCAGAAGTGCTGGAGTCACCATCTCTGGAGGTATTTAAATGGCATGTAGATGTTGCACTTGGGGACATGGTTAAGTGGTGGACTTGGCAGTGCTGGTTTAACAGTTGAGCTTAATGATCTTTAAGGATCTATTCCAACCTAAATTATTCTGTGTTTCTGTGAATCTGTGATAGAAAATTGAGCACAAAGGAACTAATGAGAAACCTTCAAGAGTGAGAGAAATATTAATGTTAGCATTATTCTTTCTTTTCTGTAGCTGCATGTTTTATTCCACACTGGAGAGAAAGAGTTGATACTGCATTAATTGGGGTTTTTTTGGAAGCAATTTGATACAATCCTTCAATAGAAAATTCCTAAATAAAAATCACAGGAAGGAAGTTTATCTAAAAATTACGAAGCTACGGTGTTCCTTTGATAGGCTTAAAATGTCAAAGAAGTATTTTTGTGCATTTTGAAGTTTTCCCAGTGCCAGTGTTGATTTGTGATAATGACTGTGTCTTGTGAAGAACTGAATGCTTTCACATTCAGATTCACTATGCTTATAAATAATGTGTTTGTTATTATCAAAGCAGTTATTACCATAAAAATATAAGAAATCAAGATATCTTAAATTCTGTTTAAACTAATAATTAATTATAGTAGAAAAAAAAGACCTGTATACCTACATTACACAAATATGGATGAATATATTTGTTTATACTTAGGTTACTAACTCAAGTTACGTGGATTTCAAACTTCTTTAACAGTTTACAGAAGTGAAGTTTGGATGTTTTGTTTGAAACAACTAAAAATAACAAAAACAATTAAAATAATTTGAAGCATGATGACAGCAAAAGAAAGTTTAGCCTCTTCTGTGTGAACGTGATTCCGTTTTCTCTACTTGGAAGAAAAAGAATGTGCAATGAATATCCTATTTATGCAAAATACATTTCATATATAGAGAAACAAAAAAGGGAGGAATGGTTTTTATTTGTCTTGTGAATATTGAAGTGAAAGTTTATGCATTTGCGTTGAATGTTTCATTTCTAAACTTCATCTCGTCACAAACAAATCTGTTTCAAATTAAGAATTGAGAACTTTGCCTGATTCTTTCCCCAGTAACTATGTAGGAAACCTCCTTATGTAAGACAACATATGTGAAAGACTGTGACTGCATAACATGGTTGCTGAGCACTATCTAAATTTATTTTCCTTATCAATTATACCACCAAAGACATTAAGTGTGAAATTGCTGCTTTTAAATCTTACTCTATTCTTGGTTTGTTATCTTCATTGCTGTACTAAAATGAGGAGGTCCCTTGCTCTAGTCTCATTTCAGAAGGAAGAAGGAAGTAGGATTCTGTCTATAATGACAGAATTGAATTGGCTTGATATTTAGAATATGCAAATAGAAAAAAACTATTTCCCTCTCTTTCCATGACACTGCAGATAGCGGTGTTCAAAATGCTGAGGTGATTTTACTGATAATGTTAAATTAATCCTATTAAATGAGAGTAATTATTTCTTGCCTTAGACAAAAGCAGACCAATAAATTGCAGTGCCTCTTCTGTTCATTTTCCTACTCCCAAATGTTGTGAATAGGCAGAGCATATTAAAGTTGATGATCTGTTAATTCATTTTCTTGCTGAGATATGATGACAAGCAGAATTTAAATACCTCAAGAACTGCCTGAAATCTTAGTAGTGCAGTGAAAAAAGTGAAAAAAACTTAAGTTTTTTTACTTCAGTGATACAGAGATAAGACTGGAGTACCTCTTCCTTCTAAATGTGGAGAGACCAGGACAGGCAAAGCTGTCTAAGTGATGTGTTGGAGATTCAGGGAGTGCAACAGCAGACCACCTCCACTGCCATCAGTAACCATCCAACATGGCACATCCTACACGTTGCTCACAGACAGATGGGACTCTGTGGTTCTGAGGGTTTTTTGCCTGAAGTGAACCATAAGTTGGTCTTAAAACTCTTATGTGGAAAAAAATTAAGTCTAACCTGGAGTGGTGGGAGGCAAAATAAGATCTGGGAACAACCATTTCTAAGGAGGGCTATTACTTTCTGAACTAAATTTCCATGTGTTTTCGTCTCGTGTTCTTTTATCTTGTATTATCCTAGAAAACATTATCCAGATGTTGGAGTAGGCACTATCATTGGGCTGAAAATATTAGTGCTGAAAATTCAAGAAAAACATGGTAAGAAACCTCCAGACTATGTGTGTCCAATTGGCCAAAGTCTTTGGATTGTTCTGCCCATATGTAAATGTATGCACGTATAAAACAACAACAAAAAGCAACACTAGAACGTTTAGCAACATTCTGAACAAAGACTAAGAAAAAAAAAAGCCCTGTAGCAAAAAGGTGAGAGGTGGCACTTTATAAGCCTCTTCTAGTCAGACAAGGCAAGTCTAGTTTAATCAAAGCTCTAGGATTAAGCTCTGTTCTTGCCTCAAATGGAAGAGCATGATCGAGCTCGGTTGGAGTTGAGAGAACTGTGATGCTCTTTTAATTCTTTGACATATGGCACAGTCTAGCACAACCAGTCATCATGCCAAAGATGATTATGTCCTACAGCATGAATTCCAGCGCTAATTTATTAATGTTGTCAGACTTAAGAACATTTAACTGCTCAGAGTGTCGTGTTTTTCAGCAGCTCAGGGAAATATGTGCTTGAACACTTGCAGCTGGGGTGGTGAGAGCAGAGGGCTTGTGCTTGTTACTTGTGAGTATCGAAGGACTCATTTCGACCACCAGCCTTGCATGGCAGATTTCAACCCCAAGCAATTGATACTTGAAATGAGAGCCCTCATACTGCACAGAAAGACATTCAATCATAAATATGACAGAGGTGATGAAGGATTGTGGTGGGTTTTTTGTCATTATAACTTAAGCTCTGTACTTAAACTCTCTGGGTTTTGAAGATTAATTATGTTTGATAGCTATTAAAATGAAGCAATGAAAGCATTAATCAAAATCCTGTAACCAAAAAATGTTAATTTCCTTGATTCCTGTATGTAATTGTTGCAAAATTAATTATGCAAAATACTGGAGGATAAGCTGTTTTAATTCCTAGGTTTAAAAGTGGGAGAGTGGCATGGATTTCTCAGGTTAGAAGCACCAGAAACTAATAATTTGACTCTTAGTGGTCATGTCAGTGGTGAAGTGAGTAGTGGTTCATGCAATTGTATGATTTCAGCCTCTCTTTGTCCTCTCCTTCCTTGTGTTGTTGAGGAATTTTCATCAAAACAAGATCTCTTGTTTGCTTCAATGCCCTTCTTCAATTCATAAAGTGGTAAAAATTCAAACGCCCTAAACCCCTTGGTGTCCATCAGAAATCTGTGATGCTAAAAAGGTCAGAATTTATTGGTAAATGGCTGAATTGTACTCAACTGCTCCTTGTTGTTTAGTGTCATAGCTTAATTAAACCATTCCTTGATTTTCTGCTGACCTGAGAGAAAACATAAAGCAGTGTATTTAATCCTCAAAACTGAGATGAATGTGTTCTTGAGAAGGGAGTTTCACCTGAGGTTTTATCCAAGTAATTTCTTAGGGCAGAGGACATTTTGGATTGGCTGTTGCTTTGCACTGGAAATGCCTTGAAGCAGTTATTTCTGGTATAAAAGATCTCTGGTGTGTTGCCTCAACACTTCCTGAAAAAAAGAGAGTGTTTTTGTAAACACCCACAGCTGTGTTTGCCTTTATCAGTGTTTCAGACTGTAAGTTCACAAGGTAAGGAAATGTCAATGCCTGTGTGTTTATGTATAGACACACATATGCACACGAATATATATAAATATGTAGCCTCACCTAGTAGTTAGGCTAATTCTATATATAGATATAGCCTAATAAAGTGTACATATATATATAACCATATGTATACAATGATGTATCAATGTATAGATACATATGTATGATTAGCTACCCAAGATGAAAGTGGCAGCCTTAGGACAGAGATGGATATCAAGAGGGCAAGTGGAACACCAGAGAAAAGGATATTAGTAAGTTCTCTATTGTAATAATATTAAAGATGGTTTTATCTGTTAAGGTGTTCTGTCCTGGACAGTATTAGTGTAGCTGACCTAATGATAACTGCTTTTTTATTGCAATTAGCGTATTAAGATTTTAAATAGACTACCAAGATATTTATGTTTCAAAAATAAATATTTTCTTTCCCCTTTTTATCGTAACAGGAGCTTGATGTGATTTGGGATAAGATCAATTAATGGAAGGTAAGATGTTGTGTTGTCAGATCCTGAGCTGGACACGAATCCATACTCCCTAACATGTTGCTAGACTGGTGGTAAGATGTGGCAGGCTTCTTTCACCTGCACCTCTTCTGCCTAAACCTCAAACTTTTCTCTGAAGGAGAACTTGTGGAGTGTGGACTGCTCAGGGAGCTGGCAGGTACCACTGTAGAGTAACACTCATATGTTCTGGCTCTTTCTAGAAGAAAAGATCTTTTGTAAAGGAAGAACGTTTGTTTAAAAGCTAAGGATATCAGGGACAAAGGTAAATGGCTTCTGCTCAGGAAGTTGGAAATGGGGGCGAGTCTCTGGACAGTTTGTCTGTTTGCCCGTGCATTTGTAAACATGTGAGCTGATACAGAAAAAAACGCTTTAAAAACATCTGCAGAAATTGTATGTTTTCAATTCCAGCCACTGACAGAAGCAAAAAGAGATTTTTAATTCAGGCTGGTTTAGGGTGAGAAGTTGTGATGAAATGAAAGGAAACCTTTGGCCCAGGGTCCTGTCTCCTCATCACCGCACTACAGAGAGCTGATTTTCTGCTGGGAGACAGCTGGCTATGAAGCTCTGTATGCAGTTAATTGTTTGCTGAACTCTTTGAGGTTTTCTTGCTGTGCTGTTGCATTTCCGCCCACTTTGGTTTTTAGAGGGGAGGGCAGGGGAAGAGGAATTAAGAGTGTATGTCTCTACCTTGAAATGTGGTGGAAAAGCAGAGAATCTGGGCTTCTGTTTTAACCTGGGTGTTTTCATTAGAGTTGCAGCAGTGAGAAGAGGTCATTGGGGCAGTGTGGCGAGTCAGTTCGGGAAGGAGAGACACGGACTCACAGGGGTTCTTGTAACAGGTTGCTGAGATGAAGCGAATCCAGTTTATTGAGGGGCGTTCCCTCTTTTATAGAGGGAGCTATGGAAGGTTCTAGAAACTGGGAGGTGTTTAACAAATAAGGTTAGGGTAGGATGGGCTTGTTCTTAACATGGAAGAGGGTAGGAGGGTATAATTCCATACAGAGAAAACAGGGGTGGAAACATTCCTTATAGGGAATATGGTGCAATGCACCAAACCTTGACCAATCAAAAATTTGAAATAAAACTGGGGTCAATAATAAGGGAAGATATGAAAAACTGGGCTACAATAGTATAAGTCAACATGCATTAACAATGGCTATTGCCCATAACACTCCCAACAAGTAAATAGTCCATAGATAGTCTTTTTGTTCTGATCCTTAGATTCCTCATTAGATTCTGTTGCGGATGAACTTCTTTCTTCCACTTCTGAAAGATTTCCCACGGAATCTGATGATCTTCCACAGGGCAGAGAGAATCCTGGCTGCTCAGGGTTTTTTTCTTAAAGCAGGTCATTGAATCACTTTATATATTTTTTTCTTGCACACTCAAGTTTTTTCTTAAAAGTAACTAGTCTCTTAAACAATAACTTCAGTAAACATCACTTTTAAAGGAATGTATTCAGGGTAACTGACTGAACTCCTTAAAGAAGTAAAATTATTAGCTATATTAAGTTGATCCTCTATAATGTTTTTGAGAATAATCCAATTTAAGGTAACATTAAATTTTTTTAACTTTTTTTTTTAGAGCTACATTTTTGCATTTAAAATTTACAATACAAAAACATCAAGTGAATTAATTCAGAAGGTGTAACCTACAATATTTTAATTTTCCAAGATTATTTAATATTTTTTTTTATTGGTAGGTACAGTTAAGTACGTTGGCCACATGATATGTGCAGTAGTCAGTAATCATGTTGGTGATTTTTTTGTTTAACTGCATATTTCTTTTGCCTCTCATCCTATTTCAGGGAATTAAGTTACAAAAGTGTCAGAAAAAAAAGGTAAGCATTTTCATTACAAGTTGTTGGGAACTAGAAATTAGCTGCAAATACACCACACGTTAAAAGAAAGTTTCTGGAAATAAGAGGGTTTGATTTTTATTTTTTTTTTATTCCTTGAATTTTTTTTAATTCAAAAAGAGAAATTATTATGTTACGTAATGAATATGGAACATTTTAATTTGTATGAAAAGCTTTGCCAAAATATTATTTGAAATTTTAAAATAATTTTTAGTAATTTTGATAGTTGTTTTGGTGCTGCATCAGACTTTTCAGTTGGTAATTCCCTGGTTGAGAGCCACAGATTTCTGTGGGCAGAAAACTTTCACTTTTTAAGGAGAGAGTGAGCTCCTGAACATAGTTTTTCAGTTTTTTTGTGTGTCATTCATCTAAAGAAGGTTAGATGGTAGAGTGTATGTATGTTCAAATGAGAAAAGAATGCCTAAGCTGGAGACTTCAGAATGACAACATGTTGAGAGGAGGACTTGATTGTGAAAGTGCTTTATTGCCTTTCACAGAGTACCATTATGGCAATCTGTGGTATCTCTTGGGTGCTTGTGCTTTATCTTTTTTCTTCATTCAGCATGACAGCATTTGCAAGGGCCCATCAAAATCTGTAGTGTTTGACTCAACTGGACGTATATTAGCACACAGTCACGTGGCTGGTGCACTGTGATGGAAGGATACATGATCTTAACGAAGAACAAAAGAGAGTTGAGGAAGGAAGACTCACTGTGTGTGAGTGGCAGGAACGCATGGATCTCTCCCAGGGGTGGATGGCAAACCAATGGAGAGCAGATTGGGCTGCAGACCCTCTACTGACCTTTTTCTGTTGTCTGAACTTCTGCATTAAAGCAGTATCTGGATTTGTATTGTGGGTTTATGATACCCAAATAATTAGCACTAATTTGCCTGAAAAGGTATTTCGGGTGCACTTCACATGCAGACCTTGGCATGTGTGAATTTTGCTTCTTAGAACAGAAGCAGCATGTAGCTTATGTTCAACAACAAAATGAACTTTAATCGATGTTAACCTCTCCAGAAAACAGATGTTTGTCATTCAGCAAGCGTGAAATAAGTAATACTTTGCCTCAGTCATGCTGACTTTGATACAGACAGTTAAGTCTAATGACAAGTATTATAAAGCGTGGTATATTAGGAGGAAGCAGATACATCCCTCAAAAAAACATAAGATGAGTGAACTTGATCGTCATCTGATTGTCACCCTTGACCCTAAATGATTTTGTCAAACAGTAAAAGTTGATCTGTACTCCCTTTATGATTGCTGAAACTGACTGGCAGTAATATTTTCCTTTTAAGTGCCTTCACTGGGAAAGAAGGGTTTCTTGGGTTAAATGGCTGTACATGATGCACACTGTTAACTTGAGAAGTCTACCCTCCATGCTGGTGCAGATTTTCAAAATAGGTTATTAGCAGCAGTACTCGACTTGGTAGTTGCTCATCTTAAATCTAAGAGAATATTAAAAAAGTGGTGCCTTTTCAGGTATTTGAGAATAATTTTTAAAATCAAATTTAGGAAAATAGTCTTGACATTAATAGGAAGAAATCTACTCTGAGTGTCTCTAAAATGCAATCTTTGGTACAATCTGGAATATTTTAGATATAGTGGATTTCAATATTCAAATACTATTAAAATTATTTATGAGTACATACTGTTTCTTCAATTATTATAGTCTATTTTCTTTTCATGAAGAACCAAATATTGTTTCTCTGTGATGCAACTCCTAAAATGCACTTATTTTCTCAGCTTTGTTCCAGTGCTTCAGATTGTGTTGTACACTCTGGTGGAAGTAATCCAAATATCATAGTCTAATTATTAGGCTGATTAATGCATGAGCTTTCTTTTGAAAAAGAGAAGATGATGAAGAGTATTTTTAATGTAAGTGATTTTTTTTCTGCATTTTATGTCTTCCTTTTTGTCCCTAGGGCTGGAAATTTATATTACTTTCCTTTGTAAATTCGTAATAATATTTAGAAAGATAAATACTCTCAAGAAAACAAATTAGATATATCATTCAGTTTATTATATGTGGGGATTTAGGTAAGCTACTCCTTCAGTGTTATTTGAAAAAATATTACTGATAGTATGTACAGGACACTGAAAATGCATTTAGATGTTGGTGCTGTGCCCTTAATGTGCTACACTGTGTGAAGTTTGGAAAAGAATTTAATACACTTTACAGTATGTTTATTCTCTACCGTACTATTGCCTTAGTGCCGGTAGCAAATCACCATGACACAAAATCTTTGGTACAATACTTAACCTCTGCAGAGAAATAGATGCACTCCATCTTCTTTCCTGAAATTGTGACCACATTCTCTGCCATTTCGAGGCTGGTTTTTCTAGCTCTCCTTCCTTTTTATCATCTACCAAACCTGGCAGATTTGGTCTCACCTTTTCCCCTGCTCTTCAGTTACTGAAGTTATTCCTGTGGCTGTGGCCCCTGGTTTGGTTTCTAATTGTGCAGTAACAGTCGTGGTGTCTTATGGGCTTTTAGTCTTCAGACTTCTCCTTAGCACTTATTTTTTTTTTGTTTTGATTTTTTGATCATGCTGTTTTGCAGTACTTTGGACATTAAGTACAGCACTACATCCATCTTTTTCTCATGCTTCTCTTCCCTTTCTGTCTTGTCCACTGCTCTGATCAGATTTATCTCCTAGCCACACTTCCATTTTTCTTGTTCAGACAAGAAAGTTTCCCTTTTGGTCTGATCAACACTGATAAAACATCTGTCGTATTCCTGGGAAAGGCATGTGCTGCACTTCTCAAGGTGTGAGATCTTGCATTAAGGGAGTTTAACAGCTCTGGTTAATCAGGGTGTAGGAAGCTCTGAAGTGGATCTCCTGAGGAAATGCTGAACTCTTAATGGGGGTCTCGGAACCCGTCTAAGGAACAAAGTGCTCCATTCTTCTTTACTGTTGCGATGCAAATGCCCTTAGATATTCCTTCAAATGTTACTTTCTATTATGGGGTGATAACAGCAGGAGTGTTACAGAATAAAGACTTCAGTACTCCGAAATGAGTGACTCTTTGTTAGGGAGAAAATGGATGACTTTTTTTTTTGTTTTCCTTTACTTAACTCCACTTTCCTCCCAAATGAAGCATCTGAGATGAATATTTAAGAATTCTACTTCAGCAGAAAGGATACTTTAAGTCCTAGTGAGGAGAGAGAACAGAGCTATATGTGATACTTAAAGGAGTCAGTGTTCCAGCTTTTTTTGTGATATCTCTACAGAGGATAGAAGTGATCTTCAGTTTCAGAAGTGCTGGAACAAAAATGAATCCTATACTGAAAGGAACTGGGATCTTCCTACTCCTTTTTGACAACAGAGACAAGATACAGTTGAGGATCCATCTCTTTCCTGTGGAAATGGCAGACTGTGGTCTGTTGTGACAGAGTGGTTGTGGACTCTTGGGCACTTTTCGACAGAAGCAAGGGTGACCAAAAAGTTGTAACTTTTCTCTGCATAATGTGTTTCTTCCAGGAGAGCTTGAAGGGGTATTTATTCACTATTCTAAATAGGCAGTTATTCTCTATACCCTCTTTTAAACTGTGAAATTGTTGTGTTTTTTTTTTTTTTAAAGCAAATTATTTTATACTGTAGTTCTTCATATCGGATGTTGATTGCCGTGAGATAAAGGGAACAATTAATTCTGTCCTCTGTAAAGGTTTACTTTATTATCTAATAGGAAATCCAAATGGGAAAGGAAAAAGGAAGGGTGAAACGTGTTAAGTGATTATGTGAAAACCTATCACAACATCCATACTAGTAATATATTAAAGTTAGCATGAACAAAGACTTTCCTCCTTGTTCAGTGCCATATGCTGCTTTTTCACTGTTAAAACACATTGCATATTTTATCAAAAACATAGGAAATTATTGAAGTAAAATGTCTTTTGTTTCTCCTGTATCAGAATGTGTTCCACCTGGTATTTGCATGGATTGGATCAGAGGGAACAGTAAATCCATCAAAACAAAGGAATATGATGCCACTGCAGTTCAAGCCTAAGTATCTAACAGTGGTGATGGGATCTTGGAGACAGGTTTTATGCAGAGATACTATAAGGTGAGAAAGCTTGTTTTTGAACCTTAAGTTTGAAGTTTAAACTCTTAAGTTTGCCCCGTGTATAAGATGCCACTTGCTTGACTTCTGAGTACATTTTCCTGTGCTGACACAAACTGCATCTCTTTTGAATGCTCAAATTCTGAGTGGTTCCTTTCTCATTTCTCCACCTTACATATAAGCTTATAAATGGTTATTTTACTTTTTTTTTGAACATCATATAAGTGTTCAGGTCTTGCAAGAGAAAGGGGGACAGAATACTTTTTTCTCGATACATGTGCTACTGCAGTGAATTGTGACAAATTTAATTCTCTATTGTATCAGGCAGTACAGTGATTCCAATTAACTGCTTTCTGGAATTTGCTTTTAGGAATACCTTTCTGAAAGGGTTCCTGAGCCACTTCTGACCACCTCTTACAGATGGTGGGTGGTTATCACATGAAAGAAAAACACAGTTTAGCAAATGTGCTTTTCTATCCCTTTATTTTTTTTTATTTATTGAAATCTTATTCTGTAAGAAGAAAATATTTTGCATACTTCACAGGCTCTTGAGAATGTTTGTTTGTATTTGGAGTCAGGATTAGTTCTACATCAGTTGTTCTACATATTTTATCTGATTATCTTTCCAACTCAATGTCTCCATAAAATGAAGAACAATTTTTCCTGTGTGTTCCTTGCTAGTAGGGAAGAGGTGTGTTAAATATTTTTAGAGGTGTTTCTGTACTCTTAACATTTTACAGTGATGAGATATAGTTATGCTTTAAAAAGCTTTTATGACAATTGAATACAGAGATTGGAGATGATGCCTTTAAAAAGCATAACATATTCATTATTAACTCATTTCCATTCTGTTAATATCATGCCAAATTACTTAAAAAAAAAAATCCAAATATATTCACTCATTTCAATACAATCCAGCACATTATGGTCTTAAATTGATCTCTGTTGATATTACACCTGAATCACCTTTTAAGGATGCTGTACAACATTGGAAAAGCCAGGCAATTATTCTTAATCACCTAACATCTACACATCCTTGAACTCCTAACAAATTGCACGGAGAAAAAGAAGTGATTAGAAGTACTAGTAAACTAGTTGTTAGTAAACTAGTAATCTAAAAAGAGAAAAAAAAGAAAAATCAGCAAATAAAAACCCCCCCCCCAAAAAAAAAAAAAACTACCCCAAAAGACTCCAGAGAGTTTCATAACATTTTGAGTACTAACACAAGCTATTGAAATATAAATCTAGGATGGCAGGTGTATGCAGTTAAAATGGTTCCTGTTTGCTGTTTTTCATAAACCAGGATTCACTCTCTAGTCAGTAATGACAGAAAGTCATCTTCCAGGACAGACTCATAAAAATAGTCCATCCTCTGTTTTTTTTTTCCTTTCTCTTACGCTACACACCCAACTCTTCCGTGCAGGATTTTGCAAAACTAAGTCTCTGCCTCTAAATAGTCAGTGTCTAAAGAAAAGGGTGTGAAACTGCAAGAAGGATTGTTTTCTGTCTAAGCATACATCTCCAAATGAAGTAAACTACAGATGCTAGAATGGCATTTGGCGAATGATCTTGCTATGTATTAATATCTATGGGTCTTCTCAAGGTTTCTATGTGTAGCACATTTTTTTTCTATATATTTTAAATTCCTAGATAGTTTTCATACTCCTTTCCAGCAATAAATTATATCTGTAGGAAACTTCAGGATATCCTGGTGTGTAAGTCTTGATTTTTCATTGTTTTGGAATTTTTTGTTTCTTGTTTGTTTTGTGGTTTTGGGGTTTTTTTCAGGTTTTTTTTTGTGAAGTTGTTTTTTTTTTGGGGGGGGTTGGTTTTTGTGTGTATATATTGTTGGAGTTTGGGTTTTTTTGGGGTTTTTATGTGTGTGTGTGGTTTGGGGTTTTTTTCTCTTTGAAGGCAAATGCATCAGTCTGTGCTGCAGACTTAATAGCTTCTTTATTTAAGACTCACAGTCAGATTAAGAAATTAGGAGTCTTGTACAGCCTTGCATTTCATCCATAAAGAGCATTAATAACTAGACAAACAAATACTTTATGGAGAAATAGCTACTGTTTAAGTGAAATGCAGTGTAAAAGGTATGCATATAGATCCTTTCTTAAGGAGTAGTCCATTCAGATGGCAGAAAATTCCCCAAATATTTTCAAGCATGTCAGCTCCTGTTATTATGTCATGTGCCTCCATCATGGTTATTATATATTTTACAGGCTTATTAGAAGCCATTTTCCAGGTAGTAGAATGTTTTTCTAAACCTTTTTTCTTCAATAGCAGTGTAAAATAATTGAGTTATCGTTTGAGTTACCAAAACTGTGGAAGTCTCGTTAAGCTTTCTGTGTGATTCAGTCTTGAGACTCTAAGGCAGTGGTCATCACTGTCTGGTTTTACCTGTCTAAAATTTTGGGGTTTTGGTGTAAGCCAAACAGAAGGAATCTGTACAACACTGAAATTTGCCAGATGCCAATGTTGGCAAAATTATAATACCTCTCTTTTTGCAACTCTCTGTTTTTCATCCCAGGTTCAGTTTGAGACAGCATATGTAGCTTTTGCCTTAGATAAAAATAATGTGTGAAAAGGTTATAAAACACAGTCACTCAGACCCATTCCAGGAACATTAATGGGCATAATAGTATTAAACTTAGTAGTTCAACTCTCAAACATGGCTCAGCCTGTGTGCCAAATTGTGGTGCTCGTCTGTATAAGATCTTTGTTCATAAAATATAGCAGGGAAGAGTTCTGGGATATCAGCTAGAATGTCAAAGGCTTTTACGTGTTTCTGGAATTGAAGTACAGGACTGGAGAAATGATTGACTACACTTTAGGTTTGTCTGTCTCAAAGTGCTCTTAACCGTCTCAGAGACTTTACTTCTCTTTTACTCAGTAGAAGGAAGTTACCTGCTGTCAAATTTTGGATATTTCAGTACTCCTTAGTCTGCAGGATAAACTGCTGTACTGACAATAAGGTGTGAGTTAAAGGTAATTCAGGGTCAATGACAGCCATTCAAGTAGTATCATCTCACCTCTTTTACAATGGCTTTCAGCCAGACCCCTCCTGTTTGTTAAACCTGTGAACAGTTTAGAGGGGTGTGTTGTAAACTCGTGGTTAATTAGTGCCGGTTTGCTGCAGTTTCTCAAAGCAAATAAACTGTATAGACATATTAACATAATCTTTACAAATAAAATGTAATGTTCTTGTTTTATGTTTTTTGTTTTGTTTTTTTTTTTGGCCAGCAGGATCCAATGTTTTACCATTTAAAAACTTCCTGATGTTGCTTAATTTTACCAAATACAAGTCCTCATTTGGTCTAAAATTATTAAGTATACTCTTGACAGCCAAGTGAGGTAAGGAAGAAATAAATTGAAACAAAATTTTGCTGGATAAATGGAATCCATGTGATGCTCCACAAAAGTATGAGGTTTGACGTTGCTGAAATCAGCTCTGTTCCTTAAGATAGTGCATATTCTTTCACTTGAAGTTTGACTTTGCAGTGCTCGCTTTGGAGCATTTTATTTTACGCAGAAGAAGTTTTTTTTGCGAGGGATGCACCTTGCAAAACTGGACACAACTGAGAAGAATTCAAGGCCGTTTTTAATGGTTCTCATGTTTTCCAGATCTTAAAATATAGCTGCACTACGCTCCCCCTCAGTCCCCTCCTGACAACTACCTTTAAAGGAGTGGGCTGGCTGTGACCTGAGGGTGTAGGTTCTTGTATCCACTAGAAAATATGTCCAGTGACCAAACTTACTATTGCTGACACAGAGCTGCAGATATGTGTGTGTAAGGTTTCATGGTAACCTGAGGTAGTGAAATGCATTTAATAATTTTTGTTTTATTTTGAACCGGAAGCCGTTCTATGGGCACCCCTGCAGGACTGAGGAATTCCTAATGGGGACAAAGACAAGTGGTGGATGGAGGAGTGTCAGACTCTTTCTGTAGCTACAGAAAAACATTTTGGCTTTGTAGGCCATCAGTGCTTCAGGTTCACGAGCTCATTATAGAATCATAGAACCATAGAATGAATTGGAAGGGACCTTAATGATCACCTAGTTCCACTCCCCCTGCCTTTGGCAGGAACACCTTTCACTAGACCAGGTTGCTCAGAGCTCCATCCAACGTGGCCTTGAATTCACTTCAGCCCAGTGTTGATGGGGACAATATTTGGTTCTTATCACATTTAATTTATCTCATCCTGAAATACGTTATTGTTGTGATATTAATTCTCACGAAACAGTATGGGATACAAAACTTCATTCCTGTCAGAGAGAAAGCTGGATTTGAATGTTTTGAGCCTCATGGGAGAGAATTGGCCTCAAGACACCCAGAGGAATCAGCTGATCATTCAAGTTTTGAAATTTTTGAAAATTCTCTGTGAAATCAATCTGACTTCTACAGGTATAGAGGAGTTTATAAACTTACCTCTCCTGTAGGCATGATTTGCTGAAACTGGGCAGGGTAGTTACTGTGATTTAAAATAGTGAGTTGGAAGAAAAGCTGCTAAACAAGCCTTGGAGAATGAAAGCTGGTGATCAACAGGACAGAGAGCAAGGGAGTGTTGCCAGTGTTCCCTCATGCTGAGAGGCAAACTTTGCCCTCAGACTAGGCCAGGCTCATAATTTCTATCCTAACATGGACATTATTTTTCATCTGTTGTTTTCAAATGTGCGAATGGGAAGGTAAGAGGTTTTCCCATTTTTTTTTTTTTTTTTCCTCTTGCTCCCTTTGGTTTTCAGCCATGAGACTCCCACTGCATTTGACCATATGCTGAAAGCAGAGGGTGGTAGAAAGCTTTTGTGTGTCTGGGTGCCCTGCCTTCTGAACTCAAGAAAAGTTTTGGCTTAGAAAAGAAAGTCTGGAAAATCATTTGGCAAATCTATTCGCTTTATAGGTGAGGTTTTTTTAATGTTATGTTCCCCGATTACAGTAGAACTGCATTACTTCTACCTACCCTGTTTCTGTAGAGATTTGGGAATTCAGAACTCTTACAAACAACTTCTAACAGTTGAAATCCAGCATGCTGAAAACTGCAACTTGTACAGCGTGGCAGTGCAACCTGAACGAGCTATCAAAATACACATACACATCTCTCTGCATCTGTAGTTATAATCTGCATGCCTATTTATAAATAAGCATTTGGATTTAAAAAAAAAATTCAATGCAAAAATAGAATCATAAAGCTAGTTCTGAATGATCTCTAAACTTCATTAAATCAGTGTTTTGTAAAAAGGCTATTTTATACAGTTACATTTTATTACTTTAACTGCAAGATAAACTGCCTTTTAAATTACAATGAAAAAACTATTATTAAGTAGAATAATAAAGCTGATGCAATTTTTAAATCCTCATTTTTCAAATATTTATTCCCATGGTTAATAGCATTCTCTATGTGCTAAGCTCAGCATTAAAATTATTTAATCTAAACAAACTGAGAAGCTATAAGTATGCAAGTACAAGAAATTTAATTTAAAAAAAACTCCCTAACTACTATGTGTTTTACTGTAGCTAAGCTATTCTAATTTGTCCATATGGAAAATAAAATGAACTATGCAGTACAGTCTATTATACAATCTTTTTCATTTTAGATGCACTTAAAAAGAAAAAGGACTAAATACTACTGGCCAAATTGTAAACACACGAAAGTGCATTGCTCTAAGCTGTAGGATTCTATTTCTACAATTTTTTTTAAGATAAATATTGTTAAGTATTTTGGATTTGGTCTGTTTTGTAAAATATAAATTGGACAGTACAGAGGTTCACTTCAGCAATGTGAAGTTGGTTTATGACAAATCTGCAAAGGCTGAATGTGTGAATTTTGTCCCTGTCTTAGTGTCTCGCTCGTAACCAAAGATGTGCCATTACTGTGGCATTCTGGTTTTATGTTGGTGGAATGGTGTAGAGTGGAAAGACATGATTGAACCTATGTACAGTCCATTTTGTTGCACTGACAAAAACTGGGAGTAGGAGATGCACAAGCTGGTTTAGTCTCTTGAGAAATATATTCAGCAGTGTAAAAAGTAGTGCAATGCAGCAATGATATCCCTTTAACTACCAAGGCAAAGGGATTGAGGGATTGAGGAAATGGGCAAGCATAAGTTGTAAGTACATGCTGACACATAATACTCAAGACTTCCACATTACTGTTGGCCTAGTTACAGTGACATCCTATTGAGATTTAAGGTACCTGGATCACCCCTGTGTAGAACTTTTCAGACCTGTAGGAAAGGAGACAGAAAGCAAGAGATGCCCCAGCTCACAGTCCAGACTAGGAGTAGAAACACATTTTCCCTGGCCAGTAAACTTTGGTGTTAGGTTGAGAAATAAAGGGATTTGTTTGCAGTGGCAAGGAAAGCAGTAACCACCTTGAATGGAATGTCGAGACAAGTGGGAGCTGTAATTTGTGAAATGACTGCTTAAATGTTTAAAGACAGTTTAAATCAATTGGAATCTGTCTGTCAGAACTCCTGGAGCATCCTGAGATCATTTCTGCATACTTTTATTCCACTTATCTCCTACCAGAGCTGTGTCTTTCCCCAGAAGTGTTTTCAGTTCAAGGAAAAATCAACCTACTAATGCAATAATAAGATCAGTATTTTCCTGAAAGGCAGGTTGATTATTTTATTGTTTGTTAGGCACTAGTCCTCTAGCAATCTCAATCAAATTTATGAATCCGATCCCATTGGAAGGACAGAAACTTCTACAGATTAATTTCTGGAACTATGCTACATAAAATAATGTGTGTATCTTACTTGGTAGTTGTTGCATTATTAAACACAACAATTGGGGGAAATCAGAAATCTCGTAAGAGTAATAAACTTCTGGTAGGTTTCTTCTTCTTATGCAAGTAAGTATTTGAAGTGGAGTCAAAGTGAAATTGATGCCATCTTATTTGTGTGAGGAGTCCCTTTTTATCTTGCTTTGTAAATGAAAATTATATGTTTCTTGAACATTCATATAAAACAATGGTAGACCGATGCTATTTAGTCTGTATTTGTTTATTTTTTGATTTAAAAATATGTAATTATGATACTAAAGTGACTTAGGCCTATTTATCTGTCTGAACAGACTGTGAACAAAAGGATATGCATCTTTAATGAAGATTATTCATGTGAGTAATATTATACCAAACTTGATGTGCTAGATGGCATCTTCATTGTTTCATCCTGATTTCCCACTGTTTTTCCACTTTCCAAATGTTTTTCTTAGTGAATTTCTGTACTATAGGGACTACTACTACATATGCCATGACTCGGTGTGGGATACTATCATCTGATGTTTAATTCATTAGGACTTATGTTTCATGCTCCTTCCACCCCACCCTCTGCTTGTTACTTCTCCTTTTTAAAATATCCTAGGAAGACTCGTGGATTTTTTTCCACTTCGCAGGGGAAGAGATTGTTCCCCAAAAATACAGTCTGTGGGGTGCATTTGTATTTTGTTGAAAGGGTGAGTATAGGATATTATTTTTCAGCATCAAACTAACATAAAACCCCTGTTACTGGGCAGGGGCTGTGGGTGGGCAGGGAAGGCAGAGGAGAGTACGCAAAAGGATGTTGCTGGTCAGCCTTGTGAATACAAACAAAACCAAATTCCACCCATATCTGGGTCCAGTGCCCCACTTCCTCCAAAAGAATACTTTACAGCGGTAAGTCCCTTTAACGATAGAAGAAAGAACGCTCAGGTCTGATAGCAGGATGTGTCAGCTTCTCACAGTGCAATCATGCTGCTTTGTCTGAACTCCAGCAGCACAACAGGGGAATCTGAATTGGTGCTATGCTGTTTTACAGGGTTGGGATTTTTTGTTTAAGAATGTAAGAAAAAAAAGATCATTCTGAAGATGCTCTCTCTATATACATATATTTATGTATACGTATATATGTGTACATTTGCACATTTTTCAACCAACTGCTAGACAATTTTCTGTGGAAAATTGTAGAGAGAAGCATTGGAAAGATTGGGTCAGTCATGGTGTTTTCAAGACTATTTTGAAGTCATGAATATATTAAAGTGTCTTACTGAGTGCAGAATATGTTTAGTTAACACAATATGACAAAGGCAAAAGGCAAAGGCATGATCCAGTCACACAGTAAGAAAAGGATGTGGGGACTCAATGAAATACTGTGCAAAGACACCATCATTGGTCTTTGTTCCCAGGAGCATTATCAAGTGGGCACTCTCTTCTCCTAGAAAATACCTTGAAAGGAAGGCGAGCAGTGTCAGGAATAAAAGGTGGGGAAGATTTTGTGTACTCAGAGCAGGTGGTCGTGGAATCCGGGATGGAAGGAAGAAGATGAGAAAATATGTTATGCAAAGGCAATAAGGTAAAAAGTGACATGAAGGTATGGGGTGTCAGGACTTACTAGAGAGGAGAACTATGTCAAGGCTTTCTGAGTACTTGTCTTATTTTGCTGTTTTTAGCAAGCCATGCGATAGTTTGGAGATTCCAGGGGTTTTTTTGTTTACTTTCCCTTCTGCACCAACTTTGCTTTAAAAGCATTTCTGTTAGTCCTCTGGAAGTTATGCATAACGTCATTATGAACCTCAGTAGCTTGTGTTATTGTCCTAAAATGTGGCCGTATGTCATGCACGCAGACTCTTTGCTTCATCTACATGTGCTCATGCACATGCCATGCGTAAGGACTCTGCTCCTTGTGGGGTGCGTATAGAAGCAGACTGCTCTGTCCCTGGATATTTAGGATATCAGTCACCAGGATATTCTGTGATGAGACCAAAAGCATATTCTTATCTTTCAAAATCAGTCAAGCGTGGTATAATAGAAAATTAATTGAAGCACTGCATAACCTCTTAGGTTTCCTAGCACTTTTTAGGTTTTAGCTGAGATTTACAGGTTCAGGATGTGGTGAATGCTTTCTCGTGAGCAATTTCTTGGCTTGCTCAGGGGAATGCCTCAAACTCAATAAAGCCCTCCCTTGCTTGGCACTAGTGCTGTCTGCCACCCACGTTAGAAAGTCACATGCAGGAACAATTCTCATTTTCTCTGCCCGTGAAATGAAATGGCTGCCCTCAAAACCACCTTTGCTCTGAGTGGTGTGATATGTCTTGTTACATACAATTTCTTCTGTATCTGTTCTGTTTAAACAGATCTTTCATCATATGGATTTGAACACTAAACCAATTTTTAAAGCTCAGATGTGTTCATGGATAATTCAAGAATGGATGGACAGTTGTCTTTAGTTTTCATCTGTGAAAATACTAACACAGAGTTCACCAACCTCACTCCAGAACAGAAAACGTAAATAAGCTCAAATCAATTACCTACTGAATAATGCAACACAAAGAAAAGCTTTTTGAGCTAGGCATGGGAAATTGAATGCTGTGATTTTATACGGGATCCATGCCAAGGTCTCTGCTGAGATGGGATGAGGTTTTTTTGGCAACCAGCTAGGAAAAAGAGGAAAAGATGATTATTTTTTATTGAATTTTAGTTTTGCATTCATGTGGCTGAGAAGACTTTTCCACTCCTCCCCTTTGCTATAGCACTGTGATGTTACATGTTAGTTCACGTACAGGTTTTGTTTTAAAATAAATGGATATAGGTTTTATTAATTACATACTGATTAGTTTATAAATGTCCGAAAAGAGATTTCACATCCCATGCCAATTTGATTAAAACCCACTTGACTTTATACAGAGAGTTTCAGAAAAGCCCAACCTCTTACAAAATATGCTTTGCCAAAATGGGTCTGAGTAGTTGAAAGTTTTTTTTACAGAAAGTATTTTCTTCTTTTTTAACAGTAGCTAAAAGAGTTTGTTTACAAATTTGATTTCTTACAGAAGGACAAGAGTCTGAGAATCTAGTGGTCCATGCTGAAATGGGGAAAAGGCCATGAATTCCAACTGGTTCAGAGACTCTTGTTTCCAACTTGTATGAAATGAATTCTGGAAAGATACAGCTTAGCTAATAATAGGAAAGAACTTGGATATGATAAAAGTAACACTAGGAAGGAGAGATCTTTTTCTTGAGCATACTTGAGTTTAGCGTCTTTAGGAACATTTTAAAGTCAGCTGCAGCTGGTTTAATAGTATGATTTGTGCAAATGGACCAGCAATAGCAAAACCACCGCTGTGCATAATTGGCAAGGTAATTTTGAGATTTGTTTTTGGTGGGTTGCCAGGGTTTGGAAACAGATAAGACACAGATTTTGGCATAGGGGAGGCAGCACACCGACAGGGACTACTGCTGTAAGTGTGTTACAGTGCTTTACTGAACCAGTTCAATCTTGGTGTGCTTGCTGCTCAAATCCAGTTCTCTCCTTCACCTCACTATTCTCCTACACCCAAAATTATGGCTATCACAGATATAATTTCCAGCTCCTGTGGGTGAAAACTTTGGCCAGGATGGTGCAATGCTTGATTCTACTCACATGTAAAGCCTTAGGCTATAGCCTAAATATTTTAAATTGATTTAGGAAGATTCTTATTCAGATCCTGACTTAGTTTAGTTTTACTTATTTATCTGTGTATTTGTTTATTTATGGACCCTTTTCCTTTTTGCTCTTGGGCCTTTGCTGCTGCTGGAGAGATGGGAGTAGTTCCTATAAAGTTGGCATTTAAAAGGTTAACACTGAGTAATATCTGGATCTTGAATTCTAATTCAGTCAACACAAAACATATACGTAAAGATAAGAAAGATGACATCCTTGTTTTATGACTACTTCTGTCACTTTATAGAATCATAGAATGGTTTGCATTGAAAACAGCCTTAGAGATGATCTAATTCCAACCCCTGTGCCATGGACCAGGGCACCTTCCACTAGACCAGGTTGCTCAAATGCCCATCCAATCTGGCCTTGAACTCTTCCAGGGATGAGGCATCCAACACTTCCCTGTGCAGCCTGTTCCAGTGCCTCACCACACTCACAGTAAAGAATTTCTTCTTCATATCTAATCTAAACCTAGTCTCTTGACTTTGAAGCCATTCTCCCTTATTCTATTACTACATGCCCTTGGAAAAAAGTCTCCCTTCAGCTCTCTTGTAGCCCCTCTTGGGTACTGGGAGGCTGCTATAAAGTCTCCCCTTATATCTGGGGATCCTTGTTGATGGCAAGTTGAATATGAGTCAGCAGCGCCCTGGCAGCCAGCAGGACCAGCCATGTCCTGGGGGGCATCAGGCAAAGCATCACCAGCCAGTCGAGGGAGGGGTTTGTCCCACTCTGCTCTGCACTGGAGCAGCCTCACCTTGAATACTGTGTGCAGTTTTGGCCACCACAATATAAGAAAGATATTAAGCTTTTAGAGAGTGTCCAAAGGAGGGCAACAAAGATGGTGAAGGGCCTTCAGGGAAAGCTGGGTGAGGAACAGCTGAGGTCTTGAACAGATCTGGTCTGTTCAGCCTGGAGGAGACTGAGGGGAGACCTCACTGCAGTTACAACTTCCTCGTGAGGGGAAGAGGAGGGGCAGGCGCTGATCTCTGTGGTTACCAGCAATAGGACCTGAGGGAATGGCCTGAGGTTGTGTCAGGGGAGCTTTAGGTTGGATGTTAGAAAAAGATTCTTCACCCAGAGTGTGATTTAGTGGTGGAACAGACTGCTCAGGGAAGTGGTCACAGCACCAAGCCTCGTAGAGTTCAAGAAGTGTTTGGACAGTGCTCTCAGGCACATGGTGTAACTCTTGGGGTGTCCTGTGCAGGGCCAGGAGTTGGATTTTGTAATCTTTGTGGGTCCCTTCCAAGTCAGGATATTCTGTGATTCTGTGACTCTCCCTGGAGCCTTCTCTTCTCCAGGCTGAAGAGTCACGTCTCCCTCATCCTGTCCTCACATGAGACATGCTACACACCTCTGATAAGCTTCGTGCCCTCTTCTGTACTTGCTCCAGCAGGTCCATATCTTTCTTAAGTTGGGGACCCCAGAGCGGGTTGCTGGACTCCAGGGAGAATCTCAGCAGAGCAGAGGGGCAGAATTCCCTCCCTCCCCTGCTGCCCACACTGCTTGGGATGCAGCCCAGGACCCGGGGGGGGGGTCCGAGCTATGACCACACATGGCCGGCTCAATTGAGCTTCCAATCCATCCTCACCAAGTCACTGCTGCGTGCTGGAACATGTAGTGAACACAAGATGTTAGAAAAACTTTGTCTTATGCCTTTGGCCAGGACCTCCAATTAGGAAAAGTGGTCAAACAAAAGTACATTTGCATATGGTGAGTTTTAGTCAGCACGAAAAAACAAACCGAAAACTAGTACTGGCAGACGTTACACCTTGAGTAGTTTGGCAAGATGAGGATTTTGAGGTTTAGCAATCCATGTTAAGCATTTGGAGCTGAGTAAGTAGAAAGGAATGCAATCTCTGAGAACAAAAAAATCATAGGGGAGTATTATTAATATAATTTGTCAGTGAAATAAAAGTGGCAGTGGTACAGTCATACATTATAAACTTCAGAAAACAAAGTATTTGCTAATTGGGTAGTATGATGATAAAGTTATGTAATATGTTAAAGCTGTGAATTGAACTCTGTGGGTTTTGTGATCAGATATATTTAGTCTATTTAATAAGATATTGGTTGAGCTTTTCAGATTACAACAATTTTGATAATGTAGTTATGCGGTGGCTCAATATGGAAATAAGGTAGATGAATTCTTGCTTCAATAAAAACTTTCTCAGTGCAACATGAATTGCATAAATGAGAAAAAGATCTGTTTGGGGACTGTTTTGGGAAAACAATACCCAAGATGATATCCCACATCATTTGTTAGTCACCTTGTTTTATTAAGCCAAAAAGATATTCTGAAAAAAAATCATAATTTTTGCCTTTATGGAAATTTATTATTGTTCCTAGTAAAGGATTAAACTTATGTATTAATTTCTTCTCAATCACATTTTATTTTTTCTGTGATAGATTAAAATCCACCTAGCCATACTCTCTTCTAAAACACAGCAGTAATTAATTGAATTTTATCTAACTCCTGTTTAACCTAATGGTCAGTGTGGGAAATGTATTTTTATTGATCATAGTAATGACAGAGAATAGCCTTTTAATGTGTCCTGACCTGGTTGGTTTAAGGTGGTACTTTATGTTATCCACACATTATGGTATCCTGATTTATTGTTTTCCTTTCCAGGACAGTGTCTAAAGCACTTTAATTATTAATATAAACTTGATAAATTGTTTTCTAGGCATATATATTTTTTTAAAGATAGCATGCTGTCTCCATTAGTTTGTCATCCATGTGTATTTCTTACAATTTTTATTGTCTTTAAATATAAAAGACAAAATCTTTGGCTGCTCTATCACTAATTCTCTATGAAAATAATAGTTTTCTGGAGGATGCCACAGCAGGAATTTCCTCTTTCTATTCATGCAACACCAAAGGGTAAACCTCCTACTGGTTAATTTATGAGTGAAGACTGCTTCAGTTTACAAGTTAAGTGATGCTTTAGCACTTAAGGCTAAATTAATACTAATCATGTTTGTGTAACTATTGACAATTGTTGTGACCTCTGGCTTAGTCTTTAAAGAGATGCATATGTTTAATTATCAGCAGTAGATTTTATTTATCCATAATTACCGTCAAGAATGAAATATAAGTTAGTGGAAAGAACTAACAGGAGGACAGACCTAGGGGCACTTAGCTCTGTTCTTTAGTGTCAGGAAGAATAAAGAGCAAGGGTTAGCTTTAGGTAGTGACCTGGCTACATTTTTCAAAAGAATTTCTTAATTTTTAAAAAGTTAGGAAAAAAAACCCCTAAACCAACAAACAAAAAACCCAACCCAAAAAGTTAAAATTTCTCCCTTTTTCAGAGTAATCAGTGAAATCCTTAGTGAACTGGATAACAAAAATAGTTATCTCATATAGGTCAGTGTTAATTTATACTGAAGGGAGGCTCACTTTCGATACATCTTTTCTAGGTGGCTGTGGGAAAGTTCTCTTGGTATGGATGAGAGAGAAGAACCTTCGTAAAATTATGGTGGAAGATCAAGAAGCAGGGTGAAATTTGTCATGACAGTGGTTACTCTTGGAATACTTTCTTATATCAGAGAAATTCCTATGAAAATTCAGTAAATTTGACGTACACCTTCCTTGGAGCATCAGTATAATTATTTTTCATCCAGAAGATTACGATTATAGTTTGTGGGGGACATTTTCCTGCAAGAAGAAGTTTTACAATTTGTGTCAGACACTTTCCTTCCCCCCACCTTCAGTAAAAATAGGCCTCTTCATATTATATATCTCACATAGATCTATTTTCATAATGTATTATTGGATATAACTCAGTGATGTCAAATATCTCTAAATCGTAGATAGTATGAAAATATAATGGCCTTAACATCCCATTCATACACTTCAAATGAGCATTTTTTTTAAAGCATCAGCATTGTTTTAACAATTTCTTGTAAAGTCATTGATTTTGTGTTGCTTCAGGGGAGGAGGTGCAATTTATTACTGTTAATAATGTTTCTGTGGTCCATGAAAGGTTTCTTGTTGCCACTAATTAATTAACCCCTCAGAAAGTAAAGCTTCTTTTTAGAACAGATGATGAGGGTTTTTTATAAAGTCTATCTGGCAGCTCTAGTTGTCATGTGAAGCCAGCTTTGGGATGTGAACATTCTGGAAATCTTTCCTTCATTTTCCTGTAAACATCATGTTCACGTCAGTCTCAGCACAGTCAGGTGTTGGGAAAATTATGTGCGTGATCACTCTTTACTGAAGCGGGGTCTGCTTCTACAGGGGGATCTTAGTCCATGGCTGGGTTGGTGTTACTGTACTTTGTTAAGGCTTGAATCAGTGAGTTTATTGTCTTAGTGTATTTCGTGATGTGTCACTGGAAAATAGATCATAGGTTTGTAAGCTTAAGTGGCCTGTTAATGGAGAATTTCTTTCTACACACCTAAAGAAGTACCTCGTACATGCAGGGAGACGTGGGCTGCCCATGATGTTATCACACCAGCAGCAGCCAAGCACTGGGTAGAGGTTCAGCCTGGCAGTGGTTCACTGTTGCACTTGGCCATGTACAGCAGTCTGGAAATTCCGTGATGCTGCTCTAAGCAGTCAGCTCAGTGATGAGTACAAGTGCAAGTGCATCAGGTTTGTTTTCTGCTGGCTCTGTGGTGATCACTACAGAGATGGCTCTGAGCAGCAGGCATGGGAGGGGGCGTGGGGCAGAGAGGGAAGAAAACCCCTTAGTGCTTATCTGTTCCTGCTGACATCCAGCTGGACACAAGGGCTCATCTTCTGTATGCACAGTTATTCCTGGTCTTTCAAGTTCCTCTTTGGGATAACTGTTGTTGGGGCATTCGGTTCTCCCAGCTGATTTCCAGCATTTTCATAGGCAGTTGTGCTTTTTAATATTTTTTTTCCTGCTGCTCTCCCAGTGTTCTCTTTCTCACCTGTCTCTCTGCCTGGTTGTCTGGTGCTGCTCCATACCTTTTGTGCTGACACGTTATTTCTCAATTTACTGTTCAATTAAGTAATGAGGTGCATTTCCACACCCATAAACATGCTCAGGAAGGCAGCAGCAGGAGCTGAAGCCCAAACAATGCCCTGCTGGGCTATTCCCAGGCCATACCAGAGACCACCAGCCCATCCAGGACCTGTCTGCACAAGTCCAGAGGAGGACAGGAATGCACAAGGCCAGGTGGGAACCAAAACCTAGCACATCTGGGGAACAACCACCTTGTCCAGACCCCTAACAGTGTATCTCAGCTGATCCTTCAGCCTCGATGTCCAGGCATGAAACCCAGCACAATGTGTCATGGGGAGCAGCTTTGCAAATCACCTTTCAAGCTAAGAGGATTTGCTTCTTAGGGGTAGAACACATTGCAGAATGCAGGGGAAAAGCAATTTGAGACCACACAGGATTTACAGGGTGTTTAGGCAGGAATCAGTGGTAACAAAAAGGAGGTGTTCAGGTGATGTGGAGAGGAACACGGGTGGGAAAACAAAGGAGGGATAAGGAATTAGAAGGGACCACTGCATGTGAATAGTGTGGTCAGGACTCTTACCTGCCTGTCCTCCTTATTAAATTTTTTCCAAGGGCAGCAGCTCCTTCTTTGTGTACAGGGGAAATCTGTGTGTAGCAACTGAGTCAGACCATGGGGCAGAGGGCCTGTGTCCATGTTGCCAGAGACTGGAGCTAATGTAAGTCTGTGGGCGTGTGTGTGAGCAATAGTGAAGATGACATCAGGTGGGTTGGTCAGCAGAACTGACCCAGGAGCAAGATGGTGAACACATCTCTAGGGCTGACTTTGGGTGTGAGAGCACCTGCTTGCCTCCAGGGACAAGAGCATGGAGGAGATTAGATACTGGGACCTGGAAAATCCTGACCCATCTCGATGTGTGGGGGACAGTCTATGCCAGCAACTGGAGTAGGCTGCAGCTTCAGGGGCTCAAAGACTAGAATCACGGAATGGCCTGGGTTGGGAGTGACCTTGAAGATCATCTAGTTCCAAGCCATCTGCCATGGGCACGACCACCTTCCAGTAGACCAGGGTGCTCAGAGCCCCACCCAGCCTAGTCTCATGTATGTGCAGATGCCAACAACTACAGAGCTTGGGCCCCAGGGGCCAGCCCTAGGCACACTGCATGTCCGAGCCCAGCTGCTGGAGGGATCCCCCTTCTGCATGGGAATGATTTCATGGGACACATTTTCACTAGTCATTCTTCATCCTGTCCAGCCACAGGGGAGCAGAATGAGGGTGCTGGTGCTGTGTGTGTGCGAGTGCTCTGTGTGTCTGTGACCTGTGCAGGCAGCTGTGTGTGTGTTGCATGCGTGTGCTTTTGTATGCATGTCTTCTGGGATTCTTTCCCCAGCCTCACTACTGGCTGGACCTACTGGTAACATGGAATAGTAGCAGCCTCACCTCTCTCAGGCTGTTTGATCCAGCAGGAATGACAGATTTCTCCTGACAGCTCCCACTGTTCCAGTGTAATGAAGCCTGTTTTCTGTGATCAGGCATTATTGCAGGCATCTGGAATTGTATCACACCCAGAACAGAGATACACGGAGGATGTAACTCAGTGCCCAATATTTTTGTGCGTTATTTTTTCCCTCCCAAATCAAATAACAAACCATTATATTTCCCAGTGATTTATCAAGTCTGTTTAAAGTGATCCCCAAAGGGTTTATTTTTATGACAGAAAACTTGATTTGATGTAGAGCTGATAGTACCATTATATGGTACCACTGAAATGGAGTCATGGTGATCACGTGGTTGCAAGGAATTGAGCAACAGGATTCTGTATTAGCTGGTATCAGGATAAACATTATGTTAGGTATTCTGATTCAAGATTCATCACAATAAGGACGGAGCCCCAGTAAAGATCAGAGGAGCGGTGACAGGTTGGGATACCCTAGAATAATCAGTGAAAACTGAAAGGACCATGCTGAATTTGTTCTTCAATGAAACTTTCAAGGGCAAATGATTTAGACCATTGCAGTTGATATTAAATGCTTGGAGGTGAGTCGAGGAGGAGAATCCCTGAAAAGCTATAAATGCAAAACTGTCTTTTAGGGGCACAGAACTTCCAAACAGAAGAGAATTTGGGGATTGTGTAAAACATGCAATGTTTTAAGGGTGGGCTGTGAAACTTTAATATGGACTGAAGGTCATAAGGAATCAAAGTGGACCAGTGGGTCCATCTTGAACAAGTGTGGGGGAAATAGAGATGTGAGTGCGGTAAAAGAGGCTGGTTGAGTTTTTACAGGTTGCTGGTTAATACACTGACTGACCTTGACTATCATAGTCTGTCCTGTGTTGTTTTTAGATCCTTTTTCTAACCATCCTCCATGTGGGTTGTGCAACCTCTGTTCTGTGTGTAGTTTAATTCCAGCAAACTGCAAGTCAGGCCAATCCTCAAAGTAGGGTAAGAAATCTGTGTGCCAGCAACTGCATTGAATACCAACTCCAGGGGCTTGAGGTGCTGGAGAAGAAGCTCCCAACGGCCTGGGAGCCAAGTACTGACCAGACCAAGTATCTGTAACCAGCTAAAGGAAAGACAGCCAGCGTATGTGTGTGTCTGTCCCAGTGGTGGATCCACCGCAGAGATGAAGGTTTAGAGTATCTCTACTTACTCTTGCTGGTGAGAGCCTTGTGCCTTTCATGGATACCAGTAAAAGGCACTGTTCTGTCTGTGCTGCTCTGTGTGGCTGGCCATGTGTGCATATAAATACAAGTGTAAATGTGTATTTATGGTGCGTGTCTGTCCATCTGGGAACACTTGGGCAACCTCACTACTTGTTCTGGAAATGTGGAACCACTGCAGCCTTGTTATCATCTCTGCTGTGGTAAGAGTGAAGCCCACCAGATTTGGCAACCTCTAATATGATGTATTTTTGAAAGAAAACTAAGTAAATATATTCCAAATGTGGTCATTTAAACTGGTAACTCCACTTAAATTTTAAATGTCTAAGGCAACATGTGCATGCACTACTCATTCATTTTGCTGAACTGAAACATGATTTAGAGTAAACACCAAAGTTTGGTACAGAGCAACAAGTACTAATGGATTTTAACTTGCTTTGCTATGTAAATGGGCTCTGGTCACCTTCATATGTTGGTTACTAAAAGGATAATTTCTGAACAGAAAATAAAATTAATTCAGGGAAACTGTACTGTAAAAATTGAGACTTACTCACTGGAAAATATAAAATGAGGATTCCTAGAGAGATAAAAAAGTACCTGAGAATAATTTGACTAATCAGTGAGCCATTGAAAGTGGAGCCCTGTACTTTAGTACTCTTAGAGCTTTTGGGCATATTTATGTATTTTAATTGGAAAAAAATACAGATTTTTTTGCCACCTGGAGCTTTTACATGCTGCTTAGCTGTGGGATATGAATAGATTGCAATTTATGAGCTAATAATCTAAATAATAACATAGCTATTAATTCAGTATTATTATGAAAAGGATTGACACAACTAGAATGTACTGAGTGTATTCCTGCCTGCCTTTCTCACTGAGTTATTAATCTGCATATAAAAATTATGTTGAATTACTGCTTGTAAAGGAGGAATTGACTGTGTAGGCTATGGTGCTATTAGTTGATAATAGTGGTCTCTCTAATCTGCCAAACAAAGACTAACAAGATCCAACAGCTGGAAGTTGAAGTCAGCAAAGTCCAAAATGGAAAGACAGTGAAAACTGCTGGAAGTGAGGGCAAGCAACCATTGGAACAGGTTACTCAGAGGCACAGAAAATCTTTCATATTCTTGTTTCATAACTAGCTGTCTTTCTTAGGAATATCACCTGATTTGTCACATACTGAAATTATATGAAGGTTTTCTATATCTTTTTAATGATTAAGGTCAGGCTAGTTCAAGAGAAGAAATTGGAAGTCATGTCTGTCTTTGTAGTTGTCCAGACATTTTAGACAAAGATATACAAAAATCAGAGTAAAAAATTCAATGAGCTAGTGGGTCCTAATGCAACTGTACTTGCCTTAAGAAACTTCTCATAGCCCATATGATGGTGACGAGGCATATTTTTGGTGACAGGAAGAGGACGTGACTGGTGTATTTATCGTTAGTTCCTGCCAGAGCAGTGACTTCCATGTCATGGGCGAGATTGTGCAAGGGCTGCTGGTGCTCACAACGGGAGTTTGGTCTTTAGGATACCTTGGCCACATTATAGGTTTGTTCAGTTCCAGTGTGATTCAGATGGTACACAGATACTGGTGTTAAATATTCAGGCCTGTGGAGCAGAGCAGTTGATTCTGTTAGAAATGGTACAGCTTGATTTTCGAGGAGGATGCAATGAGGAATACTTTGCTACCAGGAAATCACATGTGAGGTATAGAGCTGTAGAACCTTAGTGTATAATTAACAATTTTATACGTGTTTGTATCTGTTCAGTGCCAGCCTACAAGTCTGTTACTTTTGTAAATGTTTAGTATGTTTCTTGAGCGATATTTTGCATTTTCTCATAACAAAACAAGAAAAACCTATGGTGGTTAAGTTATTTTTACTACAGTTAATAGCAATGACTATTATAAAATGAGCACAGAGTTCGGTTGTTTGGGGGTTTTTTTGATAAAATGAAGCACAAAGAACAGGAATAAAAGCAAGTACACTGCTTGTCAGAAATGGATGGCAGAGAAACCATAACAGGAGGAAAGAATTCAGTTAAATTACAGGCTTGAAAACACGTGGCTAATAGATGGGGGAGAGATACATCAGTTACATTAAGGCAGATCAATAATTGATCTTTACAAAGAGGGATAAGAGACAAGTGTGTCATTAATGAGGAGGAATTAAATACAGTCAAGAAGTCAAAAGTATGCATCATCAAATATGAAGAGTGAGACTGAGTGAGGAAACAAATCAAACTTCTGTTCAACGGGCAGTTTAGTGGTCTTGTTAATGGCACTGCTTAGCTTTATTGGGAAAGAAGAATAACCTTTCTGGAGAAATGAATGTGCCTCCATTTGAAAGTAGAAAATTAATAGCTCTTTAAAATTCAGAACAAATTCTTGTATCTCAACCTAAAATGTTATTTGTTATCCAATGCTTAAAAGTGTAAAGATGATGAATAAAGAATGTAGTTAGCAAAGAATTCTGGACAGCTATAACTAATGAAACAAAATGCAATCAGTTTGGAAGAAAAATAAAAAGAGAAGAGGTGAACTGGGAGATTTAGGACTGACAAATGAGCAAGTCCACGGATGGTATTGAAAATGATGAAATCCATATTCTACTAGAGTTTTTTGTTGTTGCACAAAAGGGAGACTGAAATGGCATAAAACCAAAGAAACTCATACCTGCATCCTTTGTGACTAATGAAAAATTGAAAACTTGACTCATTACCAGGAATAGTGAAAATTTTTAAGTGGAGATCTCTGTAGAGGAGATGAAGGGAACAATAAAAAAAAAAAAAAAAAAAAAAGGCAATTTTTACACATGTCAGTAAATTAAACAAGGAAAAGTTATTGTCAGAAAAAAAAAAGTTATGGCACAATGAGAAATAGAAATCATTTTCTCATTTCCATGAGTAGTACTTCCAGTATTTTTACTGTAAAACATGGTGCACATCTGGAAGAAAACCATCTGAGACATCTGAAGAAGCTCCTGGTTTGCTTAAGGCAGGGAATTCCCACTATGTATGGTTCCTGCACAGTCCCATGCTACTGGAGCTCACAGTTTTATTGTTTTATGCTATTGAAGGTGAAAAAAGAGAGGGCTTGAGCCTCCCCAAGGTAAGGTTTTATGCTGATAATAAGGGTAATGTTTACAACTAATTAGTAACTGAATGAGGTGAGTTTGAAGGACTAGCTGGTTAAATGTGTCCATAATACAGCCTTTCTCTATCTTCCTGTGATTTTTCCAAAGTAATTATTTAGATAGCAGGAAGGAAACAGTAAAATTCAAGATTTCATTCCAAGCTCATTGTAATCAATGAGTCATCAAGTTCTGTACTAAATATTTAGCTTGCCTTTTTTGTATGTGGGATTTAAAAAAAAATGTTATTCTTTGTAGAATCTATGGATATACTTCCCTCTGTATTCACTCTAGTAAATAATTTCAAATTTTATAAATTCTTTTTTCAAAGAATGTTTTCTCTGGAAAATGATTGTAACTTCCCCAGAATGCCAATGTGCTTTTTTTGCTACATCTGTGCATCTGTTTTACAGAAGAGGAGGAAGGTCAACAGCCACTGTGATGTCTTGATCAGTTCTTTTTTTTTGTTTGTTCGTTTGTTTCTTTCTAATTTGAAGTTTATCAAATCTCTACCTGTTTGTATTTGCATTTTGTCAGGTGCTGACTACAAAAAGTTTAGTGCTGCAGAGTGGATGGCGTTTGGGTGAGGAAGAGGGGTGGGAACACCAGCCTGCCCCTATCTGCCTGGAACAAGCTGTTTAACTTTTTTGCTCTTTCTTCTTTCAGACTAGAGTACATTTCTTATTGCAAAATATGAAGGTCAATGTCCTTTAATTGTGCTGTTCCTGTCCTTAGGGCCTCAATGTATAAGAATATATAATAAATATTCCAATAGTCAGAATGATTATGGATTATTTTTCCAGTTCAGGTATTTACGAAAATTCCTGCATTGATAGAGTCTTGAACCTGAAGTTGTGATCATCCTTTTCTCTTTCTTACTCTCTGTTTTTTCCAGCTGTTACTATGAGGAGCCATTATTAAAATTACTAAGCTGAGTACAATACGAACTTCACTCGAGAACACTTCCTACTGTGCCTCATCAATGGACATAAACACTTCTGACTACGTTAATAACTAGTTTAATTTATAATATATTATACAATATAAATGTTATGATGTGGACACCTGCCTGCTATATGCGGAACTGAGAACAGCAACTTTTTTGGGCCTGGGTCAGAAAAGTCAGAGCTTGCAATGATTGAAATTAACTTCTGAGATGGGTTTGAATCAACGACTAATAAATGATGGTCCAAATCGTATTTAATATTTCTTTAAACAAGCTTTTAATGAAATTCTCCCATGTCTGCATTATCATGCTTCATCTCTACTTTAGTTTTCAGAGACCATATCTGAATAGGAGATACAATGTGGATGCAGAATACTGAGCAAAAAATAGTACTCAGAAGAATTTCAAATATATTTTAATTTTATTCTGAAGCTATATATCCATATGTGTTTCACACAGAGATTTAAGGATGAACCTGAGAATAATTTTTTTTTAATATTTAATCTGTGTTTTAGAAGCATGAAAAGGGTGGGGAAGGGGACAAGGTAATCAATAATGACGAAAGGAAGGAATTTCCAAGTACATGGGGTTCTGTGGTGTCACCAGTAGTGTTTTTTCCCCCTGATTATTGGTAACTCCATTTTCAGTGAAAAAAAAAAAATTCTATGGACATGGAACTTTTATAGTGATTCAAGAGGAATACCTAAACCCTTTTCTAAGGGTGCAAAAATAGCAGAAAATCAAGACAGGACTAAATGATAGTGAAATCCAAATGTGGAGGTTTTGTAATAGCAATGATAAATTTGTAGAAGAAGATAAATGACCCTTTAACCTTCCATGCTGATTTGATCTCAGGAATATGCTCCAGTTTTACACATCAACCACAGGCAGCATGTCTGTAAATGTCCTACCAGGTCATCCAAGGCAGTAAAAGTCCTGTTTAGTGAAAATTGTGTGTATATACACACATTTATATTAATTTATTTTACGTGTATATATATATATATATAACTGAAATCAGTTGAGGGAGGCTTTGTAAATCTGACTAGGAGCAAAAAAGTGATGCAAAATCATGAGCTTAAAGAAAATCTTCTAATGAGCATGGAAGGTTGTATTGCAGATGAGTGTATGAGTGGCTTTCCTGTGAGATGTATAGCAGAGGTGGGCAGCAAAGGCATTATGCTGCTTTTGCATGCCAGAATTACCTGATGTGAAGGCTGTTCCAGCAGTTCTGCGTGTTACTTTATGTATTTTGATTGATACTGAAAATTACTGACATGCTGGAGGAACTCCCTACTGCCCATACTATGATATGCTATGAATTCCATAAGGAGTTTTTCCTCACAGTGTAGTAGGAGAAAACTCACAGCTGACATCTATTCTCTCCTTTTTTTACAAGGCAGCCTGAGAGAGAAAATATTGCTGGGGCAGAAGCACTGGGGTAAGTAGAAGCTGATTATGTAGCTCAAACTATCCAGTGTTCCTGATAAGCTTTAATAAGTTCTGTTCCGCATTTTTACTTTGATTGTTTTTTTTTCACTAGGGAAGTGTGATAGGTAGAAAATAAACTAATTAACATGAGTGTTTGATGGAATGTCTGTTTAAATGGTAATTACTGGGTGTTTTTTTTCCTTTTACTAAATCATGCATGCAGTTGAGATCCACTTTAAGGTTTTGGCAAAGTGTGTAATGGGGTTTTCTGATTGGCTTTTTCTTTGTAGAATCCATGTTTATATTAATTATATAAACACATAATTAAGACTTGAAACAAAAGTAGTCTCATATTAGCAGAGCACTGTGACGGTGTGCTCTCCCTCCTGTTTTCTCCTAAACCAGTGCTTGTGATGGCTGCAGCTGTCTTACAGAGGACAGCATGATAGCTAAGGGCCATAAATCTTGCTCAAAATGTAAGGGCCATAAGTCCTGTTCACAGCTGTGGGCTAGTTGAGCATGAACCAACCCTAAATACATCTGGAATGCAAATATGACTGTAAGTCAATTATCTTTCCCCATAAATAGTGGAGAGCCAGGGCATGTTGAGCTCTCCTGCATGGCAGCAGGCCGCACTCCAGGACCTCTCATGGATTAGGGATATTTCTCAAGGTTACTCCTCAAGGTTGAGAGTTTGCTTGCCATGACAGGTTCACAACACAGTAAGTGATTAATGGCACAGAAACTTTTGAAATCTTACCTAAGTGATATAAAGGCTTGACTGTTCACATACAATCCTCTAGACATAAAATGTTGACCAAGTTTGGGAGTACGTCTGGATCCAGCTGCACCTAAACTCCCCTCTGAGAAGGAGTTTAGAACATAAGAGGGTTTTTTGTGAAACTCGTGGCTCGACAGGAGAGTCTCCCTGACAGTTTTGTGTGAGCCTGTCCCCTCTGCAGTAAATAATCAAGAGTGCCTTGCCCTTAAATCCTGTTAACCCTCTATCACATTTACTATCGACTTTGTTGATGTTTTATATCAATAAACATATTTATGCTTCTCTGTTACAAGTGAAGTGTGTCAGTCTTGCCATTTGAGACAAGAATAATGTGTTTTAATGTATTCCTGGTCTATCATCAGTAAAATGAATGTTGTCTATGTAAAGAGAAATTTTTAATGTTAATAATTTGCTTTTAATCTTGTCCAACATATTAAGGCCAATTTGAGAACTAAATCTTAAGCAAAACCTCATTTGAGGGTTTTTCAATTTAAATTACCATAGATTTTTAAGTCTGTCTTCCATTTTTTCAGGTTCTATCTCTCAGGATGAGGAATTTAGATTTTTTTTTTTCATAAAACTATAATTTCCTAAATTTTGTGCCACTGGATATTGTACCAAACATGTGTTTTGTATTAATTAATAAGAATTCTAATATCTACTCTTTTAAAGAAATATCAAGACAATACTTAATCAACTTTTATACTCAATTTGTTTTCTAATGACAAATCTCCAAGGACTCTAAGTCAAAAGTAGACTAAAGAAAAGTGAAAAGCAACAAATACATTTTGTTTTGACAAGTAGTTTCTCTGCTGTAAAATGTATTACTCAGCTGACTGAGAATTTGCAGGTTTTATGCTGAATAAGCCATTTATGCTTTGCACCATTGGCAGAGCAATACCAGAGCATTTCCGCAAATTATTTGTGGTTGCTGCATAGCCCTGGCCCTGAGAGATCCACATTTTGTTCCTGTCCTTTACCTAGAAGGTTTTCATTTGGGTATCTATAGTGGGTGTTTTTCTATAGAGATGGCTTGATGTAAAATACTTAAAGATGCACTTTTCCTGAGCAGAAGTGAATATGACAACATGCAGCTGGACTACAACACGTACTGTGATGACCATATTTTGCCCTACATTAGGAAGCTATTTAGAGAAGCCCACTGGTCAACCAACTCTTTTTCAAATAGATTAAAGTGACATCTTGAGAATTTCTACCGGTGTCTGTTGCCATTAGTCACCGTAGTGAATTTTTATCATTCTCTTTTGGCAATTACTGCACTGAAAAAGTAATTTTGCTGGGTGAAGTGAGCAACTTTACACAAATTCCTAGGAGGTTCCTGCTCTGGGTAGGAGTCTCTGGTACAGTTTGTGTTATATTGAAAACTTTGTCTGAACAAGGTAATGATTTGATCAGAGGGATGGAGCACCTCTCCTGTGAGGAAAGGCTAAAGAATTGGGATTGTTTAACCTGGAAAAGAGAAGGCTTCGACATGACCTAGTTGTCCCAGTACCTGAAGGGACCCTACAGGAAAGATGGAGAGAGACTAGTTACAAGGGCCTAGAGTGACAGGACAAGGGGGAACGAATTCAAATTGACAGAGAGTAGGTTTAGATTGGATATTAGGAAAAAATTTTTTCCTTTGAGGGTGGTGAGGCACTGGAACAGGTTGCCCAGAGAAGTTCTGGATGTTCCATTCCTGTAAGTGTTCAAGGCCAGGTTGGATGGAGCTCTGAGCACTCTGGTCTAGTGGAAGGTGTCTCTGCAAATGGCAGGGTGTTTGAAACTAGATGATCTTTATGGTCCCTGCCAACCCAGGCAATTCTGTGATCCTGCGATTTACACAGGACTTGTTCTGAAATCCCCTGGACCCTTATGGTTCCATATGAAAGATATGGAATCATGTTTTCTCCAAAACTGGAGATAATCAAATCTGAGTTTCCAAAGTTAGATGAACACCAAAAGTCGCAAGTTACTGGATCAAAAAGAAGTAGAGTCTGAGTAGTCTGACTCCCCAACTGATACTAAAGTATCACCTTGCTCACCTCCTTTGTTATATTTTCTGCAAACTGAAATATCTGAAACAAAAAACAAAACACCAAAAACAAAAAGAACAAACCAAAAAGAAAACAAAGCCAAAAAAACCCAACAAAAAACAACCCCCCCCCCCAAAAAAAAGGGTTTTTTTGGTTAAAAAAATCAGTTAAAAAAAATATGGAACAGGTAAATCAAATATGATTTCCATTATTTTTTTCCTTCTCTCAATTTGATAGTTTAACTGCTAAATGGAAAAGTAATTTTATTGTGTGGTGATAAAAGTGAGACTTTCTTTGACCTTGGCGTGTGTCCCCTTTCGATCTAGAATAACTAATGTTTTGTCACTTTCTACCATAGAAATAATAATAGCAATTGCAAGGGTTATAAAGTTGCAGTAGCAGCAGCAATCATTCTTTCCTTGGGGAAAAAAAAATAACACAAGGAGGATGGGAAGCCGTGTAGTACTTACCCTGTCCATATCTAATTTGGAGTGGGTGAGCTGGTACTCAAGGTGGATTCACTCCACGCTGTCCCTTCTCCCTTACCAGCACTTTGTCTAGAAATTGCACTGTGAATGTGCTCTAAGGGCTGAGTTCAGTGATGCCCTGCAGAAAGCAGATTCGATATCAGGTCTGGTTCCTCATCAAAGTGCTGAATTGCAAAAGGAACCAGACAGTGCTAGAAATTAGTTTGTTTTAGCGAGGGTGAGATGTATCTGTTTGTAGAAAATCTCGGTGGTATTTTGTTGCCTGGCTCTTTTAAACGCCCTGTGGAAAGAGTGCGTAATGAGGTCTTTAGGGCCTGATGTTACTTTTGCAGGTAAAGAGGATGGAGACTATGTAGCATATTTTGTGGCTTTTTGGTTTTAGCTTCCATTTTGTTGAATCCTCAAAAGGCTGTGGCTTAGAATCATAGGCTCATAGAAACATGGAATCATTTAGGTTGGTAAAGACGCTTAAGACCACTGGGTCCAACCATTAACCCATCACTGCCAAGTCCACCACTAAACCATGTCCTCAAGTGCTGTATCCACGTGCCTTTTAATTACCTCCAGGGATCATGACTCAACCACTTCTCTGTGCAGCTTGTTCCAAAGATTGATAACTATTTTGGTGAAGAATTTTTTCCAAATATCCACTCTAACCCTCTCCTGGTGTAACTTCAATCCATTTCCTCTCATCTCTGGGGAGAAGAGGCTGACCCCCGCCTGTCTACACCCTCCTTTCAGGTAGTTGTAGTGAGTGATAAGGTCTCCCCTGAGCCTCCTTTTTGCCAGGCTAAACACCCCCAGCTCCCTCAGCTGCTCCTCATAGGACTTGTGCTCCAGACCCTTTCCCAGCTCCGTTGCCCTTCTCTGGACATGCCCCAGCACCTCAATGTCTTTCTTGTCATGAGGGGCCCAGAACTGAACCCAGGATTCAAGGTGTGGCCTCACCAGTGCCCAGTACAGGGAGGCAGTCACTGCCCTGGTCCTGCTGGCTCCGCTATTGCTGACGCAGGTCAGGATGCCATTGGCCTGCTTGGCCACCTGGGTACCCTGCTGCTCATATTCATGTGGCCGTCAAACAGCAATCCCCCATCCTTTTCCAATGGTTCCAACCTGGCTGATTTCAGCAGATAAATGCAATAGAAATGTATCTGTCACAGCGGTTGTGTTCATACTACACTTTAGTCTGCTTTAAAAATTATTTGGTGAAGCAAACAGATCCTACTCACTCCAGCTCTCTGTGCTGGATTAAAGTTTCCTGTTTCTGGTATTTGTGTGGGTGTTCTCTCTCCAGCTTCCTCATTTCTTTTACTTCAGGGGATCTTGTACCCACAAACAGACTTTGTAAAATGAAGCAATTTTTATTTCCCTTTGACCTTTCATTAGAATGTGATGGTTTCCATTTTAAGCTATTTCAAATTTCTTTTCATTATAGAAATCTGAAAGTTGTGGTTTATACACTTTCATAAAAATGAACTTTTTTTTTGCTATTTTCAACATTAGCTAATATTTTTAAGACTTTTGAGGTACTCTGCATCCCCCTGTACATCCTAACTTTCTTTCCCATTTTAACCTGTCCTCGTAATAAATGTTTTCTACCATTTAGAGAGATCTTGATTTTGGTTTGGATTTTGGTCTGATAGATTTACTTGTAAGTTTGTGAAGAAAATATTAGCCTTAGCTTGTCCTATGCTAAACTTCTATATAAATATACATTATTCCTTAAATAGTATTTTTCAATATCATTTTATGTAGTTAAACTTGATTTTCATGAAGAAAATAGAAAATACAGTTACACGTACTGTTCTGTTGGCTGCAGAATCATAAAATGATAGAATGGTTTGGGTTGAGAAACCTGTTCCAGTGCCTCACCACTCTCATAGTAAAGGATTTCTTCCTAGTACCTAATCTAAATCTACCCTCTTTCAGTTCAAAGCCATTACCTCTTGTCCTGTCACTACATGTCCTTCTGAAAAGTCCCTCTCCAGCTTTCTTGCAAGCCCCATTTAGGTACTGGTAGGTACTTAGGTACTTCCTAGAGCCTTGTCTTCTCCAGGTTGAACAACCCCAGCTCTCTCAGCCTGGCATCAGAGAGGTGTTCCAGCTCTCTGTTCATCTCCATGGCTTTCCTCTGGACTCGCCCCAACAGGGCCACGTTCTTCTTATGTTGTGAGCCCCAGAAATGACACTTGGAAGCTTTTGATGTGTGTTGGAGTCGTCGTCTCTTTGCTCAAGCGTATCTTATTACAGTGTGTTTTTGCAGTATGCCAAGTAGGTGCTTTACTTTCTCACTTGCTTCAGCTGCTACTTCGTGGGTTGTTCCTGCAGCTTTTAGACCTCTAAAATTTGTCAGATAATATTATTTAAATAAGTCAGTTGGTGCTGTGATTATTCTTTGACTGTGATTATTCTAAATATAAAAATAGTTGGAAAAATGCCTTTTCCTTTGTTCATTTCTCAGTACATTAATTTTGTCCAGAGCTACACTTTGGTATGTGCCTTGGAGAACCAGTGCCACCAGTGACAGAGCACTACCAGGAATTCTGTCCAGCAAAGGTGCCAGCCAGGAACAGTGGTGTGAATTAAAGGGAACTTCCACACATACCAGCAGTAATTCAATCGAGCAGTGAACTTTATTACCAGAGTTAACTGTTTGAAAATGGAATTTGTACAGTGATCATCAACTTCCTTAGGCATAGGTTTCAAGTGAGATGACAAATACACTGAGCTATGTTATCCATGCAAATAGAACAATTTTTTCAGCCATACCATGGTAGGATGGATGATCCAGTAAACTTATTTTTATGGCACATAAGTGCTAAGCAATCTGCAAAAATTACTCTGCACTAATGCCAGTACCACCTTTATCAGTGTTGAAGAAAGAAACCTAAAAAAATATTTTTAAACAGGAAATATTAGTCTTATGCTGTGTTCTTCACCTTTTCATAACCTTTCTGAAAGGTGAACTTTTAGGTCAATGTGAAATACTAAAAATGAATACCAAAAGCTTTTATTAAAAGGTTAATAATGGTTTCTGTTCTACAACACATGGCATTCCTATTCTGAAATTTAAGGGGTCAAAGTACCAATATTAAGTGCATTACTGTATCAAAGGCTGCTGACAAAAGCTTTTAAGACATGGATGTTTTTATTCTACCATGAGCACCTAGAAAAACTGCATACACTTTTTTTTTTTCCTCCATGGAGTTATACTTACACAAAAAAATTCGAAGAAAACCATTCAATATCAGCAAGGATGTTGGAAGCAGAGAATTTCTTTTCTTTTAGCCAGCCACCAAAATGCATTTTGGCTTCAAACCATTTTATTCTCTACATTCTATTTCTAGACCTATCACCATATTTATTACTTACCATTATACTGTACCCTACTGCAAAAAGGGAAAAAAACAAAATAAACCCAGAAAAGTGATCCATTTGGAGGTTATAGACCCACCATTACCCAAAAGATGAAAATTTCCCTCTGATGGGTGCTCTTTATTTTTTTTTCTTTGTCTTATATATATCTGTAATAGTTTTCACTGAAGTGGGATTTTTTTCAGGATCAATGGCTATGTGATTTGCTGGGAATGACCTTGCTTGACTCCTGACCATTTGACTCAAAATATGTTTAGAAAAACAATACTTTGTAAGAAAGCTCATTGAATTCAGAATGTGACATGTCTACAGTTATGTGTGTAAGAATCCTAAAATTCGGATTAAACCGCAGAATGTGTGAAATTTGACTATGGGTTGGTTGGTTTGTTTTTGGGTTTTTTTTAATGTTCTGAGCAGTAGATAACTATTTAAAATGACACAACAGCAAAATCTGTGCGAAGAATGACTGGAAAGTGCGTGCAGATGTTTTTTTTTCTTTATTCACTTGCAGCAGCAAGGGACTAAACCTGTCCTTTTAATTTTCTCCTTGCTGTTTATTTTTCTGTTTCAGTGCCATGTACTGGCTTTTACTCTGAGACACTCTGAGCATCTTCTATATCTCTTACACACACATCTGCAAATGTGTGAGTAAACTGTCAAATTGGTGAGTACCTACTTGTTAACCTAAAGAAATACTGAAGCTTGGTAAATGCTTGCTCAGAAAAAAACTTAAGGTTATTTTCTTACTTTTGGAGACAGTTAGTTTCCATGAGATGTTTGAATTCTACTGTTGTAAAAAAAAAAAAAGAGAGAAATTCCTTTGGAGTAAGGGGTAGTATATGCAAAAATAATTTTCTTATACCAGTCTGAAAATTTTCCTTTGCCAACTTCAGTTTTCTTTTTCATATTACAAGTTGACACAGTGAATTATCTTCAAGTGAAAATGAGAGGAAAACCATCAGTACTCAGTAAAACTCATCTAGTAGGAGTTAAATGATTTTTATTACATTATAGCTACTCTGAAGTTTTCTGCAGTGAGGAGCACATCTACTTGCCTTTGTTTTTTTTAATTCTGCTGGTTTTTAGTGTATGATTAAAAGTACTTAAAATTTTTAATATTCAGAATTTCAAGGTACCTTTTATGTTCTGGCAGACGTAGCTCTTCAGAGCAGTTGTAATTAATCCTTATTTCACGAAACTTCTAAAGTGGACAAAAATCACTAACTTGTTTGCTCCTCTCATGGTCAGTGCCTCAATCCTCTGTTTGAAGATGATGGGGATGAAAACAGCATATGCACACAGGAAAAGGAAAGAAAATTCCCTTCTCCATAAAATGCGTATACCTTTGAAATGTTTAACTTCACCCTTCAGTTAGATGAAAATATTGTTCCCATCATAAATCTTGGGGGAAAAATATTTATTTCAGAACATGGTTTCGAGACTAAGGTCTTATGTATTATAATTACAGACAGCATTAATTAAATGTTGGGTTATTAAAATGCACAGCCCAAGTGACCAAAATGTGCCATGGCTGTCAAGGAGAGCAAAATTTATATAGTTCTAAAACTGTATGTGTTTGCAAGGCAAGGTTTTGGTGGTGGGGGGGCTACAGGGATGGTTTCTGTGAGGTACTGCCAGAAGCTTCCCCCGTGTCCGACAGAGCCAATTCCACTGTCTCCAAGATGCACCTGCTGCTGGCCAAAGCTGAGCCCATCAGAGATGGTGGGAGCACCTCTGGAACAACAGATTTAAGAAGGAGGGAAAACTCTGGTGAGTGAAAATATGCGAGAGAAACCCCCCTGCAGACAACAGGGTGGGAGAAGAATGGGGGAGAAGAGGTGCTCCAGGAGCCAGAGTGGAGGTTCCCCTGCAGCTCCTGGTAAGTTTTAGTTCACTGAATGGGTTGTAAATGTCAGTGACAACTCCAAATGTGACTGGTTAAATGGAAAGAGATATCTGTGAGTTATGTGCTGCCTTGGCCAAATGATTCATTCCAGGGTAGGCAGCAAAGCTATGCCAAAAGGGAGTAGCAGAGGGAAACTTGCTCAGGTGATGCCTTGTGTGTATTTTGGTGCGTGATAGTGTGCCTTGTCTTTCAAAACTGTGAGCCCAAGCACAGCAAAATACTGCATTAGGTTTTGTGATTTAGATTAAAGAAAAAAAAATTCCTGTTTCTGCTGTGTGTTTTAGTTGTCAGGAAAGACTTAAAAATAAAAACAAACAAAAAAGGAAAAATAATTTTATATAATTATCACTCCACTTTTTAACCTTTGTGTAATGCTACTTATTTTCAACACTCTTACTTTTGTAATTCCACAAACTGCACTCTCTAATATCCTTTAATTATAGGTCAGGTTGTTTTTCAGTTGGTGTTAAGAGTACTACACACACTAATTTTTTTCATCCAACTCATTATATTTCAGAAAGGCACTGTTCTACTCTCCTTCTGGTTGTGTTAGACAAGATGTTTTAGGTAAAATGTTTTTGTGCCTCATTCCTTGAACTGTTCCATGCTGTATTTCAGTATTGAGTCAGAAGAATCACTTTCAAGTATATGGGGGGAAAAAAAATATATATACACATACATACATATAATTTTGTATTAGTTACAATTGTTTTAAAAATCTCTGTGATTTTTTTTTTATTAATCAAGAAGCTTTAAAACCTCTTGCTGATACAACTCTTTTGCTGAGGAAAAGCTTTGTAAGTATGTTGTTTTCTTCTGTGGACAAGATGGCTTAAACTAGGTGACAAGTAAAGTTAATTTCAATATAACATTAAAAGAAGACACATCAGAAGACATTCCAGATTAGGAGACAGTGTAACAATATGACATATATTCTTACTTCCATGATGCTGAGGCTTTATTCAGATTTTTATTCTAAAACAGGGAATATTGATGTTAGCAGAGGTGTATTGCAGTGCAGTGGACAGTGAGTAGTTTATGTGTTAGAACATACCCACATTGTCTTCATTTAAATGAAATCAGAGTTTTATTTCAATAATTAGCTCAGTTGGTGAATTTGGAAATACTTGAAGGCAACTGAGAAAGGTACAGGACAACAAGATGTGAAATATTATTTATTGCCTAAATTTTACATTAAAATTGACTAAGTATTCTGTAGACTCTTTCATGTAGTGAATGAGTTACCTTTATCATAGCCTAATTTATGGTTCTAGTAATTATGTCTCACCAAGCAAGGTGAAATTTTCGCTCCCCTAAAAGCAGCAGACCCTTATTTTGTCGACTATTTCCCAATTCCCAGACTTTTGCTTCGTGTCATAGAGAGAAAATGTCACTCCATATAACATTCTGTGGTGTCTTGTCTGTCAGTTATGAAAGAAGATGATATATAGCCCAGAACTATTGTATCTTGTGGTTGACCTCTGTGTCCCTGATTTGGCATGACATACTGTAATGAAATTTGACTAGAAAAGGATTTCACTGTGGAAATGGTTTGTGAAGGAGAGAAAGCAAAGAATCAGAAAACAAAGTAGCAGTGCTGTATGCACAAGATACAAACATGGAATTATTTATGGCAATTAAAAAACCATTATTATTCAGCATTTTCTTCCTGTATGGCTGGAGGATATTGACACTTTAAAACCAGATGCTGACTGACTGGTATGAACACTTGATTGTATGTGTGTATATACCCATGCGAAGATATATCACGAGGACTGGAGGTGAACAGAGAAAAAACATTTTATTTTCCAGAAAGATTATATTAAGTTTGATGTATTTTTCTGCCAATTTGAATGACCTTGTACTATTTTGGGGCAGATTTCCTTGAGCTATCAGCAACAAGCAAAAAAACCTTTTTTTCAGGCAGGCCTGTGGAATAAGCTGTTCTGGAATCATGCAGTCTAGATGTTTCAGTACTTTTGGCCAGCAAAGACCTTTGAGGCATCCAGAGGAGATGCCTTTTATGAGGCTCACAAGCACTACTTGGTATGGCAGGTAATATGTTAGGAGATCAAAGAAATTCGGGGTCTTCAGCAGGTCATGGCTGAATTACAAGTAAAAAAGTAAGTGGGAGTGACTGAAATCTTCGTGATGAGAACTGGAACCTTGGGCTCAGTCCCGTCTTTCTCTCCCCTGTGCCCCCCACCCATGCATCTCAGCATGTGGGGTCAGCTGTCTTTTAGCTTCTTTAAGTGTCTTCTGTGCTCCACCAAAGGTGCAACGTACAGACTTTATTCCTCTCATAATGGTGTAATTCCAGGATCGTCCTCCCCGATGATGGAAAGGTTATATGGTGTGATGATGAATATCAAATGAATCTGCCACTGCCCATTCAGTTAGTAAGGTGGAAAGATGTCTGAGGCACAATTTCAGCTGTTAACATTAGGCAAGGTGAGATATGCTTTGAGCAAAAGCTTATACTCATCTTCAACAACAGTTTGCGTTATATTTTACTCACTAAAACAATCAACTCGCTGTACCAAGGAACAAAATTTACATTAGAGATAGGTAACATTTATAAAAAACAACATAGAAGATAGAAGTAAATTATGCTATTCAGATTCTGCTGTTGGTTTTCAATTCCTTTCAGGAAAAACACAGCTGGTTGATATTGTAGAAATACGAGGGAAACAGTGTAGGTGAACTCTGCAATTGCCAGTCTCTCTAATTCACTCACAGTATGTTTTTAATTGTTTGTTTGTTTTTTGTAATTGAATTCTCATTGGCTGAAGGCAAAACCCAAAATCTTTGCAGACAGACTCAGCCCAAGCTCTGGGACTAATGATAGTTTCTCTTGGTTTGAATGCTCATTTTTAAAGCCTTGAGACTAATGATTAGTGTGAGACATTGTAGATATTCCCTTTTGGTGTCAAATGCTTTTCAGTTTTGTAATCTGATTTGTAAACCAATACCTTAGAAAGTACTTTCCCAAAAGGTTAAATAATTCAGTGTTTTTATTAGTATAGTTAATTTCATTTCTGTTATAGTGGAGTACAATGTATATTTCTCTCTGTTTGTTCTGCATTCAAAATACTGAAATACGGGTGTTGACAATCTACATACTGTACTTTAGAAGAGCATTCATAACTCTATTTTTACAAGTAATTTGTTGTGAAATTATTACACAGTGGTTTTGAAAATGAAGTATTTGCTGTGAAGATTGTTTTTCTTTTAAGCTTTGAATGGGCACAGTGAGGGAGATCATTGTCCATCCAGCCCAGTGGCTTGTCCCCAGCAATACCCAGTAGCAGATTCTAGTCAAAGCATGGAACACCAGAGTAAATCAGAGAAACCCTTCTCCCTTCAGCTCCCAGCAGTAAGCAGATTAATGACTTGATTAGCCATCGGCTACATCAAAACATGGTATTTGGTGGCTGTGAATTGATATCTCTTGCATGAACTTATCTCGTCTTCTTATGAATTCATTTATACTTTGGGTCTCTTGTGAGTTTCACTATTTAATCACATTTTGTGTGGAGAATGTAGTTCCTTCTGATGACTTTGAATTGCTGACTGTGACTGTGTCACAATTTTCCTTTTCTGTGCTATGAAAAACAAGGAATAATTGTTTCATGTTTGATTTTGTGTATATGGCCTGTACTGTTCCAGGCATCTGTTCAATTCCTCCATAATCGCTTTTTTCCCTCCTCCAAAGCTGAAGAAATTAAATTTGTTTCCTCATTTCTGAGTACAGAAACTATTCTTTATAGATTCACAGAATCAGAGAATGATTTGGGTTGGAAGGAACCTTAAAGATCATCTCGTTCCAACCCTTTGCCGTGGACAAGGGTACCTTCTGATAGATCAGATTGCTCAGAGCTCCATCCAGCCTGGCTTTGAACACTTGCAGGGATGAGGCATTCATGGATTTTCTGGGCAACCTGTTCTAGGGCTTCACCAACCTGGCAAGGAAGAATTTCTTCCTGATATGCAACCTACATTTTTCCTCCTTCAGTTTGAAAGAGGAGAAATTCATCTGTCCGTTCTGTTTCTCTTATCCACCTCTCTTTTCCCCATTTTCAATTTGGCCTGTTTTGGGAGGTAATGACCATAACTATGTGCAGTATTGATGTCAGGGAATGTTGTGCTCCATGGATTTCGCCATTAATAGTGTCAAGATTTCTTTTTCCTTTGTCCTCAATTACTGATAGATCCTCACATCTTATGGACCTCAAGCTCAGCTGAGCACTTACTACACTGGGTTTTTTTCTGTTTAAAACAAAAATTGCTTCTGATACCATCAAATTTGATGGGATTCTGTTACTTTTCCAGAATAGCCTCATGTCAGGGCAATACAAAGTTTAAAGGATTCTTGCAAGCATCTCTTATTCCAAGGAGAGAGATTAAAAAGAGGGAGGGAGAGGAAAAATGAGTATAAATTATTAAAAAAAAAAAAAAGGCAAGGAAACTCTGCAGTCAGGCAGAATTTGCCCTTGACTGCAGATTAAATTCAGTGATAAGAGGTTAGGAGTGAGACATACTGAAAAACTTAGTGAGATCCTTCACAATTCTGCACAGGGATAGAAAGCAATAAGATAGATGAAAATTAATGCCTGCTGTTGAAATCACTGTTAGGTAAAGTGGTGCATATGAGAAAATAGCTTATTTTTTTTTCCCTTTGGCCTCAGGAGACCATTGGGATTTTGACACCAGCATGTTTGTGTACTTCTACATAACTAAAGGATAAAAACCTTGTTACCACCTCAACAGGACAAAATGCTACTTCTCCTTCACTGAATATTATATTTGAAGCACATTACTGACTGGTTCAGCTCCATGAGAAGAACTGACTTCTTTTTTCAAAAGGAAAGGAAAAATGACGAGAAGAAGAAAGAAAGAGAAAAGCAAAGAAGATGAGAAGGAAAGGTGGAGAACAATTCTGTTCTGTCTCACTCTCCTCTCCTCATGAACCTAATGGGATGTGCAGCTGCTACCTTTTCTTTAAGGTTAGCATTCTAAAGGACTTTGAAAGTCATTGTTAAATTTTTTTAATGAAACTTCGGAAATCTGGTGAGTGCAATAGGTTAAAAATAAACGGATTATTAACAAAATTGTCCTCCTACCCATTGCGTGCAGTGGATATTTTATTGTACTTACTCTCAAACCAGCAACTTTCCACAGCTGTTACAACTGTAAATGAATTCAAAAAAATTTTCAAAAAATATGTACATTTTTTCATGGTGATTGGGACTTTTATACTTCTGAGGCGGTCACTGGTCGCTGCATGTGGGGTCTTTGTGCCACAGTCCCCTTTCCTGCCTTCTGCTTTCTTCAAGGAGCTTCTTGGTCTAAGCATGCTCCAAAACATCCTCCTTATCTTAGGAATTAGCCTTTCCCATGTAGGAGATGTAACACCTTTTGTGGAAACAGCATAGTGGAGGCACAAGGAAATGATATATTCTGATAATCAGTAGGTTTGCATAAATATCCAAATGATAATTTTTAACTTCTTGTCACTACAACAGGCAAACATATTCGTACTCATGTTTTGTGCTTACGCTAGTCTAGAAAACATAAGGATCAGAGCCTGCCATCTCCATAGTGATTATTGTAGAATAAGTTGAAAAAAACCCTCTGGTTTAATTTATTTTTTTTCTTGTTGGCTTGCTACTATTTTTTTTAATCTTATTTTTTTTCTCACTAGAGAATAAAGAAAGATAAGTGGGGATATTAAATAATATTTGATATCTGAATTAAGAATGAGAAATACAAGGAAGTTTATATATATATATATAAAACAACTTTTTAAATGTTCTTACTCATGTCTTTGTGTATAGATCCTTTTTCCGAGCCTTCAAGTGCAACTGATGTTTAAAAATAATGTGATTTTCAAGATCTTGCTGTATTTCCCTTCAGCTTCTATTTAGAGAATCACAGGATACCTTTTTTCTCTATGAAAATATCTTTAGTTAGATGTTTCAGATCTCACCATTATTAGCAAATAAAAAGAATGGATATTGTAAACCCGAGTGGGAGACTATTCAGGAGAAGAGAAGCTCTTCTGTGGTCAGGAACTTTAATTTCAGATGGGAACGAGAGAAGTCAATGCAAGAACGTGACTACGTTGGTTACAAACTTGAAAGGTTTCACAGGAAACTGAGTGCATCCTGGATGCACCAGAAAATTTGCTAAGATGAAAAAAACAGGATGAGTGAAACTTTGTAAAGATACACAATTCAGAAACTGGAGGAGGGGAAAGGAAAAAGGATGCGTAATTTCTGGCAAATAACTTGCAGGGAAGAAATTTGGGTGTATGCTGTTCTCTTAAGCTAGAATCAGAATTCCAAGTTGCACCATGTTTGAACAGAAACTGAGTGTTGTTGAATGTCTGTGTAATCACTTTTAGTTCTCAAATCTGAAGTGTTGTTTTGCAGTGTGTCATGAAGTAAATTACTATTACTAAGTTATTAGGCTGTATAAATATGAAGAGGTGTATATACAGTCAGCAGCCTTTAAAACTGCTCAGGAGAATCTTATTTAAATACCTCAGGATAGCACCACACAGAAGCATCATCAGATGATAAGCAGGAGACTGGGAATGAAATAAAACAGACTTATTAATGTCTTTTAAACAAATCTAGCAGAAAGACTTGATGTCTGATAAATTTGTTTATCTCTGCAAGTACAGCTGCTGAATGTCTTAATTCTTCACTTTAAAAGAAAGTGTCTGCGGTAAATTAATAAAGTCTTGATATACAAGTATAATGACCAGGTTTTTTCCTACTGCTTTCTGCAGCATAGCTTCACTTTCATCTTTTCTGGAAAACAACTTACAATTTAATTATTATGAAAAGGGAAGAGGATTACTTAATGGAAGAAATAAATCAGCAATGTTATTAGAGCATGAAATCAAGTATATTGAATGTAAAACAGAACCCCTATATTATGTTTAGCTCACATGAGTAGGCTTATTCAATTCAATGGAAAGATGTGCATAAATAATACTTTAGGAATTAAGTCCTTGAATAACTGTTTGTAGTATCTGGACATAATACCCATACAGAAAATTCAATAGTATAACAGTAATGTTCACTGCTGCCTTGTTTTATTAATGTGTAACTTGGTTTATTTGAGCTGGTTAAATCTTCCTGTATAATCTTATTCAGAAAATTCCCTAAGCCTTTGCTTGAGTCTGTCTTTTTTGATAAGCTCAAGAACAGAAGAATTTGCCTGCGCTGGATAGATATTTTTGGATGCGTTCTGATTCATGCATCCTAGTAAGGACTGTGGACTATAGGCAGAAAAACTGTAGTAAGTCAGATATTTCCTGAGTAAAGTGTTTATGAAGAATGGGAGAACATCATCATTGCATATATGTAGCAAGATTTATGAGGAAACACTTTCACTTCTTCTGTGTCTGCAGTGAAGCAAATATGTACCAGCTAATTACATAGGAAATTAAATACAATATAAAAAGGAAAAGGTTGTCTAATGAATTCTTTGTCCTAAGCAGCTGCAAATTATTTAATAAAATGTGTGTGCTCGGATACTCTTGCACTGCCATCTACATTAAGATACTCTGCAAAGAGTCTCTTGCAAATTAATACACATACTTAAGTAGGACCATGCTGTTCATCATGAAAAACAATGTCAGCAATACTATAGGAGTGGATTAATTGGTAGTCTTTGTTTACTTTGACTCAATTCTTTCACTACAAAAATCTATTTCCTGTTTGCAATAAGTCACTTCATAGTAGAGAAATTTCACGTGGAGCATGATCACATGCTATAACCCAGAAAGAAATTCTCAGATATGTTGTTTTATTGACTTCTCACTGCCTGGAATTAGATCTTCATATCTGCATAGGCAGGATCTGAAAAGAGATAATTTGACTATCTTTCTTGGTTAAAATAAGATATACACAAATGTGGGAGGGAGTGCAAAGCTATTTTCATCTTAACTTTCTCATATTTGCACCACATTTTTCCTTAGTATATTTAATATCTTTTTAGCATTTTTCATAACGTTTACAATAATCTTTATTATTTGTTTGGCACTTTTAGTATATTGCACTAAACATTTGGTTTAAAGAATCAATATACAAAACTTGTAAGAGAATTGAAACTGATAAAGACTTGAAGGTTAAGCTTAACAATTAGAGCTTAGAACATTCTTTTTGTTTCTTAATGTTTAACAGTTTTGGTTTTTTTTAATCCATTGCTGTATTTCAGGTAGAAATGAACATGAATTCGACAGGTTTTAGGGAATTAAGAGACTGAGATTTGCAGTCAATACGTGGGATAAAAACTTCTGTGTGAATTTAAAGACTCTACTGAAGTAAAGACCTTTATTTTTTTGCTCTGTTGTGGTGTTTGACTGGGCAGTTAGCTGGAAGGAAACCTACAACTTGTTCTTGATTCCTATGATTTGTAGTAACTACGTCTAAACCCAAATATGAATGTTATCCTTTGTAAGTAATAACCCGTCTGAGTTCAAACTATTTGATCACAGTACCATTTTTCTGGTTTCAGCTGGCTTTTATGCAATATTATTTCTCTCCTTTTGGTTGTGTAGTAACAGATCATTATCCCATACACTTCCATGGCTCTTTTTAAAGGTAGCCAGAAGTTTGATTTATGTCCCCCCACCCCAATGTTGTATGTCATATTGAAATGACTATATCATGCAGGTTATCATAGGCTCTCTTTGCAGTCAGTGAAGAAAAACAGAGCATGATCCATCTGACCTGTTTCAGCCATTTATGTAGAGTTAGATGATTTGTGCCCAGAGGTTTCATTTTTCCCTGTTTTAAAGTGAACTCAGATGACTAGCTTAAGTGGCGATGTTAAAAATCTACAATTCATTGAAGTGAAACCTGCCCAGGATTTCTTCATGATGAGTATTAACACGTAGTCAAGAGTGAATGTGTGCTTACAGACCAGCACAAGTGTACTAAGTTTCCCACTTTTCTTGGCTAATTATCCACCTTTTTTCATAGGTAAACACATCAGAGAAGTAAAGGATGGCATTTTTAGGAAACTGGGTTGCTGGCCCCATATTGTTGACTTGAAAGGGTTTAGTCTGTGTAGAACAAACTCAGTTGCCCACTAGACTTTTCAGAGGAAGAGGGTCTTCATTTGGAAAAGGTGCAGAGCAACTTTACTGTTTTTAAAATTCTAGTCATATGGAGAACTGTTTCTAGTCTGCCTTACGGTATTAAATTTTCACGTGGGACACCTGCAGTGACTGTGTTGACAAAGATTATCATTGCGCTTGTATGTGGCAGACTGGAGGGTAGAAATGTGATTTGGGGAGCAGGGATGAAGTAGGGGCTCTGTCTGTATGAGCACATTCTCTGCTCTATGTCCTCTGTGCTTACCTTCGAACGGGTTATTTTGCCTTTATTAAACTTGAAAAATAATTTAGGCTTAGCCCTTTTAAGAGTTTGGATATACACCAAAATTATGAAAGATGTGGAAGTCTGAAAAGAAACCTCAAGAATACTAATGATACAGTGTGGATCCAGCTTCGGAGAGCAGGTAAGAGATGCAGGGCATTCTTTCATGAAAGTAATATATTTACACTTACTGTACTTTATTCTGCTTAAGAAATGGTTGTCTATCAGTATCAAAATTGCTGCAGACTGTGTGTGTGTGTAATTTCTGAGTTTTCTGTTAGGAAAAAAAGTAAAGCAAAATCTACAAAAAAAACATGCTACTGTATAAAGGGCATGTATGAGGGAAGTAAAATCAGAAATATGTAAATACTGAGGAAAGAGTTTGTTCCTATGCCCTTCCAGGTCTTTACTGGATAAAAACTAGTAAAATGTATTAATCAGGAATAAAAGAAACCTCAAGTCTATAAAGTATTTGCTGAGAAGAATGTAATTATTTACTTATGCTAATATGATTCCTTTTTCAGGTCAGCAGATAACAAGTGAGCACAGTTAATGGGAAGGAAGTCAGTTTACATTACAGATTCCAAACTAATTTCCAGGACATTGGAACTAGATGATGTTTAAGGTCACTTCCAATCCAAACCATTCGATGATTCTGTGAATAAAAATCTCGATGCTGCATCATGCTGTTCCTCCTAATCCATATTTCCTTGGTATTGTATGGCTTCACTGAGGGTGTCTATCTGCCCTATGCAGCAAATAAAACAGGGATACCTGATTGAACAATAACTATTGGAATCAAATAAATTTATATTGAAAGCAGCAAATTGTTCTGAGATGAAAATATGAGAAATGGTTTTAATTTTTTCATTTAAGGATTTATAATATTAATTATAAAATAATTGAACATAAATACAATCAGACTTTTTTTTATGTATGATACCAGCAGTGGTATAATTTCTGTCAGTCTCCAGAAATTCCAGAAAAACTTCATTTTTCTTAGACTAACCCGTGGTTGTAAATTTCAGTTCCTATGAAGCCATTGAAGATGTACAACAGAACACCAAATTATTTGCTACACACATGGGGATATTGTTTCTAATACAGTGTGCAGCAGTTTCTCCTCAGAGTGTTGTACTTCACACAGAGAACAAAAGATGACATATATTGATCTCAGGACTTGTAAATCCTAAAAATACCTGAAGTCACATTTTCATTAACTTTTTCCATCCTTGTTTCCCACAAATCTGGGAACTGGCTTCCATATATAATTGGTATGTAGCTGGCAAAACAAATTACCAGCTGAAGAAGCAGATGATGCTTACAGATGATGCTTAAAAAGTCCCCTAAGTGATATATTTAGAAATCTTTATTAAGACATCTTTAATTTTAGCTTTACTGAAGAAGGATCTAGGATCTTAGGAGAAGAGATGAAACGGGAAGCTCACACCTGATACATGTCTGCGGGTTAATGCAGTTGTTCAAAAGATGTTAAATTAAAGGGCATTTCCCCCTGTGCAGCAGTACTTTGAATTCTGTTCCCAGAGTTGCTCAAGCATACACCAGTGTCCAGCATGTTGCAACCTGCCGCTTCCAAGTTCTCTGTCATCCCTCTTCCCTCTTTTCAGACTTTGTCCTCGACCCTGATGAAGGAAAAAATGTGAGTATCTACTGCCCTCTATCTGCCACTTGCTTTTTCACAGAGGAGTAGTTTTATCAAACAGAAAATCTCAAATCAGCTGAATGTCTCAGAACTGGAGTATTACCAGCTAGGATGTGCTTGTTTTCCCTGAGCATCAGTATCACCAGTTGCAATATTTGGAAGAAGAATCTTCCCCATGGATGAGGTTCCTGTAATGAGGAGACAAATTCTGAGTTAAATCTCCAATGGAAACGCAGTGATCAGCAGGAGGTGAGGCCTTGTGTAGGGAAACCCTATACTAGCTGTTCCTTCAGGAGCTTAGTAGACTGAGGCAGCAAGTTTTGACTTCATGTCTCTAGGTTATTCTGCATAACAAGGTGATGAATAAAATGCATTAAAAATTTAATGTTTGGAAAATTTACTTTTTTACTTCACGTGTACTTTTCAGAAGTATGTTGAAAGGTAATTTAAATTCTTCATTAAAATTACCTCACAAAGCAGGAAAAGTTGTTGTTTTTTTTTAATGGAAATGAAAGCTTTACTCAAAAAAAATGCAAGTATTTCAGGCTTTGGTCAGAGCTTCAAGCATCGTTGCCTCTGTTTTACTTTGCTCTCCAGCTACACTTGGTCTTTGTTCTGTGGTATTGCTCTTCCTGAAAAGTCAATAACTACTATTACATTCCCCTGAGAAACTGTAGCAGAAACAGAAATGTTGGAATTTTTATTTTCTCTTTTATAACAGAAAATTTACTTTCTTATTCTTTTCCCTCTTTAGGCCTTTAAGCTTTTCCTTGATTGGATCTACAAAGTGGTGGAGAGTCCTTGCTGGCGTGATGGGCGGGGGGCTGGGACTGAGCACCTGCTCCTTCCTCAGCTGAAGGTGTGAGAAAGCAACTTGCACCACGTTCTCCCTGCAGGAGACACTAAGAAGTAAGAAGCAAGTCTTTGTGGTGCTCATCTCATGCTTTGAAAGCTGCCTTGCAATACAATACATTTTTGAACTAATGATAAATCTAGCAGAGGTGATAGGAGTGTACTGCTTTTATGTCTCTCACAGGCTGTGCATACATAACTCCTCTGCACAGCTTCACAGAAAAGGTTTCCTTTCTGAAGAATATCTGGCAGAAAGCCTCACTCTTGGGTAGGAGAAGCAAATAGACTTAGCATTTCCCTCATGTGACCTTGAAGTAGAAGCATCTGGAATTTACAGTACTCAGTACTTGCCTTGAAAATTTGGATTTTCTGTATCCAGTCATTTAAGACCTCTTTAAAGTTTATTTTTGCTTAGCAATTATTTTTCTATAGATAAATATATACTTCCCTTGAATATGATGATGTTAGAATAAAATTAATATTATATTCAGCACACGTGTGCATAAATAACCTGGTGAAAATAGATGTCTACCAACTTCCTTCAAATGTGGCAGCCTGATTTTGCACAGTGGCTGAAGATTTAGACTTTTACACTGGGCTGACTCTCAGTTTATGTGTTGTATGGATGATGGCTAGGACTTTCTATGCCAGGAACTATTTCATTGCCAGTGATCAGCCTGACAGTCCTCATGCTCCTCAAACAACAGAGGGCTGTCTGAGAGGATTGATTACAGAGAGGAATTTGGCTACAGTTGTGAAAATGTGACTTACAACTCTTGTTCCTTGTCCATTACAGAGCCTTGTCTTTCCTCTGTAGTACTTCTGTTGCAGTCCTCCTCCCTGAGGGTACCTTGAGTACAATAACCTGTTTTTTGTTATCATTCTTTTCTTCTTTCCTTCCCTTCTTCATATTCTGCTTGTCTGCAACCATTTCCAAAGCACTGGATAATTTTCTCAATTATTTGAAGATATTGTGTGAGCTTATTCCCATACTAAAAGAACACATATGATGTTAAATGATTGCATTAAATATGCAGTGATCTTTGCATCAAATATTTGAGTGACTTTTTATTTGTGTAGTCTGTTAGTGATACTGATACTTAGTGGTGAAATTAGTATTTTTGTTTTTATTTTTCTATTTTCTATTAGGAGGTGTGACTGATATATTAGATAAAAACCCACAGCTCTTGATGTCTTTGAAGAAGGCCTTCTTGCTCTCTAAGAGTTGGAGATTCAGGCTCTCCAAGCACTCACTGAGCCATAATATAAAAACCATCAATGTTTGGTGATGGGTAATGTCAGCTGCTGTTGTCAAGAGGTCCAAATAAGCTAAACAGGTCAAAATACCAAAATATCATAAGAGTAATCCATTAATCAGTATTATCTCAGTTCAAAAAATATTGTGTGATTTATTTGACTTTGGGTTGTGAAGTAAGGCTATTCTGTTCTTAAAAGGTCAGCAACAAAGAAGAAATAGAAATATGTGTCAAGAATATGTGAGTGAATGAGTAATTATGGATTGCAGTTATACTTCTCCCTATATTTTTGTATATTCATAGTTTAACTCTGCATGTGTTAATTGATGATGTGCAGGTTTTTTCAGTCTCCTGCTGAAATGAAAACACAAGGTAACCAGCCATTTTCTCTTCTTTATGAAACTGCTTTTGCAAGTCAGTACCAGATTAAACCTCCTGCTATTCAGATCATTATTTCCTGAACAAAGTCCTCTGAGGAGGGCAATGTTCTGCAATCTCTCCCTGCCTTCTCTTAGAGAGGATGTTATTTTCAAAATACTACAGGCAGCAAAATGAATATTCAATGAGAGGTCTTCCTGTGACACCTGGTTCCTCTGTAGAGCTTTAAGACTGCTTTTAAAAGCTGACAGAGGAATGGTATTATGTGCCTGTAAAAGCAATGAGTTTCATTTAAGGAGGTATATATTAAAGCTGTCGTAGGTGGCCTGATTAATGTAACACCTCAGTGAATTTATTATTTCCTAAGAAGCAGCACCAAGGAATATTTTATGTCAAAAGTATGTATCAGGATTGATCCTCCTGTTGGAACATCAGTTTTATGGCTAAGTTTCTGATTCTGTCAGCAAAACGGATGTGACTTCTTCATTGGATTTTTTAATTTAAAAATCTATACAGGTTTGAGGTTATGTATATATTTGTATTTATCATAGAATTGCACTGTAATTAAGAAGCACATTGTGGCTTTTATCAGGAATTAGTAAAGTTCAGATGTGCAACTATAAAGATGAAAGAAAGACAAACTGTGTTGAGTCCATTTAATCATTAGGATTCTTCAGAGAAAAATATGTCTTATATCTATCACGTACACAATAATTACTAATAAACTGCAGTGCTGTATGGAAGAAAAACAGTGTGGCCTAAAAAAAAAAAAGTATTATGTGTCATTTAGTTAATGCTGCATTAAGCACACAGTGCCAGGAACTCCCTTGCACAGCTGTTAGAGATTCCTTTGAAATGTCCAGTGTGTGTATTTACACACACACAAACCCAGATTTTTAGATATTTATATACTGTTTCTTCTTCCTAGGTGAAAAATCAGATGCACAGTGGCCACGTAGACACTAACAGCTTGGTAAGTTAGCACAAGATTAGTGAGGCAAATCATTTCATCTGCTCAGGAGAGTTACCTAAATTGCTTTAAACAAAGAGTTGTCACGGGCAGAAAGAAATCTGAGAACTGCTGGTAGCTAAAGTATTTCATTCCTTGAATCCAACTTATAAGAGCTAATAGACAGGGGACTTGTGGTCTCATGCAGTGGCACCCTAAATAGAAAAAGAGCCGGTGCTGGATGAAACCTGGTTATCTACAATGTTAACTGGCTTATTAAAGATGAGAGCTCCCGTGACTTCAGGGAAAGTCAGTGGGTTACCAAACACATCCTGTAACTTGTTCAGTTTTATTTGGAGCTGTAGCGAATTATCTTTTCTCTCAGATTCTCTTTTGCTGATTTGTTAAAATGTCTGTGTTACTCTGTCAAGTGTATTTGTAGAGAAACATTCCATCTCTGCTGGAAAGCTGGAGCAGCTTAATCGTGGCAGGATGGAGTGGGATGGTTTCTGCCCGGGAAGGCAGGTTAGATAGCCTGTTCCAGGTTCCCTGGCAGTGGGGTTCTCTCCTTTCCTGGACTTGATCCATTGCCATCTGCTTCTGCGGTGAGGGAGGGGTGGAGAAGGAAAAATGAGCATGTATTTTGAAATCCTTCTTTAGCATGGTATGTAAGGAGGTGACGGGGAATTGCTTTTGGTTTGTTCGGAAGCTTCAAATCTAAAAGTGTGTTCATATTTATTGTTGTTATTATTAAGCATCAGGAGGTCACGCTGGTGTAACCTTAGCTATATCTATAAATATCATCACATGCATGTTCAGGGAGCATGCGCCACTTTCACTATGCCCTCAGCAGCAATTCTGGGAAATTGAAATTATTTGCTCATTGTACCTTTGAGAGTGTGATGGACTGCTGGTGTGCTGTGGAGCAAAAAGGCTTTCTGTTTGCTGTCAATGCCCTGTATGTGTGTGTGTGGCTGGTGGTCGGCCACCGCCAGCACCTCATGTTCCACTCCAAAGAATGACAGGCTGAGGTTTCATCTAATGTGGGGGTCACTGAGGGAGAAGGGGCTGAGTGGTTTTGGGTTATGGGTGGTTGTTTTTTAACATTCTCGGCATAATTTGATAAGTAGCAGTTGTGAATACAGTTCCGCTTATTTTTATAACCTTAAAGCAGATACTGCATGTCAATTTTAAATATACAATATCCATAGAGTAGTGTTCCCTTTTGAATTATGAAGAAATAAAAAGGAATCTTTTCATATAACTTGTATTACAACCTTTTTCCTTCCAGGACAGAGATTAAAGTTTCCAGATGAATTAAGACTTGTAGTGATAATGCATCTTCAGTGTTTTTTGCAAAAGGATAAAGGAACAAACAGAGGGACACTTAGTACCTGCAAGCTCAGGGTGAGAGTAGTTCTTCAGAATATTTCTTAGCTGTTCTCTGGAAACATCATGGTATTACTGTTTTCTACCAATGCAAATAAAGGAAAATAATTTAAAAGAAATGTGCTATTAGCAAACAATTTGAGCTCAAAATATTGCACCCCCCCACCCCAACCCCTGTTCTGTGTTGGCAAGAACAGAGAATAATTTAGAAACACTTTGCAATAGAAGTAACTTGTGGGGTTTTGTTTTGGTTTTCTCAGACTTAAGCTCTGCTCTTTATGTGATTCCTTATTGCCTATGGAGGAAAATCCAATAAGAGACAGCACAAGTGGCTTCCAAATTCTCCTCTCTCTAGATCCATCTTTCCTTCTTCATAGTGAAATTATTAATAATTTTCTGCCTTAAAAATACTTCTAGAATTATGGAGTCCAGAAAATTGAACATGCTTTTCAAAAATACTGCTGCAGTGTACACAGTCTAACACTGAGTAATTGTCACTGCCTAAAAAATACTTTATTCCCTTGAGGATTTTAGAAGAAACGTATTCTAACCTGGAGAACTGTCAGGAACACACTTCCATTGAGACCACGAAGCAAACACCCTAGTTGAACTCCTTCTTAAAGAGAAACACATTAAGATATTAGGAAAAAGTTCTTCTCCCAGAAGATGTTTGGGCACTGGAACAGGCTCCTGGCAGACTTCAGGGAGGCTTTGGACAATGCTCTCAGGCATATGGTGTGACTCTTGGGGATGGTTCTGTGCAGGGCCTGGAGTTTGATGGTCCTTGTGGGTCCCTTCCAGTTCAGGATATTCTGTGATTTTATGATGCTGTGAGTTAATTTGGTGTCTCCAGAACAGAGCGTAACTGAATAGTGAACATACCTGCCTTGGTTATACCTGTAAAGAATCCAAGAATAATGTTAACAGGTTTCATACCAATAGATCTATCTGAAAGCTTGATGATTGTAAGTATAAAGCTGGGTTGTTTTTTTCTTCCTCTCCTCTTCTACATTTTTTTTTTTCAAGCATTGTCTTTACAAGGATCTATTACACACCTCCTCAGTTTTGTCATTTATTTACATAGGCACTTCAGAGAGAAATAATTCAAGAAAGATGCAGTTTTATGAAGCAGATCTAATCATTGTTCAGGAATTGAATGATGATCTCTTCTTTTCAGGAACATGTGGGAAGAATGAAATAAAATATTGCTAATTAATGCTGAATTAGATAGACAATAGTAAATACATAGATCATTCTGCAGGAACTTTTAACCATTATCATAGAAATTCACAAGCAATCATCAGTGTCATCATTTAGTGAGCCTACCAGAATGGAAGAAAGCAAAATACATGGTGTGACATATTTTTAGTTTACACGAGCTAGAAATCTTTTTTCCTCTAAGTTACCATGAAACTACACTAGAAATATTTCAAGTTTCAAGAGTAAAATAACTTAATTCCAGCAAAAACTTGATGAAACATTATATACATCATCAGAATTAATTATAAAAATGACAGAAATAATGGTTAAAGAGGAGAAGCTTTTACTTTTCATATGTGCTGATAGCAATTTTGTTGAAAGCTTCCTTAGTAAAATCACCTTTCTTGACTATATGTGCAGAGGAAGAATAGCATAAAGGGTATAAAATCATTATTTTTTTAGAAGGAGCTATCCTGTGTTCTGTAATGTCTTATTTCTTCTGGCAAGATGTCATGGATAGTTACAATGCACCTGTTTGTTCTTGTAGCGAAGCATTCAAGCAGGTTGCAGTGTGCTTATATAAATGCATGTTAGTCACATTGTGCATTCCCACCTCTTACCTCCTGCCTCTCCTTAGGTTGTGTCACAGGAAGCAGCAGCAAAGCTGTTCTGGCTTTTGGACTCTCTGTATGGCCAAGGAGGAGAATGATCAGAATGGATCCCTTGAAAAACAACCTTAAAAGCATTTCAGTGGTGTGTAACACACGTGGTGAAGTGCATGGTGAGGGAGATCAAACAGGTGATTTTCCAGGAAACCAGCAGTTCTCATCCCTGCAGATTTGTCAGCTGCTTTTTGGCACCCTGTGTCTTGAGGTTTGCAGTGCAGATTGCTTTCTGCACACGCCCGCTGTACCACTGTGTGCATGCAGGGAACAGTGAGGATACATTCCACCTCTACTTCAGATTTGTGCAGGAGAAGCAATGACAAATGTTATTGCTCTTTGTAATAACATGCGAAAGCACAGAAAACAAATATATTCACAGGGACTGTCTGAAGGCAATGAAACTCATTCAGCCTGATAGGTTATATGAAAGTCATCATCAGTATGTGAATTAATGGTACTATTAACATAAGAGATAATTATTTAAGTTAATGGATTTTCCTCTTTCCATAAACACTGTACTTCTTTGAACATAAAACCATATGATTTGGTAGCTCCTTCTCATCACAATCATCTCTTGGTACTTTGACTTGCTTCATGCATAGTTCATTACTTTGGCATTCAAATGAGAAGTATAAATAGCCTTAGGTTCTGTAGGAACAAGAACTGTTTATGGTTAGTGAAAGGAGGAGAGCTAATTTTTGACCTTTTTCTTAGTTTTTCTAAGAGCTAGAAGAATAGATTTTGATAAATCTGTACTGACCTAGAACAGAAGTTAAAACCAGTGGTGACCACAGAAGCTTTCAGCTTACTGACACCTGAGAAGAACCTTGACTTTTAATATTTTAATATGCATGGAGACTAAATTTACACAGCTTAAAGATGAAGACACTCATCTACTTGCAGATGTCAAATATTGGTACATATGAATTAAGTATGTTGTATTCAGTAGGCTGAAGAAAACTTGCAACTTATCAAAGTGAGTTTTGGAGTTAAAGTGGAGCTTTTCATTTATTCAGAGAAAGCTCTTTCCTGAACTTTTCTGGGTACCCTTGCCCTGTTGTGGCTGCCAGTGACTTCTGTGGGGTGATACTGACTCTGGAAGAAACAGCTTGTTTGTAGCTTATTCATTCCTCCTCATTAACAGTGGAAAAGTACCAAATGTGGAAAGTTGTCTATTTTCCCTTAAGTTACAGCAACTTCCTGAATAAATGTTAAATGGAGAAAAGGGCGTAAAATACGTGGGGTGAAGGGGAAAAATGTATCCCTATCAGTCTGGAAACTTTGCTTTTTTCTCTCAAACAACCCCAGGTAAGTGATCCTGAGCATTTTTTCACATCCATATAATTAGCAAGAGAGATTACAATGTTGCCTGCAGGAAGTATTTCTAAAGTTGAGCATTACTTTGAACAAAGAACAAACAGAAGTAGAAATGTTATGTTTTTAATGCACAACCATTTAGAAGAAGATGAACAGAAAAAATTTAGCTTTGTGGACATTTTTGCTGCAGAGGTAACAAAGTTCAGAAACAAATTTTGCATTAATTGGGAATGAAAAAGTGTAGGAGTTTTTTCACTCCAGCCTCCCTAAAACTTTCACCTCAAGCACTCATCCTGTCTCATTCAAGTGTTAGACCTGCCATCCAGACTGGGCACCCCACAGGACTGTGGCTGCTCTATGGATGGTGCTCTGGGACAGTGTCGCTGCCCTGTTACCTCCATGCACCCCTAAAACATAGAGGCTGGAGCCCAGCCAGCAGCTGGAGCCTGGAAGTGGGAAGCTGGGTTGCCTTGAGGTTTTAAAAGCAGAGATCCTCACTTTTAGACCAATTTTAGGAAACAAATTAGTGAGCTGCCTGGGAAGTCAGCTAGAGAAATCCAAATGAAGCCAGGCCAAGCACATGCAGTATCCAGTACAAATGCTCATTTTCAGGGAACAAATTAATGAAAGTGGAGCTTAATACTGGCTTTGAAAACAGCATCACCTCTATTTCAAAGGCAAAAAAATAGCAATAGTTGTTGTGTTAGGGTTTGTTGCTTTTTCTTTTTTTTTTTTTTTTTTAAATGGGTTAATATTCAGGTATTCATAAGACCTAGAGAGCCTGAGCTTCAGACATGAAGAGGAAAAGAGTAAGGGCTTACATAAGCCTGTCGGAAGAATAAGAAATGAAATTAAAAAAAATTGAATATTGCTTAAATAACATTACTGCCTGAAATAAGAATATAGTAATGTTGTTCCTGGAGTTTTGTCTTGTGGTCATTATAAGAATACTCACTAGATGAGAGGGAAAAGCAAACATACATACATCACCAGCAGAGATTCAATGACTGCCCTTGGAAGGACAAAGTAAATCTGGCCTCAAGACTCCCAGAATTAGATCAGCTGTTATAACTAGACAGTACAAGAGCTGATTTTAAATACTGTTGTCTTGTTCAAGAAATTTAAATTAGAGTAAGATAGGTTAACTTTCCAGTGATAGCTGTGTTCTGGACCAGGTCCTGTTCATAGTTTCAAAGCCACAATTTCACAGATTTCATAGGTGGGCAAACTCATACACTAATTCCTTTGAATTATTACTGTTGGGTTCCAAATTTTTTAAAGATCCAGTATTTAAGATACCTGACCAGGAGGCCAAAGAAGGCTTTGAGAAGCTGGCTACCACACCATGTACTGCACGTTAATTACCTGAAGGAACTCTGACTTTTCAGATGGTGCTGATGATTTTCCAGGATAAGAAACATCATTGTGGTTCCAAAACTTAGTGACAACTAAGGAAGAAGGGGACTTGGCAGAAGTCTGTAAGTACGAGATCACCAATAGGATACTTTTTTTTTTTATCTGTAGGCATATTTCATCAAGCAAATATAGTGGTCACTACTAAGGCTTGTTTCTTTTCCTTCCATTTTATTGGAAAATATGGCAGAGCTTCTGCACCAGTAATTGGGTCAATGTATATTATTTAACTGCAAACATCCAGAAAAAAATATGACTCCTGCAGACCCCCCTTATCAGATAGTCTTGGAACTTGGCTGACATTTGAGCTGTGTGGTTCTGTGTTGCCAGATGTCTTTGGATTGTTCTGAAAATGTGATGTTTATTCTAGAAGTTATTTAACAGTCAGTTTGAAATTGCTTGCTTTGTTGTAATTTTACAGCTAGTTGACAGGTGTCCTAGACCTAACGTGGGTCTGTCAGATTAAGGAAAAGGCAGTTCAATAGTTTTTTAAAACCTGATGTAAAAGTGTATGTTTGTGGCGCATATTATAATCTTAAAAAATAAAAAAAATACATGCATTGAGTGATAATATCAGTCACTAGGAAAGGAGTTACAGATGCTATGCTCAGCACATAAAATATTAAGTGTAATCATTTTGTATAAATTGAATAGTGGCTATGAGTTATATGTTTGTTAATTCAGGAATAAAAATAACCTTAATATTTTTTTTCAGCTGAGGAAAAGTACCGTTTTTTTTCTCTTACATCAGATGGGAGACTGATGAAAGTTCGTTTGCCTGCTTTTATCCTTTGTGTGTCAGGTTACACATATTACATCTAAATCAAAATGCTTACTCGGTAGAAAAGGGCTGTGATGGTTCCTATCTACAAGATGTAAAGGGCTTTTTTGGCTTTTGGTTTTGAACTACACTTTAAAGTGCTCCAGTAGTAATGACTGCGAAGAAATACTTGGAATAAATTTAAATAACCGCATAAAGTGCTGGTTTCTTCTAAGGTGTTTTCCTTGCTGCCTAAAGTGTTTATGGTCTGTGAGTGTAGTGTGGATTTGCTGTCCCTTTCATCTGGAACTACCTAAGCAGGGCAATGAAAGCTGGCACGTTACTAATTGTGTGAGTTTTACACAGTTTTGGGGGGAAAAAAAATTAAAAAGGTGTTTATATGAGTGGTAGCACAGGATTTTCTGTGAATGGAGGATGCTAAATCACTTGCTTGTAAGACCGGATGACCCAGTTACTTTAAGAGATGAAACTTTTGTGAAAGGCGCAGAATTTACTTTCATGCTGAGTGTGTTCAATGGAGGGGTAGCACCTTCTGGTGGTAGAGTTATTCCCAGTGTTAAAGAGTTTGAAATATTGTCTGTCTCTGTTTGCAAGATAGCAGTGACTTTCAGCTACCTTGGTCTGTATTAGCTTTTGGTTTAGTTGTCTCCTTGAAACCTAAAAGCACTTGTGAGCATAAGGATAAAGGAATTGACTAGGTTATAGCAGCTGTCCAAATTTTGTGATAACTAGATTAATGGAAACTGTACCAGATTTTCATAGTAAATGCTACTTTTTGGTTGCTAAACACATACATACATTCCTTTAGCTTGGCTCTTTTTTTTGTTTCTTTTTCCTTTCTTAAACTTTAAAATAGGAATGAGAAAAGGTAGAGTTAATTGAAAATTCACCTTCTAAACTGCTGGGAGCAATTTGTTCAATATTTGCTTGAATTGATGTTCAGTAGGTGGTACCTTAGACCTGCACATGAGGTGTGTTCAGTGGAAAAGAGGGTGATGGTGGCTACATTCAGTGTTGTTCAGACATGAAAAAAGGACACAAATATGTTGCATAAAACTCTTGCTTTCCCTGTCTTGTCACTACAAAAACCTGACAGTTTTTACAACCTGATCAGATTTTAGGTGAAATTAATTAACTTTTCGATCTTTACTAGGCCATTTTTCTAGAAACAAGGAATTACCTCAGAGGAGGGTCTTTTATTATGTCTGATATTCTTTGTGATTTTGATGGGAAATGCAAGCTAGGGAAAAACTGAGTCCATTAAAATCCACAGTGTTGATCATTGTACATCTCTCATGACAGATTATAAGAAATGTCTGACATCTAACTCTTTTATGTACTAAGTATAATGCTTTGTCATGAGTTATATATAGCGAATAATGAGTTATAATGTGTAATGTAATTAATTATATATAATATATAATAATTATATAGTGTATATATAATACTTTTGTAATAAGTTTAAATTTAAAAATAAGTAATCAAGTAGCAAGTTTTCTAAGATTTGTGAAAGAACATGCATCTAAAGGAATTCCCCATCTCTTAGACTTTGCTGTTGATTAAATAATAACATGCTTAAGTCAGGAGTGTGCATTATTCACAAGCTACAAGATTTTAAGATTTAAATTACCCTCTCTTGAGAAATCCTGCTTTTTAAAACCTTGCAAAGTTGAACAATTTCATCACTCCCTGCCCATCTCAGACCACCACTCTCCACACTCCAGTCAGGCTTTCCAGAGACAGCAGTATAAAAACCTTCTCACTATTTTAATTACCTTATTTGGATGTTTTCTCGAGTAAAGCAAAAAAATCATAGTAGTTTAATAATTTTCTGGTATCTCTTAAGAAATTGTAGCATAGCTCACAAAAAGGCTTCATAGAGTGAAGAAAGTGTGTGCTGATCTACTTGCAATGAGGAATCTGAACATTTAGCATCTAATTAAAAGTATGTGTTTTTCAGAAGTACAATTTTTTTCCCTGTTTAGATGATAACATTTTCACATTTGTCAATAAAGAACCCGGATTAGGAAAAAGAAGTACTTTCACATTCTCATATAGATCTTAACACAAGGGGATTTGTCATAATTTTTGTCTCATTTCGCAATGAATTCACCCACAGTGAATCTACTGAAGCTTCATGGGCCTATACCCACAGTTTCTCCCTTTTAACTGAAATTTCTTTTATTGGAACAGTTTTGCAGTTGTAAGAAAAGAGAAGGAAAGAAGTTGGAAAGCTGTATTTAGGGTTAGATGGGGTTTTTTTGCATATCAAGGTGAGCTGATTGTGATGGTGATAAAGGGCGTGTGAGATAAATTGCTGATTTGGTGGAGGGGAGAGGGTTGGTCTTTTCAGGTACTGCCTGTGACATTAAGTTTAGGAAACGGTTCTGGGGATGTTGAATCAGTGGGCAGCCTTTCTGGGTAGTAGGATGATCCCGTGCTCTGGCCATGCAGCAGGAGCAGCAGCTGGAGTCCTCAGAAGAGATTTGCTTCTCTCCAAGGCTGCAGACCAGCAGTCCTCTCACTTCCGATGTCTGTGATGGTGCAGGTCAGACGAAGAGGAGGTTTCTCCTCCTGCTTTCTGTCAGCTCAGCATTTTGTTTAGGATCAACAAGTTTTGAGAAAGCTGCTAATTCTGCTCATGTTTGACAGGAAACGTACAACGGATGAAGCTTTAGGTAAACGTAACAGGGGTTATGCTTTGCAAAGTCATGTTTTCTTCCCCATAGATATTCTGTTGATGCTCCCTAAGCAGCCTCAGAAAATTGTGGGTTAGAGCTTGTTTGCTGCAGCAGCTTCTCCAGGAGAGTCACAGCTCGGATCCAGATGGAAGCTTTACGAAGGCCTCCACCCCTCGCCCCTGTTAATTCACAATCGGTCTGCATGAGAGCACGATACCAAATTTTTTGGTATTTCCTAATTATTTACCATTATCTGCTGTTTTCTAATTTTTAAATTCTTAACCACATATAATAAAATCTGGTATTAAAATAGGATATCTAGCAATAAAAGGAAAAACAAAGGAGAAGAAAGAGAAGTTCTCAGTGATACCTTGCTGCTACTTGTGTTCCTGACTTTGCTTTGGCTTAATTAATTCTACTTAGTTAATATTAATAGACGTGGTAGAGAGGCTTTCTGAAATTTTAATGTTTTAAATATACCAAATTAGTAATTTTCAAAACAACTTTTTTTCTTAAACCAATCCTGTGTATCGGCACCTTCCTAAAAGACTTTCATATCATGTATAGGGCTATATTTTCCCAACATGAGCTTAAAGTGAGAATTCCTGAGTTTCTTTAGCCTTTTGATAAATGTTAGTGAAAAGTGTTAGAAAAGCATCAGGCATGTGCATTTTTGAATACTGGTATAGTTTTTTCCCAATACTTAAAGGGCTTGTTTTGTTCGTTTTTTATTTTTCTTTACTAGTGTGCAACATATTTTATGTTGAAAAGTGTATCAGTGGATATGTGAAGATAAATAAGTAAAAGAAATTTGTTGTTTAATTCAAAATAATCGTTGAATACATTGAGTTATGCAGAGAACTGGTGTAGAATAATTAGAGGAAAATTCTGGAAGGAAAAGAAAACCTAAAAATTTCACTCTGATCATGGTGTGCTGGAATTAAAATGATAAGAAAGATTTGATATTCATTTCCTAGGTGACCTGTATGTCTTAAAAGAAGGAAAACAAAACCCAGTTTCGGGGTGTAAGAGGGCTGTGCTCAAATTTGGCTGTGCAGGCCCAAGAATTGCAGATGGAACAGAGGTGTCAGTTGATACCTGTTCTATGGAAGCTGCTTCCTCAGGGTTGTGGATTGTTCATGTAAAAAAAGACTCCATGACACTTTAGTTATACTAGAGTATCTTGATTCCATACGTGGAGGACTGTGGAAAAGAAAGGAACAGCACGTAATCTCTAATCTTCCCGAGCTAAAATAGAAATCTCGCTGCTTTCCCATCTTGCTTGTGCAGGGGCAGACTCTGATTATTCTTGACTGCTTCCAAGTGAGTAATCAAATGGATTCACCAAAAGAGGAGACAGTAAGACCCATGTTGGCAGGTGTCATTCAGGACCCAATGTTTTGAAATTGCCTCATAATTCAGTTTTTTTAAAAACTATTGAGGAAAGTAATCAGACTGATTTTAGGCTTTCCTCTAAGAATCAATATAGAAAATGAGATATACTAGAAGTTATGATGAGCCTTCATCAACAGAAGGTTTCATTACCCTTTCTACTGATTTGCTGCCAGGTTTATTATTGCTACTCAATAATATAGGATGATTTTTCCAACTTTTGGCAGCTGCTTTAGTAAACTGTAGAATAATGTTGTTATAGAAAATCCCACTCATGTCTAATAGAGGGGTGATGAGTGTTTTGCTAATGACTTTTATTAAATATCCTGTAACTAATAATACAGATACATAGAAACTTTACAGCATTTTCTACCACACATTTTTTTATGTGGCATTATATCCCATCCATGTTTATTCTGTTTTTAGAAATGTGGCTATTAACTATTCAGAGGGATTATTTTTCTGTTGCTGTGTTGTTAGGATTTTGGGTTTTTGTTTTGGTTTGGGGTTTTTTTGTTTGTTTTTGTTTTTGTTTTTTTTTTAGTTTTCAATATTGAAAAAGTCTATATTTGCCTTATTTTTGAGTGGTATGTGTTAATACTAGTAAAGCCCACTGGAAAAATAAATCTTGTCATTGCATACAGCTGCTTACATTGTTTGCAATACCAGTTTTTTCTTGTGCAACATACTCTGGAAAGACTCTCTCGAAACTGTTTTTTAGAACGGTAGAATATTAAGGAAGACAACAAGAATAATTAACTCCCCGTAAATTTTCCAAAATGTAGTACAACAGAAAATGTTTGCCTGCTTTAGGACACAGAAAAGAGAGTTTAAAAGATGATTATGGTATGTGTAGCGTACTAACCAACTCCGATGGCAAGAAGGGACTCAGTTCATTGGTCTTTAATTAACATCTCTTCAAACACGATAATGTGGGCAAGTGAAATGAAACTGCTTTCATTACTTTGGGCTGTTTCTTCTCAGTTGCAAAATGGTGACTCAAGTGGCTTAACAAAGCAAGGAGAGAAAACAAGGTGAGAGGATGAGGAAGATGAAGTGTAATATATAGACTTTTCCTGAGACTTGTGGCTTCGAGTTCTTCTCTCTGATGTGGTGAAGCAACTGCTGGCGCAAATTGGCTTTTTTAACATGTGCTGATAATACCTCCCTCAGATTTTGTGTTTACTGGTCCCAAAGCAGTTTGGCCAGAGTTGTGGCTGTTTGGCACAGAGCAGCCTCAGCCCAGCCACAGGTGATGATGAGCTGCCTGCCAGCCACCCCAGCCACCCCAGCTCCATTTATCTTGCAGCTGCTTTAGTTCTACAGCAGGATACATCAGTGCACAGGATTGCAGCAAAAATCCAAGATAGATTTTAAAATGCAGTCTCACAGTGCTTAAGCACAGGAGTGCTACCCGTAAGCTTGGGCTCTGTAAATCACTGCAAAACTTCAGGGTCACTGTGCGTGCCAGGCTGAATCCAGCCCAGCTCTTCTGCCCAGTGCTGTTGCAACTATGTAACTTCCACTTTGCTCCAGGGTGATTTTAACAGCCCTTAAAGTAAGTTACATTTATGCTTCAGTGATTACTACCTTTCATTCACCTTTATTTATTTATTTATTTTTTTTTTTTAAGTAACTACTGCATTTTACCGTTTCTGTGGGCTTGGCAACCCTTCTGTTCCAAACCTTGGTTGTGGGACTACTTGGTATTGAAAGGCAGCAAGTGAATGAGAAGAAATATATGTAATTAGGGTGCAATGGAATCCAAGAACTTGGTAAGATTAAATAAAAAAAAAAAAAAGATACCGATTGAAATGAGAGACATCGCTGGAGTAACCAGTTTTGTAAAAGCTGTTAAACCCAATGCTTTACACTTTAATCTCTAATTACAGGCATCTTGAATGATCCAGATTATCCCAGATTGGCTCCTGTTAAATTCTTAATTTTTCATCTGAAGGATTTTGTACTGTCTTTTAATTCTGTATTCTTCCACTGATAATGGCCAGTTCAACGTGTGAAACATTGCGTTTAATGACTCTTGGTCCTTGATTTCTTGTGTGCTTTGGCAATTCCCAATGACCCTCAATTTTCAGGATAAATCAGATATAAATTTGTTCCCATAGACTATTGTAAGGATGCATCCAAATGCTAAACTTAAGCCTTTCTTGTCTCTAAGAAGTTAGTGCTAGTGTAGTGCTCTCACCTCTGTGCCTCTGTCCTCAGGCAAGGAGGGCAACAAATTAATTGAAATCATTCCAGACATCATGCTTGGTGAGTTGCATGAGGGGTACAAATCTAGGTTTTATCCTGTTGTTTTGTGGGATGCTGCCCACTTGATCTTAATAAGGAGCAGAAACAGGAGACATCTCTTTTATTTGATGTTTTCAGGTGTACATCATGCAGTGCTCTGGGGGAATTTCTTCTCTCAGGCTGTGAGCTGAAAACAGAAGCTAACAGAGAAAATCCAGCCATTAAAGGAGAGATTTATTTTTCCCAGCTACTCGCTTGTGGTAAATTAATTGAGGTTTCTTGACAAAGAAGCAGTTTAAAGTTAATAATCTCAGGAGCAGACTGTCAGTGCAGGTTTGGCAGGTTAATTATGTCCGTGCTTCCCCAAAGTTATAAGTCAGTAAAGTATCTCTGTGGTCAGCCAAACACTGAAGTATGTTTAAGTGATTTGTTAAGCACATATTAAGTGCTGAAGTAGCCTTTGTACTTTTTATACATTTTGGCTGATAGTAGGAACCACTGACTTGTAAAAGATCCCCTTGCCATTGGACTTTACGAATTACACCAGTGTGTTCTCCAGATCAGGAGCCCTGACTGTTCATCCTGATGTTGGGTGGGATGAGGTGGGAGCTTGCTGCAAACTCATTGCAAAGGTTAGAGCTGCAACGGTGGAAAATTCCCAAAGTATTCAGCAGCAACAACAGCGAAGGTTCGATGTTATACTCTGGAAGGGTGGCAACTCAAATGGGGCAGAAATACATGAAAAGTTTCCAAGGCTCTTCTATTACTCACAACGCTGCTGGAAGTGTTATGGACCCTGCTTAAAATGTAGCATTGCACAGCTCTGCTGGATAAAGTAATTTCGTGATTCAGGAGAAGTGAAGGTTGAAAAGGGTTTTTCTACACCACTGGACCTTGCATAAGCTCATTGCTAAGGAAATGAAAGAATTTAGGGTTTATTATTGCATATAGACCTGTCTACCGTCTCATGTCTAAGAACAACTGTTAAGAAGTGCTGCATTCTGTGCAGCTACACAGTTCTCCTGGGAATTAGTAAGTGGAATTCAACCATGTTAAAAAGCACGAGGAGCTGCTGCTTCTTCCATCCAGCAGAAACTTAGGTTGAAGGGTTTCAGCTTCCAGAAAGAGAAAATGGGAAAAATTAATGCCTAGATTGTGTTCAGAACCTGAAGGCTGAATTTGGAGTGACTTAGATATTGGACCAAAATTATGTACATGGCAGGTAGATAGCATGTGTGAAGTACTTCTTTGAAAGAGGTTCTTGTTCAAAATAATTACTTTCTGTGCTGTGCCAGGAGAACCTTTCCTCTGTCAACTCTTTTTAATGGTGTTGTGTCCTCAGGTCACAACAGTGGATGAAGACTGTGTGTGTATGAGAGAGAAAGATCCCTTTGGAGTGTCTCTGGGCTTTTTCTTAAGCAGCTGGAGAGGTTGCTTTGATTGATGTGAAACAACTCTCCAACTTTCACCTGTGTATGAGTGTTTTGCCCTGGAGTTTACTTCTCTGGTCTTTGAATGTAGGAGTTTAAAATGATGATTTAACTTGCTTTTTGACATGGAAATACAGAGCATTTCCAATAAGTTTCTGAAGTAAATACTTCTGTCAAATCTGATGTCATTTATTTCCTCTTTTCTTGAGTTTCCTCTGGTTCAGGGCAGTTTTGCAGGGGATGGTATTTTTCTATCATGTGATTCCCTCCCATGTAGGTGACTAGCTGGACCATGCTACACTTGTCAAGAAACAGACAATTTAGGCCCTTTGGCCATTTTATTGTTATGTCTGAAAAGCTAGATTTCAGATATTTCTAAGGTTACATGGCACCTCATCAGTGCTCTGAGAATCTGAATTTGTAGGTTAGAGAGTAGCAGTCCCTTATTACACCTGCATTCTTATGAAACCTAGTCCGTTGTGCAGCTTACAAGAAGGGCCTACAGTCTCTCTCAAACACTTTTTAAAGGTATCTGTCTACATCACCAAGTTCCTAAATATATTTTATGGGTTTGTTCTTTTAGCACAGTTCCATTCTTGTTTCAGTGGGAGACATGCAATAAAGTCCCTTTGGTTTCTTGGAAAATCCAATTTAGGAAATGCTACAAATTTCTGTGGGTGAAGTTGAGCTTTGAAGTAAAAATCTGTTACCAGTGAATTGTAGTTAAGGGTGCCTTAACTACTAGACATGCCTGAGATCTGCAGGCATGTCTAGCTAAATTAGCTGCATTGTAAACTGCACCATCTCCAAAATTTTGCTGATGGAAAGTTGTTTCTGTGATTTCCTTCCCCAAAAATATGTAGAATTACTTAATTTCTGCATACATTCTCATCTGCATATCTTAGATGTTTAAACAGCTAAAAATCAGGTGTGACAGCCAAAAATCCCAAAGCAGTGAATGATATTCAAAAGAATGAGAAACATTACGTTGTTATTTCCAGAGCTGTGAAAAAGGCAATTTAATGCTGCAACACTGACAAATGTTTATATTTTAAAGTGTGAATAGAAAACTGAAATTGAATGTTGCATAAACATTTTCTAATTTGGAGCACATAAAATCTTCAGCAACTTTGTACTACAGTGGGTTATTTAGTGTATTTTCATCTCAAAATTATATATATATATATAATAAATTCAATTTTCTTTAAATACACTCTATTTATTTTGTATTGTGCAAGTAATTCTCTGGAGAAATGGTGTAAGTTCTATTTATATATATTGTTTTGCATTGTGCTGTAGGAATATTTTTGAAAGGTCAAACCTTGTAAACCAGAGTATAACTTTTCTCAGTCATTAGATTTAACCTTTTAGATTCAGTGCTATTTATTTGTAATTATACATTTTCAGGAAAGACTGATGAATAATGTTACGGGTTTGAGAGTTTGTTAAAAAACACAAATTCCTTCAAGCCGATATTCCCACCTTTCATTGTTTATCAGTAATAGAATTGTCATTAACAGAGCTTATTTGAAGACATCTATCCCCTTTCTTTATTCTCAAGATAGTTGAAGACAACTAGTTCTTACAACAAATGTTTTCACCCTAATCTAAGGTATTTAATCTTACAGAGGGGCAAAAAAAAGGAGAAATAGGTTCCTTACAAGTCATCTAAATGGCAGAAAACCTTGAAAAGACAGGAATAAACTAGGAAACAAGGCATTTTGAAGTGCATTTATTGGCCTTATAGCCCTTCAGTAGAACAGGTTTCAAGTGGCATAGCTAAAGGACAAACTATTTTTTGAAGATGAATAATGAAAAACCAGCGTTCCCACTAAACATATTTGTGAAGGTCTTTTCGCAAGACTTTGGGGAGATAAAACACACAAGAAATTTGAATGGTTTGTTCTGTGTAATAAAAACACATAATACACCATAGAATCAAAGAGTAATGTAGGTCACAAGGGGCCTTTAGAGGTCTCCAGTCCACACCCCTGCTCAAAGCAGACCCGTGTTAATTAAGCTGATCAGTTTTGTCCTGTTGAGCTTTGAGAATCTACATGGATGGAGTTTTCACAGTGTCTCTGGGCAGATTCTGCCATTCTGCACCCCTTCTGTGAAGACAGGCTGAGAGAGTGGGGTTGTTCAGCCTGGAGAAGAGAAGGCTCCAGGGAGACCTACTTGCAGCTCTCCAGTATCTGAAGGGACTACAAGAGAGCTGGAGAGGGGCTGTTTACAAGGGGCTGGAGAGACAGGACAAGGGGAAACAGCTTTAAACTCAAAGAGAGCAGGTTTAGATTAGATTTTAGGAAGAAATTCTTCCCTGTGAGGGTGGTGAGGCACTGGCACAGGTTGCCCAGAGAAGCTGTGGATGCCTCATCCCTGGAAGGGTTCAAGGCCAGGTTGGATGGGGCTTTGAGAAACCTGGTCTAGTGGAAGGTGTCCCTGCCCATGGCAAGGGGTTGGATCTAGTCTAAAGTCCCTTCTGTTGCGGGTGGGAGTGGAAGGCTTAGACAAAGTTATTAAGAAACTCTGCTGTTGAGTCTCAAGGTACAGAAAGAACTCCCTCTCAGAGGAGGGTTTAGGTGTGGCTGAATCCTGTCTTAGCCTCAAACTGTGTTATTGGTCTGAATTGAAAGGAATTATAGAGGTGTTTCTAAACCACTTTGTCCCACAGGTTTAATGATGGCAAAACAGATATATTTATATAAATGAACTATTTATTATGACAAATTAACAAACAGGTGAACAGATGAAAGATCCTAATCAGAACTATTTACTACACAATATAACTGCTAAAAATCTACAAGTAGAGTATAATATAGCATAAAGTAATATAACACACTGTAACAAAGCTATTTTTGAAGCAGTTATATTAAAGCTAGAAAAAAGAAATTGGCTCCAGCAATTGATCTTGCGTGATAGCTTGCATGATAGCGAGGTTAGATTTTAGGTCTTATCAGGGTGGGTCTATCCTGCCACACCTTCCAACCCAAATCATTCTATGATTCTGTAATTTTTCAACCATTCTCACAGTGAAAAAAGTTATTCCCACTTGTGCCTGTTGTCTCTTTTCTTTTCACTGCATAACTCTGAGACGCATCCGGATGCTCCTTTACAACTCGAGTTGTGGGAGTTCTAGGGAGAAATAAGCTCTTTCTTGAGCCTCTTCAAGATGAAAATTTTCAGTTTTGTGCCTTTCTTTGTACATCATGAGATGTAGCGTCTGCTTGTCTTAGTGGTCATCCGATGAATGTGCTCCAGTATGTCCATGTCTTTCACGTGCTGGACAGTCTCAAATGAAATACAGGACAAGCAGAAGGGGAGAATCACTTCCCTGTGCCTGCTGGACACGCTTCTGCTAATGAAAAAGAGGATGTGCTTGGCCTTGCTCATTGCAAAGGGACAGTGCCAACTCCTCTTCAGTTTGCTGTCTGCTGGGACCCCCCCATGTCTTTTTCTGAAAAGCTGCATTCTCATGAGTTACCTAGAAATATATTAGGATCTTTTATATATTATATATATATCTGTTACTTTTTGTCTGCTTAGAAATCATATCTCTGCCCAGATTATGAATGGACATTTTAGAAGGATTAGTTAGGTTTACACTTAACATAGGATATGCATTCTTAGCGTGAAGTGCCAAAGTTATTTATCTTTTAACTGTGGTCTTGATTCACATCTCCATAATTAAGCATTACAATTTTTTTTTCGTTTCTGGGGATGTATGACAACAGTTGATATGATCAGCAAAGTAAAAGTCGTGTCATACCATTCAATTTCCCTTCAAGAAGACCTGTCTGAGTGTCATAGAGAGCTCTCCTATGTAAACTAATTTTAACCCTGGCTTTATGTTGTGCCAAGTAGTGGAGGATGCAAGCTACCAATGCACAGTCTTAAAACAGAATAAGAAGAGATTAAGGAGTTATTCTAAGTTAGCATGGCTTGTATTCTGTGAAACAACTTCTGGTTATGAAAAATTGATAATATGAGAGCATAGCAGCCCAGCATGTTCGGAGCCAATTTAACTGATGACTGCAGCTCAGTTCCTGACATGCTGGTTTCCAGAGTGTGAAAACTGCAGTTAGCTCTGATTTTGCAGTTGATGACATACATCAAGTGAGCCAGGAGAATTTTATCTAATACCTTACAAAAATAAAAATGATGGAAGAAAGAATGGCAGCTCTTTGCTGATCCGAAGCTTAAAGCTGGTAAAGTTCTTGGCATTTGTCTCTCATGAGATTGTAATAATTAGATGTTTTTTCAGACTATTAGTGGCAGTTGCTATTAAATATGCACCAGAAGGACAAATAACATAAACAGGGCATTTGAAATTCATATTTCAGCACATCGCAAGTTCATAGCTAGGGGAAAGATTGCAATGTAACTGGCAATGGGAGGAAAGATTGAGTTCCCTCCAATGTAAATGTGCAGGGCTGAGGACAGTGAGATTAGCTGATAATCATAGAAGATAAGGCTCAGAGTTACCTCAGGAAGTTATTGACCCTGACTCACTCCTCCAAGGCAAGATCAAATCCACAGCAAACTTTTCTTATCTATTTTTTTCTTAAAAATTACCAGTAGCATGAAATTCAGGAATGCCTAAGTTAATTTTTACTTTTAGAATTTATTTCAACTAACATCTGAAATGGAAGTCCCTTAATGCATTTTAATTTGATTACTTCTTGTCCCATCCTGAGTGAATGTGGAGCACATACAATGTCCTCTTATTATGGAAGCTTTTAGCACATATTGGGTATGGTTACCATGTCTCCCCAGTCTTCAAATAAATCTCCTTTTATAACCCACACATCTTCTTCTATAGACCTGCTATCTCATTGCTAAGTGCTTGTATTTGCACAGCTGATTATTCTTACCTAATAACAATTTTCTCTTCCCATTACGGAATTACATCCTATACATAATTCAGGGTATAGCTTCAATTAGTCAAGAGAATTTTTTAAATCACATCCTTCCTGGCAGCACAGAAAGCACATTGTGCACCTTTCTCCTACCTCCCTTACTCATATTGCTTTCAAATTCAAGGAAAGTCCTTCATTATTTAGTTCATTAATGAAAGTATAGAGAAGTACTGAACACAGGATGACACTTGGCTGATTTAATCACAGTTTGTTTTTTTTTAAGTTTGTTTTATTTTTACTTGAACCTTTGCTAACTACTCTGGTGATGAGTTTTCTGCAGATATAAACCTATTTTAAAACTGTTTAATTGACAGTGGTTTAGCCAACTTGTTTCTCAGAATATCACAAGACTGTCAAAAAAGTCTTGCTACTCTGAAGAGATAAAGTGTCAAGGTACTTTTTATTTATAAGACTTGTTAAAATGCTATAGGAAAAAAAAAGTTGACCTTGAGTCTCATTCCTATAGTATCTTTTAGTTGCTCATGAATAGTTGTTTGAAATAGTTATCCCAGGATCCTTCTGGATGCTGAAGAGTAAGAAAAGAGAAAAATTTGTTACTGCTCTCACTGTTCCTCTCAATGACTCACTTTGTGTTGTGCTCATCAGCAGAGAATTTTGTAGTAAAGTTTTATTTCAAATTTTTTAAACATATGTAGTGATTTATACCCAAAGTGTAGCTAAAGTTCTAAATTATTGGTTCAGTTAAGCATGTTTGTTTCTTGGTGCAGTCCTGTGCTACTGGGATTATTCTGTTGATCCAAAGGCTTCTTCTTGTGTCCTTTCCAGGTAAAACATCTGAAATATGATGTAAAGAACTGGACAGAACTTGAAGTGTCTCATTACAAACAGTATAATTTTAGTGTGGACTTCCAACTCTGTTTCATGAGGTAATTTTTGGCTGTAATTGTTTTTCTTTTGCAAAGGAAAGACCATGGAAATAAAGACAAAAGACTGAACTTTTGGGGCTTGCATTTTTCTCATGTACTGACCACATACTTTTACATTATTTAGGTACTGTAATGCAGTTCTTCAGCACTTTCCAAAATAAGGGTCTGTGTTTTTTTACACACTCTTAAGAGTTTAAACAAATGCTTTCCCATTAGCATTTGGGATTTTTTTAGGGAAGAAATTAAAATAATATGCACTGAAGTGGGAAATCTCTTTACGCTATTTTTCGCTGAACTTCTGCAGGATGCACTGTTGAACCTCAGCCATCCGAGTTGTAGCTGTGTTTAGGTGTCTAGATATGTAGATACTGCGAGCAAAGGGAACTCAAAATGTGAGTCATTCACTTAGAAAAGAGACAGGACAACACAGAGCTCTTGTTAGGAAGATGTTCCCTATTTATTATTTAAGAGGCATTCAGGCTGCACTAAATTTTTAACTGCAGAATGCTTTAAGCACTGAAACAAACCTGGGCAGAGGAGAATGTGCATGTCTTTTGGATGTTGTACCTATTTAACCAGTTCTCAGTTGTAAAGGTCTCAAATAGATTTCAGATTGTGGGCTTCCTTTTGACTGTCTCCAGAAATTGGCCTTTAACCATAAATAACTAATTCTTCAGTTGCTTCATTCTCTATTGTGTCTGAGGAAAGCTACCTGAAATAATTACCTCATCCAATCAAAGATTTAATGAATCCTTGATAGGAAGAAAGAAAATATGATTTGAATTGAGCCATAGGCATGAATTAAGCTGTTGCTATTACAGTTGTTTTAAAAAATATTCTAAGTCATCTAAAAATAATCACATTTTCAAGCAAGGAATTAAATAATTTCCCCTTCATTATTTAGTTTATCGACTCTTTTTCTTAGTAGTCTGCCTAATTTCCCTGCTAGACTACTGACTGAGAGACTGCTGGAAACATACATAACAATGATTTCAGAGTCAATACAACTTTGAAGACGGAAGACAAGTTGTAGAAAGGAAAAGATTACTGAGACTTCTGCAGTTAAATTTCCCATTTCTGCCAATCTGGAATAAAATACTTAGTTGAGAGAGTCTTCAAGTTATGTGCGTGTTTTGAATTAAAACAGGCAGAAATACCCAGAAAATCAATGCGGATATAATTTCTCCTGGGTTTTTTCTGTTTGTTTGTTTGTTTTCTTTTTTCCTTCTTTTTCTCTCTTGTCCTTTTTAGTTCAGTAGAGAAAAGGCTGCCACATTGTCTCTCTTGGTCCCTTTGGCCTTCAACCATCATTACTACTGCAGGCCTCCTGAGGATCTTTTTGGGTCTCTCACAGTACATAGGAAGGAGTCTGATGAAAGCTCTGAACTATTAAATGAATGCTTGATAATCCTTCTAAGATGATATGTCCTTTTACTGGACCTTATTGTGGTACGTGCTTGTTCTTTGAAACATTTTGGTCTGTTGTTGCATGTCTTTTTATCAATTTTGGAAGGAAAATAGGAGGGAAAGGTGGGGGATAAAGATGGTTATATTGGAGGCTCACTAGCTGTAAAAGGGCTATTATAGATGAGTGACAAGTAGAATAGCTGCTATAAATTCTCCTAGTAAATAACTTTGTTTTCAGTATGACTTTGTAGAACAGTGAAAGAACTTGTAAAAAGTCTGGTTTTATGACTTTCAGTGGAATTACTGTGATATTTTTGATATGTTGGTACAAGACTATGCACTCATTCCATATTTTTGCTGTGATAAGCTGTTGATTCAGGTAAAAATACTTGATCTCCGAATTCTAAACCAAAAGAGGATTGTCCAGTTTTATGCCTGCAATAAGCTTCCATACTACTTTTTGCTTTGTTCGATGGCTTACTAGTGGAAATGAATGACTGACAACTAATAAACAGCTTAAATTAGTTTTATATGCGTAGTGTATACATGGAACAACATTTCAGTCCAACGAGAAGTCCACATAACTTGTTTGAAAATAATTCCTACAATGTCTAATCCTCTTTCACTGTAAAACACAATTGCTAGCTTTTAATCTTGTTTGCCCAAAACACAATTTTGCTGTTACTCTTCTTCATGAAATGAGTCAGCTAGCATGTAATTCTTGAGTAAGATAGAAAGGAAAAGGATTACTGAACTTGGCTGAAACAGCAGCTATGCAAATATTTCTCTTTAATTTTTTTTTCCCTATTGGTTATTCATTAATAAGGTCTCTATCTCTCACTACCACAACTGAAGTTGTTTGTTTGGTTTTCACATTACCTTTACCAAACAAAATGATCCTTCTTAGTGGACAATTCCTCTTTTGCTCTCAATTTCATTTAAGGGTGAGCACCAGGGAAGTGCAAAGAAGAAGTTACCATTGTCTTACAAATTGTTGCTTTGTATTTATCGTAGTATTGGTTTCAGGATTTGAATTTAATTTAATGTTAGATATCCTACTGTCACGGGTTTACTCTGGACTGATTTTTCTTCAAACTTTTTACACAATTGCTATAAGATGAGAGAAGTTTTATACAGAAAAAAGAGACTTGATGTGGGGGAATAATATTAAATTTATTGCTAGCAGGATAAAATCTAAAGAATAATATATACAACAATTCTAACTAGGTAAAATTATGAAGAAATTGTATGTATTTACAAAAGTATCTCTCCTCTCTGTATCAGTCCAGGAGGAGAAAAGTCTTTTCTTTACTTTCAGGGTTACAGTTCCTCCAAATCAAATTTGCAGCACTTGAAAGTTTTCCTCTGTTATCTGTAGGGCGACAGCTCCAATCGGCCATAGCTGGAAATCTCCCTCTCTCTCTCTCTCTGCTGCACATCGACCTCAGGACTGTCCCTGCTCCTCCCTGCCGGGCCAGGACCGGAGGCTGGGGGGTACTCGGGCCCTGTGAGGTCCTCCATGGACTGCAAGGGGACAACTTGCTGCACCAGGGTCTGCACCAGTGGTACGGGGGATAATGGCATCGAGTCCATCCCCTGTTTCTGGTGGGGTCCCTTCTCACGGGAGACAGCCTTGGATGAGCTTCTCCAACGTGAGTCTACCCTCAGACAACAGTTCTTCCATACTCTGCTGTCCTTTAGTGTCACAAATGAATTACACCAGCATAAATCCCACACTGGGATCACATGTCCTACCCAGGACACTTGCTCCAGCACAGGTTTTTCTCTCCAAGGGCCACAGGTCTCCAGCAAGACTCAGTTTCACCTTAGGCCTCCCATGGATTTACAGCTTCCTCGGTGCACTCCTCTGCTCCGGCACAGGCTCTTTCATGAACTGTAGGAAGCTCTCTTCACTCCAAATCATCTTCCACAGGTGGCAGGGGTTTTAGTTTTTAAGTCTTTTCTCTTACTGTAGAAGGAGAGGGGGCCCCCCTGGGCCTCTCCTCCCCCCTCCTGCTACACTGACCTTGGAGGGTACTTTGCTACCTCTTGTTGACCTCCACTTTCCTCCAGGCTGGAATTTCTTCTGTGCAATTCATCTTCTCTTCCATTTTCTTAAATATGTCATTCGCAGAGGTGTTGCTAAAACCTGTGATTGACTTTGCTCTGGAAATCTACCTGGAATTAACCATTTTCAACCCCAGGGTGGAGCAGGGGCTGGTAAACCCATGACACCTACTGTGGATTAGGTAAGCAAAGAGAAACTAGCTGTAAATCTATGTTATTTTTTCAGCAGCAACATGCACAGAACCTATTAAAAAATAATGATACATAAAATGCTAAAATCAAGATGAAGAGGATGCTACTTACACGGCTACTCTTTATCAGCACCTGTCCTTCAGTGGATTCTATAATGCTGTTTTTAAATTGTGTTTTGAACTATATAGTACTTTCTCTGCAAACACAATTTACTTCAAAGTAGTTTCCATTTTGATGGAGTTAAAGAACTAACAACGTGGAGTATATTCTGCAGACCTCTCTCTCAGTTTCCTCCTTTCAATTTTTTTGTGACATAGATGAAATTAGTTTTTTAAATCTTCTCCCTTTAGTCTGAAATAGGTGTTCATGTTTATTGAGCCTATCAGACTGTGTGCTGTCGCTGAGAATGAGAAAGGATGTCAAAGCAGATATTTGAAGAGTTCTCTTTGCTTGACTGCAACTTTGAAAACTTGAAATGTCGATGTTTATGAGCCCTATATATTATGCATGGCACAGATCAAGTGTGTTTCCTTATTTAGTCTGGAACAAGTTCAAGACAAAGGGAAGCAAAATGTTGATTTTAAAAGTCAGTAGAGGAACAAAAATGACAGATGAGAATGAAAATGCAAATTGAAAAAGCCACTAGGAGTGGAAAAATACAAATCTTCTGTTAGAGTTATTTGAAACTCATTTGATGACTTCTGGCTCAGTGATATGACTTCTCCATATTTATATGCTCTAGGAGTTAACTGTGTAAACCCTATAGGACAAAGGTTATATAATGCATGAAAAAGGGTGGTTTATACTGAAAGGGATTAGGAGTAGAATTAATAAACTCTCTTTTGTGTGCTTTGATTTCTTCCCTAATGGAGTGGGGCAGCAGTAGCAACAACACATAACAGCAAAGAGACTCACTTATTCGTTTTCTATCTTTGTGACAGCTCTTCTGGGAGTGCATTTCTGCTGTGATGAATCAAGATATAGCTGGTATTTGGGACAAAACTGAGATCCTGGTTAACATAATTTTGTTTTCTAACATTTAAAGTTTCTTCAGTATTGAAGTGAAATAAGTGGCATATGGTACTTCAGCATGCAGTCAGAAGTTTGTTTTCTCACCTGATAGTAAAATGCAGGGATTTGTACCTGATCATACCTGCTGTTCTGTATGAAGGATAAATCATTGCCAAGTGTATTCTATGCTATACATTTAGTCTTAATTCCCCATCCACGAGTGCATGAGCAAAATATTCATATTGTCTCATAGTTGCAACCACAAGTCTTAGCACAGTGACTATGAAGTCTCCTGGTGAGAAAGCTCATGAACTGTTAAACCCCAGCTCTAATAAAGCTATAAAATGGAGTAATCCAAGGTTTAGGAGAGTTGAAGAGGAGAAACTTGTGGAGTCCAGATGTACTAACCTTTGGAGGGAGAGGAGAAGGCAGAAGAAAAGTGAAAACTTGGTGGTTTAAAAGAAGAATAAAAAAGTAACAACCTATGGTTTTCAGTTCTTCCTCCATCTCTCTCCAAATTGAAATCTAGAAGAAGGTCCACCTAGTATATGAAAAAAAGTATGTGGTGGGGGAAAGGAAGTCTCAGGGTTTTCTGCACAGAGCCTGGTTACCTGTTATGAATGTTAATGGATTGAAAGGAGATTGCAGCAAGGTAGGGGTTGGATTCTTCTCCCAGGCAACCAGACAAGAGGACATGGCCTTAAGCTGTGCCAGGTGAGGTTCAAGTTCAACATCAGGAAGATTTCTTCATGGAAAGGGTTGTCAAGCATTGGAATGGGCTGCCCAAGCAGGTGGTAGAGTCACCATCCCTGGTGGTGGTCAAGAAGTGAGTGGATGTGGCACTCAGTGCTCTGGTCTAGTTAACAAGGTGGTGATCGGTCAAAGGTTGGACTTGACACTCCAACCAAAATGATTCTGTGATTCCGTGGATGGCATCAGGCACATGAAGTGGTCTTCACAAAATTCTGATTCTTCTGCCAGCGTGGTTCACCTCCAGCAGCCCAGGAAAACCAGCGGGAATGTTTTAAACAGACAGGATTACATCATAGCACACTTTAACCACTGAGCTGATGGCAACAGAGAAAGGCTGTTTGAGCAGATACTGCACCAAAACAAAGAACTGGGCAATGATTGTCTGCGCGAGGTAACAGTTTTGTGGCATTTGTACTGAGGATACCCTGTGGCAGAGTAAGAGTTTAACTGAGAATCATGTTATGGCTGTGGGTAGATTTGATTATTAGTTGTTTCTACAGGTACCCTCAGGTTTACTGAGGACCACATGATTACTTCCTCTCAAGTAGGAGGTAGTTGCCATGACCCAATGTATCAGTGAGATAAGAAGAGACAGGAGAGAGGTTTCTGGACACAAACTTTAAGATGTTAAAGAGAAGATAAGACTCCTGAGAGAAGTTTCCAGAAAAAAACAATGATATAGGAAAGTTTTCATTTTATAAGAAGTTACCTAACTTTAAAAAAAAAAAACAAAACAAAACAAAGACCATATAGAAAGGAAGGGCTTTTTCTAAATATAGTTGTGCAGCCAGTGATAAAATCCAGTTATTATAAAGGCCAAAAGACAGTACATGAGGACAGATGAACACAGTTCAAAGTGATTCCTAGTCAACAAATAAATAGAGGTAAGCTAAAAGTCCTCTTCAACCTTTTAATAAATTATTGGGAAGAGTGATAAAATATTAGGTGGCAAAGATAATAAAAAATTGTACAGTGGAGTAAAAACCCAATTTTGAGGACCTGCAGAATGTTTTCACTATCTTGCTATCTTAATGACTAAGTAAATATTGCAGATGAAATTCAGGGAAGGTGGAAATCAGAGCAAATAAAGGAAAGACTACCCTAGTTCCTAAATCATTGAGAAACTCTCTATTAATCTTCACCACTCAAGGAAAAAAGCCTTAGTGACTCTAAAAAAGTAAGGATTTTCTGGAATGGATGAAATGAAAGGGAAAACCAAGAATCACTGCTATAATTTCACATATATATCTTTCTGATGGGCTTAAGTCTTGGATGTTACATGTTCTGATCCCCTCATTTCAAAAATAATATAATAATTTGTAAAAGGTAGAAAGAAAGGATATGAAGATTACCAGAGGCAAAGAAGAGCTGTAAGTGAGACTATAAAGAGTGAATAAAGATAGATAGAAGGAGTAGTATTTAGCTTGGATAAAGATCTGAGGGGGAATATTTAAATAACTATATCAAAAATCATGAAAGAAATGATGGAGAATAATTATTCATGATTCATTATAAAACAAGAACTGGAAAGTGTAAAATGAAATAATGAGAGGGTTTAAAAGGAACAAAAGGAAGTGCTGCTTCAAACCGTGCTTAATTAAGCTGTAGAATTCTGTGCCAAAGGATGTTGTGGATGCCAAAGTATAAATTGGTTTAAAAGCAATTAGAGAAATTCATGGAAGAAAAGACCTTCAATACTTCTTAAACGCACAGATAAGGATAAAACCACTGACTAATGAAGTATCTAAATCACAGGATTATATTTTACTTCATCAGGGAAATACCTGAACTTGCATGGATTTTGGCCTCTGAACAGAGCAACAGGAAATTTTGAGCAATGTGTTTTCTTAATAAGTCCAGCCTTGCTAACGATGGGGTCTCATGAGTCAAAGTGTTGCTACCCCTTCACAGAATTACCAACTGGAGGTTCAGAATGAATTGAGAAGAATTATTTAGGGATTTGATGGTTGGGTGCAGCAGCCTTGGCTGCTAGAGGTAGAGATCAGGATCCTGAAAGGAGGAAAGAAGGCAAAAAGTAGGATCTCAGGATTGCCCTTCAGGAGAACAGATTTGGGCCTGTTTAGGGTGTACTTGGAAGGGTACTGTAGGAATTGATTCTGTGGAGAACAAGAGTAGACTAGGAGAGCTGGTTGATTTTCTCAGACTACATCCTCCAGTCTCAAGAATTGTCTACTCCACATGCAGGAAGCCAGGCAGGAGACCTACAGGAATGAACAAAAAGCTCCTGAAAAATTCAATATAAGAAGAAAGGATAGAAAGGATACAAGAGATGAAATTGGTGCTAGGTGGCATAGAAGTATAGACATATTGTATTAATGTGGAGGGATAGGCTAGGAAAGCTTAAATCCACTTGAAGTTCAATCTGGCAAGAAACATGAAGGTAAATCAGAAGGACTTCCATACAGTTATATCAGCAACAAAAGGAAGGCTAAGGAGAGCAAGCTTTCAGATGACCCTAAATTGGGAGGAATTCTTGATAGATCTACCAGCCCTCCAGAGGAGCCTTTACAGGTGTAGGAATGGGCAGAGGTGTTTCCTCACAAATTTCAACAGGTCCTGCACCTGGGGAGGAATAATCAGATGATCCAATTGCAGGCTGGATGGTGGTCTGCTGAAAATCATCTTGGCATCCTGGTGTATCCCATGCTGACCAGGAGACAACAATGTACCCTCTTCGCAAAGAAAGTCCCTAGCCAAGGGCGAGGCATCAGGCCTAGAATAAGCTAATTCAGGTGCTTGTTAACAGGGAGGGGGGGGAACCAACGAAAGCCTCAAAAATGAAAAACATGTCTACAGAATTGTGCTTCTCTAAAGATATTTCCTTCCTTCCGCACTCTCTAAAATGCCATGTCAAAACCTCTAGGTGTGAGCGAGTACTTGAATTCATCTGTACTGACTTTCATTATCTTGGAAGACAGGGTGGGTCACTTATTAATATTGCCCATCCTCTACCTCTGCCTTGTAACATTTGCATCTGTGTTATGAGTGGTGGAGTATACCCTATGCACCATTTTAACACAGCCCGCTGTTGCACATTTGCAAGTGCAATATTCGTTGCATTAAAATTGTCTTGGTTCTGTAAAATAATCCTCCTCCAGGATCGTATAGTTAGTTATTTGTATCCTGGAGGGCTTTCAGATCTTCATTAATATTTATATTCTCTTTCTATCACAATTCCCTTTTAATTGCTAATTGGGTCCCATATTCCATGGCCTAAAGCATACCCTGAGCAGATTGTCTGCTTGGTTCTTTAACCCAGATTGCAAAACCATACTGTCTATATTCCATTTCCCACTTTACAGAAGATCAGTATTAACCTGTTGTTCCTTCCCGAGCTGGTCACCTCCATCTGATGGGCTGTGGTGGAAATCTTTTGTTCTTGTGACAAATTCTCTTTTATCCCTCCTGGGAAGAACTTCAGTTGTCCTGGCAGTGAAATCTGGAGAGGGGCCCAATCTCATCTGCTTGATTAAAAGTGTAAATCTCTATGAGTGAAAGGACATGCTTTTACTCAGAAATAGGTGGGGGATTAATTTTCAGAGTCTTTCACTGGAACATGCTTTTCAGAAACACAGGCTTGACAAACAAACAAGAACTAAATCTCAGGGAGGAGCTGAAATGATGTTTGGAGAATCAAACATAATACAGTCATGCATCATCTGTGGTTGCTAAGGGAACCAGCTTTGGGATCCTGTCTGTGGGATTCTTCAAAATCATCAAAGGAGACACCACTGGTGTCTGATCTTTACAGCAGTAGGTGGCTTAACTGGCAATTGCTTGCTCCTTTTCACAGGGACAGTCAATATATTAGTTTTCTTCCAGAAGGAGAAATATCATCAGAAAATGGTTGCCTCTGCAAGGTGGCTGCTGGACCATCTGTCCCAGCAAGCAGCACCTACACTCCCACAGGAGCAGCAGTGAGTGAACCAGATACAACACTTGCTCTGCAAAGCTTTCAGTCCTAAAAGTATTCAGGTTTTGTGCTTGACGGTGTAAAACTTCATGGATACGTGGTGTTAAAAAACATCGTTGGTATGGTGTCCAGCTGTGAAGGTCATTGCTGATTTCCCCTGATCCCACCTGCCTTATACCTATATATATGTAAGGTGCTGTATTTAAAATTCCATATGCTTGGTATTTTAAAAGAGAATTATTTGGGAATCTTTCTTGCTTTGTTGCTAAATCTGCCTGTGTTACTTTTCTGTGTTTAAAGGTTTTCTGCCCATTTGCTATCACCGAGTCATCTATTCTGCTGTTGTCTTCATTTCTGGCACTCGTTCATCTTCCCACAACCTCGTCTTACTAACCTGCTCATCAAGTACTGCTCCTAATTTCACCTTTCCTCTCAACTCTTCCCTCTTTCTTTCTGCTTTTCTCTCTGTTCACAGCTTTTCTTTTTCCAATACTCTTCTCATTTTTCTTTCTTCTCCTTTTCTCTCTTTTCTGTTAACGTGTTTAGTACATGTCTTGATGGAGGTGACAGGAGAGAGTGAAGAATAGAATGAAAATAGGACAAAGGGAAGGTAAAAAGAAGGGCTGTATAGCTTTTCAGGCTGATAACTGGACTTTAGAAAGCTTAAGAAGAGTTTTAGACTAACTGAATTTGAAAGCTTTTACAGTCCTAGGTGGGGAAAAGGTGAAATGGCAGCATGATTGCTTTGGGGACCAGGACAGTGTGGTACAAAACAAAATGTTTGGTTTTGATACGAGCCCTTGGGTGAAATTCCTTCTACTGATCTGACAATTAATAGCTGGGACTGAGTGTCCTCTCTCTTATGAGAGCTTAGAGGTATGGCTTTAGCTATAATGGTGCAATTAATTTTTTATAAATCACTTACATAATCTGAAGGTATCCTAGGATGACTTTCTAGTCTGCTGGTCAGGACAATAAGTGTACTCCTATGAGAAGATACCTTTCCTGGTGTGAAAATTATCTTTCCGAAGTGAAGCAGTGATGATGAGCAACTGAGATGTCTAGCAATCCCCTCACCTTTTTCTCTTATCTTCCGTGACAGTGCTTAAAATGGTCTCCTGAAACCAGCGACATCAGCTGTTCTCAAGCAGAAGAGCGATTAGCCCTGACCTTCTACTTCTGTATGAGTGTTCAAACACCTGATCTGTTGAAGAACTCTACCTCTGCTCTACCTCTGGCCCTCAGGCAAGTACATGAAGCTGGTCCTGAAAGAAATATTTTTAGGATGATTTGACAAATTCTCCTCCAGAGTTGCAAACTGACTTTGAAAGAAAGGTTTGTTCTGAAGTTTTGCGGTTTCTGAAATCCACTTTTTGGGTGCATAGGGTGTGTTCAAATTTGTGTGTGTTCAAGTTTATGATGAAAAATAACAGAAATATGGGGGGGAAAAACCAAAACAGACAGAGAAGCATAAATTGTACCTGGCCCACCCAGTAAAAGTTTCATTATTTCATTGCTCACATGTGTTTCTACAGTCTGCTCTTGGAAATAAAGGGACAGGAACTGGGATTTGTCATCATTTACTTTTAGACAACTTTTCTACACTTGGACCATATAATAGTGCTGGGAACAAAGACAGTTTGCTATAAGGAGTCTGAAGTTGTTCTCAGTTATACAGGCTTTTCTCTGATTCCTCTCTTGACCTGCTCCTTCAAGCAGAGGTTGAGAGAGGATGGCTGAATTCTCTGAATTTCACTGTTCAGGATTCCAGAGAATGCCCTGAATGTGCCCTAATTTCAGCTTTCAGCTTCCAGGTGCTGTTGTCTGAACTCTCTATATGTTTGGGGTTGGGGAGCTTGGTCTATTTTTTTTTTTTTTTTTTTTTTAAGTAGAAAGTAATTGCAGCAAGAGGAATGAATTGTTCTGGGCTGTTCAGAGCAAGGTGTTACCTGGTGTGCCTCTTGGGTGTGCTGTGTCCCAGACTGAGCCTGCACATAGCTGAAGTCATTTTCCCCAAACACAGCAAGTAATGCTGTTGATGTTATTACTATGATACAGTGTTTAGACATTTATAAATCAAAATAACTGATCTCTCCATTGGCAGAGTGTGGGTTAAGCATAACAAACAATGAAATGGATGTTTATCTTTTAAGAAAACCTGTACAGCAGAACCTTGCCTGTTTCCCAGGCAGGACATGAGAATAGTTACACGTCTATTGTGTTACTGGAGGTGAACAGCGATTTTCTGCAGCCACCCTCTGATAGAAACTGAAGAGTCAGCAAAAGTAAAATTTTCCTTAGGGAAATACAAAATATGATGGTGGGATGCATTAGGATTCTGTTAGCGAGAAACCCTCATGGGAGTTTATTTGAGATACTGCCTGTAGTGTTCAAGACAGCTTGCACAGGAGTGATGGCTTTAGGCAGGAATAAGGGCAAAGAAAGATCAGCAAGAAATTGAAGAAGCTATTTTACAAGGCAAGGCTGAAAATATGCCTTATTTATCAGAGCTAAGGCAAGACCAAGTTCTCTTTAAATGAGGACAGGAAAAATAACAACATAAACTAAGGACAGTAATTTCTTTGGATAAATTTAAACTGGAAATGCTGTCACTGAGGATCTGGAATGGATGTCTCAGAGATATTGAAGGTGTTAAAGAAGGTAACTATTTTAAGTTACCTACCTTGATGTTAGCTGTTAAAAGGAACTAAATGACCAAATGTTTTCTATTCAGGATCTCAAGTATACTCAGTTTAAAATAGACTGAGACCTCCAAGGAGTCAATATTGTTGAAATTGAACACAAAAAGAAATAACAGATTAAATAAAATGTTTTGTACTCTGAAAAATTAGTGGTCTCAAATGACAACCTTAATGCATCACCTCTTTTCAATCAACTGTTTTTTGAATTTCATTGTTATCCACAATTTTAGATTTATTATCTATAAATACATAATTATGTATATATTAACATATATGTGTATCCATTTATTCCAATAACTGATGGAAACTAATATGAAGTATCAATGTTTCCTGTGAAGCAGAAAATCCAATTTCTTCAAGACTGAAACAATTGCACAGTATTTATGTGACTTGGGCATCAAAATTGCCTTGAATTTATTCTCCTTTCAGTTTCAATTAGCTATGGGGTTGTCTTACCATAAACGCTGCTGATCTGTAACTTTACAAGTTTCTTAGCAGAACCTTGGAAAGTGAGAACTAAAGACTGTTTTAAGTTTTGTGACCTTTTGTTGTCAAGTCTGTAACTCAGTATCAATATCTGTGTATGTAGATTGTATTAATTTTGTCGATATGGCATGACCCTAATACACTTTCAATCACCAGTCAGAAGAGGAAAAGGAGCATTGATGACCCTTAGTCATCAACCCTGAAGGCTGGGGTTTTCTTTAAAAAAACCCCAAGACTGAAAAAAACCCCGAAACAAAACAACAAAAACAAAACAAAAACCCCAACCAAACAAACAAAAAAACCCACCAAAACAGCCACTCAATCAAAACCACTATTGATATAGATAATGATTTGGCTTATTATTTGCTTTCCAGAAGTATGCATTACTTTTCAGAGATGGAAAGCTCTATTCAGAGAACTTTGCAACACACTTACCTTACTTGTTGCTTTGGCTTTTATCTCACTATTGTTAAGAACAAACTCTGAGAAAAGAACTAGACAAAAATGGACTGTAATGAGCATGAAAAGTTGTCCTGGTTTTAATCAGTTTTCAAGAGTGAGTAGAAGAGTTTGAAATATTTGAATGGCACTTTATATGCATGCAAACATTTAAAATCAAAATTAGTAGATTTGTCTTTTGGTTAAGTAGTACTTAGTTATCAGCTGACATGTCTCTTGCCAGTCCATAATCCTTGGTTTGTAATTTTTTTGGTTCTTCTTAAAAATCCCTTTTGATTACACTTCCTTAATCAGTTGATTATTAAATTCATTACTTTCCCCATTGACCCTGGCCCGTCTAGCCTTTCCATAGTGAAGATTCATAATTTTGAATTATCTGTACCATAATTAGATTGTGTATAAAAATGTCAAAATTCTGCATCACCCAACTCTCTTTCTAGGGAATGAAATATCTATCAGACACTCTGGGAGCTCTCTGTCCTTCTTAATTTTAAGCAGAGGATGCTTTATGGCAAAACTGAAACTGGGGATTGTTAGCCAAAATCTTCTCAGAACAACTGATTATTCTTAGGAAATCCCATGTCCGTAGCTTATTCTGTGTTTATCTTTCTTGAGATCCACTTGTCCTGATGCAGCGGGAGAAAAACACCCTTTCTGGTTTTGTTAAATGAAGTGTTTTGTATCCAAACTCATTATTTGGCATGCTCATTGAAGAGCCCAGCTAGTAATCCTCTTTCCTATTTTTAAATGTAATTAACTTGGAATTGAAAATTCTAAGTAGTTGTTCATTAATATTATCCTCTTGTTGCTTTGTCAGGACAAGTAAAATTCTTGCATAATTCACTGGCTGCACCTCTGGGCTGTAACTGGGTATAGCTGAGCTTCCTCTGGTTTCAGGCAGATTTTGTACTCACCGCTGTCCGTCATCACTGTTAATAGCACAGAAACCTTTCTGGTTGCCAAATTGTTGAGTCTTTGTTCATAAATGAACAATTTTGGGGGCAGTGAAATGCCACTGAAATGTAAACTTGTAGCAGAAATTACCCTTAAAGTATGTTGGAAAGTAAGATAGGCTGGAAGAGTATGGAGAAGAGATGGATGAAGAGGAAACAGTATCTTTGCTCCCTTGCTTCCCTTCCCATGGGATACCTTCAGCAGCTTGAGGAACAGCAATTCAACACTTAAAGAACATGGGGAAAAAGGCAAGAGGTGAATCCAGAGAAAGAGAATGATAACCACTTTATGGGACCAGTAAATGTATATGTCTCTATTAGTCTGTGACTGTCTCAATCATTGAGTGCTCTCTGTTCATAAGGAACAGTTGAATTTCTCCATCATTATGGAAGTTAAATTTCCCGATACCTCTCTAAGATACACACCTATGGAAAAGGAAAAATCACTTCTGATGTGTGTTATAAACTACTTACTTCAGTAGTAGAAGGTCATACAAATGTGCACAGGGACATAGGTGGATCTAATGATATGGCAGAATAATAAATAATTCTTTCAAAAAATTGAGTAGTTATTTGAGATTATTGTCTATCAAAAATTTTAGGGGACAGAAATGAAACATTAGTAGATAATTGCTTTTTATGCCTATAATTATGCTGGATTTCTCACAGGAACAACAGGCTTAATTTAGAAAGGCAAAATATTTTTAAATGCAATCTCTCTCTCTTGAAATGCACACACACCTGTGGACATGCACATGCTATATTATGTACTACATGTTTTGACTTTTGCTTCCAATTATCAAACCTAGAGAATTTGTATATTGTGTAAAGCTTAATAAAAGTGTTTGTGATTGTGACAAAATACTGGATACGACATTGCCTTTTTTATCCCTCAGCTCTTACTTTGTTTGTTGTTTGGTACTTTCTGAATTGAGATCAAAATCAAAGCAAAAAAAAAAGTAAATGTATGAAATTACCCAAAACAAAAGTCTTGCCCATTCTTTTAGCCAGAGCCGTCAAGCTGGGATATTAACTAGTCAACAGCTATTAGTATAATCTACTTTGCAAGTACCTGCCCCTGAGATGAGGCACACAGGAATATGTAATCACAGCCAGGGGACTGAGATGGAATTAAGGCAGGAGCTGCCAGCACCATGTGCCACTGCATGGTTCACAAGCTGCACAAATTAAGTTTCAGGCCCCTCACAAAAGCCTAGCATTTAGCCTACTCCATGTAATATCATCAGGGAAATTGTTTCTTGCCTGTGTGCACTTACACTCGAGCAAAGCACGCGGTACAAAACATGTAATACATTTTGTGGTTACTGAAGAAAGGAAAAAGGGAAGGCAGGTAAGTGAACTGTCAGTCAGAGGCAGAAAGATCTGGCTGTTATCACTTTTGTTACTGATGCTGTTACATCTGCCAAGTTCCTCCTATTCTTTGTGCTCACTCAAGGGTGAGGGCACTTAAAATATGAAAATAGGAATCTGGACTGTGTATTAAAAGCTGCATATTTATGTGCCTGTTTGTGGTTGCCTCTTCTGTCCCCTGTTGCTCTTTGCAAACATTTCTCTGCATATTTTAATAGTAAGTTTTGGTGAAAGCATTGACAGAGTTTATTATAGCCCTGCTTCTGAAAAGAAATCACTATAGCTTGGAGCTAAGTAATTTTCACTGATCCTGTTGAAGATGTTTAATTAACATAAATCAAAATAAACAACAAAGCAAATATATGATGTTTTATCTGCTTAGATGCGTGCATACACTGTAAGTTTTTCTACACTGAAGGCATAAGGGAAGACAGTCTTACTAAAATAACTATGGAGTTGAAAAAGTAGAGGTGGCTACTTGTATTGTGGGCATTTTTTTTCCAAAAAAGATCACGTGTACAGAAAATATTTTTGTTGTTTGCACAGTACAGGTACTGGCCATTTGCTCTTTTGGACCAAAACGCTTTGATTTCAATTAAAGTGGCACAGTGCTTTATGTTTAGTGCACTGGTGCAGCTAAGTCTGTATTACACTGAAAGTTTTGGGGCAGCTGGGAAGGGAAAGCAATATAGGAGTCGAAACATGGAGCTCCTGAGACTACCTTAGTCCAGCAGAGGCTCCCAACTGCCTCATCTGGGTTGCTTCTGGTACCTTGGCCTCAGTCCATCAGGTAAGCAAGCTTGAGAAAAACATGCTTTGGGTTTTTTTCCTCTTGTGAATCTACTAGATGTAATGTTGGGCTGTTTGGTGTTTTGTAATATCGCTGAATCATGTTAAAACAGGAATGCTTGGTACTTCTAAGCTCCCTTGTTCATTCCTGCTTTCATGGTGTCTCTGACAGGAGCTGATCTGTGATCATCAATGTTGCATAGGAACATCTTTATACTAGCTATGGGGTTTTTAATTTTGCTTGTATAATGGGAGAATGAACACTTTTTTTGCTGTTTTCTAGTTCTTCTTGCTGAAGATTTATGCTGGTTTGCTGTAATCTCTTTTTGCCTCTGTTATCAGTGGTGCTGTTAGAGATGATACTGTAGATGAGGCTCAGGTGGCTGCTGTGTTTTGTCAGGTAATCTGTGCTGACAGAATGGAGGCTGAGGCTGGATCAGACCAGATTTCCCCATAGTTTTGATGGTTTCCATAGCTGGGAGTGGTTGGGTGTGGTTTGGAGTACCTTGGTGCCTTAGGAAGCCACTGGCTCACAGAAAAGCCCTTCAGCTGTTCTTGGCCAATGCCGAGAAACTGAAGGATCCCTCAGTGCAAAGAAGATTTTTTTAATCTGGGATAAAATAACCTTTGTAGCCCCATTTCAGAATTGTTTTCACCTGTTACTTTAGCCCAAAGCAAAACAGTTGGTCTGTTCTCATTCCTGCCCCCTGCTACATTTGCTCATAAAAATACAGGGGTTATCTTTCACGTTGCTCTTGAAGGCATTTGATATTTCCCAAGAAAGCAAAGGCAGACGTTTTCCTGGTCTTGATGGAACTGCTTCTAGGCAGCGAAGAATCATTCCCTCTGGAAAGATCTCATTTCATGGCTGAGAGAAAACCTTCTGAAAGTTACACCATCTGTAAACTATCCTTACCTTAAACTCTCCAAAATAACGAACGAGCCCTTTATAACTTTGAAAGCATTACGCAGGGGGAGCTATTTTACATTTCTGTCGGTTTGTTTTTTGGTTTTGGGGTATTTGTTTGTTTGGTTTTTTCCTATTATTTTGGTTTGATTTTGGTTTCAATCAACAGTAAATGTCCAAAATCAACTTGAGTGTCTAGAAGTGACCTTGAAATTAGGTGTGCAAAATACACAAAAGATATTTGTAATACCACTTGTGCATGCACTGAAACAGGTTATGCAGCAGATGTTATGGGTTTGGTTTTTTTCTGAGATATATCTTCTGTTTTGCCCAATATTAAAATATCATTTTGGAATATCGTCGTTATTTGTACCTGGAGTCATAATAAACAAACAGTATATTAGTGAACAAATTTGTTAGTAGGTTGCTTTACGCGTTTGTTTTCTACATGCTTAGGCTACTTCATCCTTTTTGTTGGATGCCTGGTTATAAATGGAAGCTGCAGTGCAACAGACAAATGTTAAAAGACAGTAATGGGATTATGCTGGAAGTGAAAATGAGAGAACTAATATGGTTGGGTTGGCAAAAACTATGCTGGGAGATTTTTCTCTTTTCAGTTAAGATTTATAATAATGAAGTGGAGAGAACAGTGTAAAGGAACAGAGAAAGCAGAAAAAATGTCTCATTAAAATGCCTGCATGAATTCTAATGTAATTCTCTATTAGCCTATTAAGACTTTCTGAGCTGACTAAACTATTTGACTAGGGACACTTTTTATTCTTTATAATAACCAGTTATTTTAACTGGCAGCAAAATTAAAATTTCTGAACTCATGAATTTGTTGAAGAGAGGTAAATGTGGTTTGCAAGGTTTTTCCCAAGTAATTCTTATCTTGAAAAGAAATTATGGAGGATCATTGGTGGATGGTAAAAAGAAGACAAATTCTAGTGCAGTGTTTAGATAGTGGCTTATGCTAATTTAAATATAATACAGATATTCCTAAACTGATTTCTAATTTGGCTTTTTTTGATTCTTCTGACGTAATTTTGCATGAAAACATGGATTGTGGGATGCTATAGGAAGCTCTGTCTGCCATTTGCACAGTGTTTCTCAGTTCTGTGAGCTACGACTGGGGTTTCATGGCTGCTGGTTAAGTCATGAGTCAGCTGTACTGCCCGGTGAAAATTACATGGCAGGATCAGGTTATCTTTTAAGTTGTCATTTTTAATGAACAGTAATGTGTTTTATTTTTTAAGAGTGGTCTGAAAATGTCAGGCTTCTGACATAGGAAGGTGCAGCTGTGTGTTTAACTCTGTTTTTGCTGGGGAGGGGGGTGTCAAAGTTAGTTTTTCTGTTGCCATTTGGTTTTGCTTTGCTGGTTGTTAAAACTGCAGCTGTTATAATTGGCAGTTTCCAAAGAAACAGTGAATATCTGCAGAAGGTCCTAAAATAACAGTTGTTCTGTTTTAGTGTATAATTTCCCCCCTGAACTTCTACAAGTTGGTCTTAGAAGCACTCACTTGATTTAAGGCTGCATTCAGTTTTATGCTGAACGTCTGACAACTTCTTTTTCTGTCTCTTTACGCCAGAAGAGATTTATTTGTTTTTATACAAATAGGCAATTTTATAAATATAATTTCTGTGCAGTTTTGTGAAATGCAAGAATACAGATCATCTCCTGCTGCATATACTTACATGTATTTCTAACATAATCTGAAATCTAGAGTCCTACTAGTTGTTGTTCCTGACTGTTGGTTTAAGTGACATCTTGATGGCAGATACAAATGACTTGTGTTCAGTCTTGTGAAAATGCTGGAGGTTCATCTTACCACGTAGGAAATACTATCTTTACTGAGGAAGTCAGATGCATTTAAAAAAAAACCTTGATATTTTATTTTTCAACGCAATGAACTCCTGTCCGAGTCAGTGTGTTCCGATTAATAGCAATAGGGCTTCTATTTTTAAGGTGTTAAGATTAATTTTTCTAAACAAGTAGTATTGTAGGTTGCATGGACTGTAATATTCTATAACCAATTACTCTCTATCAGCTGGCTCTGTGTGAAAGACTTTTTGGACGGAGTACAATGTAAATATTAGCTTAGGAAAAATGAAATAAGGCGATAAGATCAGAATAATAGAAAACCTAGCATAAAAAGCATCAGAACAAGATAATTATAGTGCCATTTTTAGTAATTTAGTGTCAACAATAAGTTATTATTTAATGTTCTTCAGAAATTGGATTGTGCATCATGAAAGAAATGTATAGTCATCAAAATAGAAAACTGGAGGGGAAGAAAATAGAGGAAAGTATATATACATAGGCATTCTCCATTCAGAATTTAATCATGTTGTATTTGCTTTCTGGCATATAGTCTCATAAGCTAATTCAATATTGTACCTTAATGAAAAGGAAAGAATAGTTCCAGGCAATAGAAAAGGTCCGTGAAATTTTTACCTGAAAAAAAAAAAAAGTAAATGGAGAAGTAGAATTAACAAATTAATTTGGTAACAGAAGCATTAACCCATACAGCAACTGAAGATGTGGGTAAACCTGTGGGGTAATAGTGATGACCATGACCTGCTAAAACTTGAAAGGCAAAAAATGCTCTCAGTTGTTTTAAACATTTGGCTAAAATCTGTTACCCAGCCTATGCAAAACATTTGTTGAGCCCAGTCATATCCCATGCTCTTGCAAATTCCTGGAAATCACTTGGCAAAGTGCACTTGGGCTTCTAGGAAGGTTTCTTTAGATGTGTGTTTTAATACATCGTAGTTTAGACTTCCTCCTTTGCTGGTGAAAGAGATATCTGGCACATTTTTTTTAAAAATGATAGTTTGAAATTTCTGCTTTCATGTTACAAATTTCTCTTTAACAGTAAATGGACAAATAAAATATAAGAGTAGTATATAATATTTTATTTGCATTCCTTCCATCTGGAAGTTTTACAGTTGAGATGAAAACTGTACATGAAAAATCTCAGTAGAAAATAGCCTTCTAGAACTTTGGGGAATCCTTTACTGTAGGCCTAAGCTTAAAGATTTCTGGTTTGTAACCAAAAGAATTGTTCATGAACCAAAGAATTAGCAAAGCTGCAAAATAAATTTACCAGAAAAAAATGGTCTTGCTGATTTGTGTTTAGGTAGAAATAAATATATAGTTATAATTCAGGGATTCACATAGAAGAAGTGAAGTGAGACAGTGTTTTAATTCACTGATGGATACAGTAGTTAAAAAAAATTATTTTAAATACAATATGTAATGAAAATCAAAGTCAAACATTATCTTTCAGATTTTATTCTTTAAAAAGAATCAAACTGCAGTATTTAAAAAAAGTTTTAATAAAATATTAAAAACATGATTTAGTGTTTTAAAAATATTTCTTACAGAAAGAAATGTTTATGGTTAATTTAAGAGATGTGTCTCATTATTCACAGTAAAAAATTGTCGATGACTTAGTGCAGCAAATGTTACCCACTGCACCACTGCTTAACATAGACCCATGTTTTCTGCTAGATGAAGTTTGGGATTGCAGAGAAGAGGGAAGGCTATGACCAGTAATATCATCTGTTTACACAGTACACTCTCCTCTTCTTATTTTAAAGTCTGATGGGTTTTCGGCAGTCTCACACACAAGATATTTTAAAATATGTCATGTGGCTCATTTTAACATATTCCAAACTGCACATTCAATTAAACTGAAGCAAATGAAGTCACAGCTGCTCTGTTGCCTGAAATAAAAGTGAGAAAATCACTGAGCTGGAGTTGTTCACATTCAGGAGATGCACGTATAAACAGAAGAATCCTATCTGCTGTCTCTGAATGTTCATACATCTTTTGTTCATCTGCAGGCCACAGTGAATGCTAAACTTGAAACCAGTAATTTGTTTGTTTCAAATACATTCTTCATAGTTCTGAGGAGGTAAGAATTTTAAAAGAGAAGGAATAGATTTCTGTCAGCTATGTGTACCTCCAAGTTCATGAATTCCATTAAACCCACACAATGCATATAAATGAATATATTTAAAAGAATCTTCAGTTTTGTATATAAATTTCTTTTTGTCTGATACTGCATGTGAGGAGATTAAAAATAAATGAGGTAATATGGTAATATTTTCATGCATCCAAGCAAAACTAGTTTCTAGTTATTTCAAAAGCGACCAAGGTCTGAATCATTAAATGCTGAATATGGGACAATCAGTGATTTATATAAGCAGGTATTCAGAGATGTTTAGGCATTTAACATTTGATAAATTGCCTTTATATGACTGGCATTTATAATGACTTATGCCCTGTTTGTTTTATAAATATGTAATGCTACAAAATAATGGGATATTATTTCAGCTAATGACGAAACAATTAATAAGCTTGGGTAATAAACTCATAATAGCATGGAATTACATGTATGCTTTTGAAACTAGAGGAAATATTTTTCTGTCCCCAGATACTGCCTTGTTAGTGTTAATATTCTTATTACTGTCTGAGGTTTTTAGCAGCTTGGTTAGCCAAGGGAGAGGGGAGGGGCTGTCCACAGGAAGATCACCAGGAAGATCATAATTTCCTCCTGCTGCAAAGATGGCAGGTGTGGGCTTTGGTGCCCCAGCAGAGTAGGTGAGAGATGAAATCTAGATTATACTTGTTGGAAGAGCTCCATGGTGTCAGCATGAGTGGCCTGAGGTTGCAGTCTGTGGTGGCTGGGCTTTACAGGTACATTTTTCCATCCAGGTTATTGGCCATTATGGACTGCAAATTTTTTTTGTGAACAGCTCCTCTCAAAAAACAATTGCCAGGTCTCTTCTGTGGGAACCCATCTTCCACGTTACACTTTCTTGTATCACTGTTAGTGGGCTTTTATCAGATATTAAAAATGAAAGGTAAGTGGGTTGTCAGTTGACCACACATGGGGAAAAATATAACGTTGCAATAATGCAAATACCTCTTCTTACTTTCTGTTACTCTAGTTTATAGGTATAGTGAATTATTCAATGAGAGTTAAACTCCCCCCAGTCCACACACATTTGAAACCTGCCAGTTGCGTCACTGGATATCAGCATTCAATTTTTCACACTTAAATTGTTTGAAACACAGTGACACCTGTGCAACTTTCGTCTTTTTTTTTTTTTTTTTAATACTTTTGCATGAATAAATAACTTGTAGAGTAAAAGGCAGTTCTCAGTATCACTGAACTCCAGGCTTGTCAATTCCTTTTGATGTCTCTGGGGAATGTTCTAATGTCTTTCAAACTAAGATTTTGTAACAAAGCTCTGTGTCAGCCAGTGTGTTGATGACAGACTGTGCACAACTAATTGACAAGACCCTGTATCTGCTGACTCTACTAGTTTTATGTATTTTATGTGACAGATTTAATGCAGAACTCACATGAAAATACAATGTATGTCATACTGTGGTACATGAAAGATCTACTCAGGGACCAGGACCATGTGGGGATGAGGACTTCACATATACAAACCCAAATAGCCTGCAGTGGATTTAAAGCTCATAACTAGGTACTTTCTAATGGCCCAGGAGAGGAAATAATGGTGGTGTTTTGGTTTTTCAGCTCCTACCTCTGTGGACAGTGGAAATGTTAGAGCACTGTTACTCCTTCCTGTACAGAGCTCTCAGTTGTGTTATTTTTTCTCTATTGTCTGTTATAATACTTCTCTCCAGAATGAACCAATTTTGTGAAAGATATTTTAAAATGTTTTTATGACTGTTATATGTTAGTATTACTTGTTGGAATGTGTATTTCTCTTGCAGTAGTGTCTATATTGCTTTGGCCTATGACTGTTTTCTGAGAACTGATTGTCTTCTGGTGGCAAGTATTTTTCATCCTCTTTGTTTTTCTTATACTCATGATAAACCTTTATTTCTGTAGTTACTGGGATTTGCAGATATCTTGATATAAGAACTCCTACTGTTAATTTGGCATCTGTCTTCATTTCTCTGTCCCTACCTCCCTTCATGTCCTTTTACACATTTTTAGGCAATGTATTGACTGTTTCGGCAGACATCAATATTTTTTTGCTGTACTGTTTATTACAGCAACCTAAGCACTATTTATCTGTTGGATATTTGTCATGCTGGTCTTAAAACCTGGCCTGGCCAGGATCTGATGTTTGTACACGTTGGAGGTTTTGCAACTTGAAATTGTTTTTATGCTTCTAATATCTGTTCATCATTTCCAGAAGTTCTTGGGTCACCTGTTTTACTATTCCTAATTCTAGTCTGATCATGATTTGACCTGGATCAGGCTCCCATCCACTAAACTTCATGAGACAGATTGTCCCTACATTTTGTGCTAACAATTTTAATTCTCTCTGTAGTTAGTTGAAAAATTATTTACAAATCCCTAGACCAAGTTTATGTTTTCCTAAACATGCTCTCCTAAATCTGCCTTCATTGGCTATTACACAACATTGGACACTTGGAGAATTTAGCTTTGCTGTCATAAATAAAGGTATTAAGATGGATTCTACCTTTGTCACACACTATGACATTTTTATATCATACATATCATTTTATATCATATCTGCTTGTCACCTCTGGTGGCTGCCGGAGACCCCTCCTTCCAAAATTTACATCTGTCCAAATATTGCCTTTTCAGTAATTTAATCAGTGCTTTGAATAATATTTTTGTCTTTTTTTTTTTTTTCCTTACTTTAGTTTCTTTACAGTTTTCTTGAAATGACTTGGTTACATTGCTTGTTTGTTAAAGGCTTCTGGTAATTTCTCACTGTTTTGAATTGCTTTCTTAAATATTATTTATCTGCTCTTCAGTAAAACCTCTGTTATCACAAAATGAAGTCTTGAAATGTTTTCCAGTCATCAACTCCCAGGTCTTCTAGCATATCAAAATTAAGTCTGGCTTTTCTGGGGTTGAGAAAAGAAAAAAGTATCAATGTTTTCTTTATATATTAATGAACTTCATTGCACAGGTAATTTCAACCACTGCTGCTGTTATTTCAGGCTTCAGCAGTTGACCATATGTAACTTTTAGTGGTAGTGATGATCATGGTATTGTTATTTCTTTTTTATTTCTTTGTTTGAGGACTGAACTAGGCACCATTATTTAAGAAGGGGTCTGCTACAGATCTCTCTGCACTTGCAGGAATCCTTTTGGAATGTACAGATAGTGCTGTTCATGCAGAAAGCGGGAAGAGAAGGGTTTTTTTTCCCCTCTGTTTTCTGGCATAAATAAAAAACTATCTCAAATACAACAGAAAGTGGAAAAAAACCCCACCCATAACCCTTCTGAGCTTATATTTAATTCATCTTAGATGAACTTTATACAACTTTTTTGCTGCTGAATTGCACATTTTAAAAAACTCATGGTTTGTACATTTACAGCTGAATAATTTGCTACTTACTGGAAGAGAGCCAAGATGATAAAAGTGAGCAAATTAAGTTGTTATTTGCTATTACTTAACTTGCTTTCATTTTTATCTTGCTTAAAAGCATTATATTACAGTTCCATGTTAAGGTTCTAAATTTTAGATCAATGCATGGGAATGTGTGAATTATATCCACAGACATGGGTGAAAAATACAACAGAAATGTAGTTTCAATCATCAAAAGTCTGTCTTTGTTCAAGTTTGCATATGCTAGAAACTGCAGCAAGGATAAATTCTGCAGACCGACTCCTGCTGGAGAATTACTCAAGTGTTCTCTCTCTGGTCCACTTCAGGAATAAGTTATTTCAGACACATCAGCAGATTTGGTTATTCATATCTCAAAATATTTTTGAATGTCCAAATATTGATGAAATGGGGAGTTTATATGGGAGGGAAAAAAGAGATTATATCAAAATAAACATTTAAATATAATAAATATGAACTTATTCCATTTTCCAAGTTCATTTATTTAATTGGATTCTGAAATTTGCCCCTTGTGAATAGATGAAAATTCACAGGTTTTTTACAAGAGAGGAGTAGCAGCATTCATGTATTTCTGCTACTAATCTCACTGAAGCCATTTTGCACATGCAGTATATCTGACCAAATGTTTTCAGAGGCACAGCCCTATTCTGCTGCAGTCCAACTGAAGCAATATGCTATCAAAACTTAGTATTTACTTTAGAAAGTCCTTAGAAAAAAAGAGCAATTCATGACATAGCTATTTTATGATACTTCCTGTACTGTCTGAAGTGTTAATGTGATTCAATTTCAAAGCATATTATACATGAGCTGCTGGTTGCAGAAAATGTAATTTCTTTTTGATTCGTGAGCATAAAAGTATGCATTTTTCTTATAGCCTTTCACACTGTTCTTTTAAGATGTGATAATTTTACTAAATTTTAGTTAACAATGCTTGGTTGGATATGGCCCTTCCATCTCCAAAATAACTTGGGAACATGCACAGTTATGGATGGGTAATTTGCAAAGGGAATGCTGGTGCATTATGTCAGCGGCAGACCTTGGGGGATATATCACCCGTGTTCTTTCTGGAGTACATTAACACCAGCCAAACTTGTCAAGGATTATTACCACTGAACATACTCCTCCTTACTGGGAGACAGTCCAAGGTGATGAAAACCATAATGAACATATTATTTGTTAATAGCTGATGTTTTTTAAGTGAAAGAAAGAAGAGGAGCCGTTATGGAAGTTTTGTTTTGAAGTCACCAATTTAAAGTTGTATCACGGGTATTTAGGTCTGTATTTTGTCCAGGTACAAACTGCTGTGAATATATTGAATTGGACTCAAAGATGCATTGGAACGAGCTGCCCAGGGAAGTGGTGGAGTCACCATCTCTGGAATAGCTCAAGAAATGTCTATATGTGCAGTCAGTGCTCTGGTCTAGTTGACCAGGTGGTGTTTGGTCACAGGTTGCACCTGATGATCTCAGAGGTCTTTTCCAACCTAAATGATTCTATGATATGAGGAAGTTGCAACTGTAAACTTTTACCTTCTAAAGCCTTTCCTATGAAGACACTTTCAGAGAAAGAATTTCAGCAAAGTCCAAGACCTTTGATATCTTACAGTGAAGACTAACTATAGGTTCCCATAAAAGTAAATACATGGCCCCAAATTCAGCTTCATATCTTGCCCATAACTTTGCAAAACCAGTAACTATGAGGAATTGTGGTGATTTCTGAGAAACTCTTGTACAGGTTATAACAATTCGTAATAGATATTTGAATTACTAAATCATTATGTGATTATGAGTCAGTGACATAGTAAAATGGCTGATAAGTCACAGTTTCATAAGTGGGAAGCTCTCTGAAATCCAAGAATTTTGGACTAGGTGAGACTGTATTCAAAAAAATGGGAACATCCATTGTATTTACAATTTTTGTTGCCCTATTTGTAACATTTTTGTTAGATATAATGGTTTTGTATAAAATTTATATATTTATATAAAATTGATATAATATTTATTCAGCTAATAGGGGTTAAACTGATGCCAGATTTTATTACCTAATTTTATTTTGCCCTTAAAATACCTAACTGGCAATATAATGTCTAAATAGAGCACAGCTTCGGAAACCAGATGATCCACAAAAGCTGAAAGCAGCAGTAGGTGTGGGTCTTACTGGTAGGTCTCACAGACAGCAAAATGTTCTAAATGCATCTTCATTGTGCATGTGTTACTGTCGCAGATAAATTTTTAAGCACTGTAAGTATTTAGGGGTGACACAAAATATCCTACCATACTGTCAATTTTTCACCATTGCCCTCTCTTTCCATGCCAAGCTCTGGCCTCCTTGGTTTCCTTTCCTCTCCTTCAGCTCTGGGGATGGTGGAGCTCCTGGGAAAGCTGGCAGGGGCTGTGCTGAATATGAATATATGAGGAAGAAATTCTTCACAGAGAGGGTAATCAGCCATTGGAATGGGCTGCCCAGGGGAGTGGTGGATTCTCCATCCCAGGAGGTTTTTAAGATGAGACTGGATGTGGCACTTAGTGCCATAGTCTAGTAACCGCGGTGGTGTTGGATCAAGGGTTGAACTTGATGATCTCAGAGGTCCTTTCCAACCCATGTGATTCTGTGAATAGGGGGCAACCAAGTTTCTTGTAGCCTTTTTTTTTTTTTTTTATCTCACTGTGAACAGTTTTTCCTCTGTTCAGATGCCAATTTTCTGAAACATTCAGAAATGTAGCAATGTTTTAAATTTTGTAATGTGTCCCCCTCTTTCACAGCTGCTTTGAAATTGGGCTCAAGAAGTAGCATGGAGAGAAGACCACCAGTGAATGAATAAGGAGCTAAGTTGCAGGAGCCTGTTCCCAAGACATGAAATTAATGAGTAGAAACCCACAGTATTTCAGTGCAGAGGTGTTCCTAGGTAGGAAACTCAGACAGGGGCTACAAGGAGGGATCTCTCCATTCATGAATAAAGAGGAAAGCTTACATGGATCAAGAGTTAGAAACGTGGTTATGGAAGTGTAGAAGCTGAAGATCCCGTACAGAAGAGTTATCCCCCAACAGGAGTCACGGCTGTGCAACACGGAGTGCACAGATGGGAAAATGTCCATGCACAGTTTGCTGAATGAAGAAATGTGAGGAAGATCTGACTTTTTTTTCCTCTGGTGGTTTTGGTTTGGTTTGTTTTTTTATTGTATATTTGATTGTTCATGTGCATGTAGGCTGCTTGGTAAATGGTGGTAAAGGTACTTGCTTGAGTAAAGGAATATGAGCTGTACTCCAAAAGAGACTCATTACATGACGTTTGTCAGAAGTGGCTTCAGAGGGCCTCACCTCATCCTTCCCATGATAGGGCTTTGCTGAGTACTCTGGAAGAAGTTGTCTCTTGCTTACGCACCAGTCAGGTGATCTCATCATCACCAAAATGAAAATGATATTCCTTTTTAACTGGAGGCTACATAAACTGAAGCTTAAAACATGGCAGGTGTTACTGCACTTATTGATTAAAACAGCTGTTGCATTATTTCACTTACAGACTTCTAAACAAAAATCAAATAAAAAAGATGCTGCCTTTGCTTTACCAGCTGAGGTTTGCCTGCATACATGAGAAGCCAGAAACCCCAGTTGTTGTGCTTAAACTGCCAAATCTACACGTGTTTGTATTTTACTAAAATTCTTGTGTTGGTAGTGCCTCTTGAGAATACCCTGAATTGCATCTCCAGCTGAATTTTTTTATTTCTATTGCCAGAACAACTCTGAAACGGTTGTAGTCAGATCCTAATTGAATTAGACCAAAATTTCTGATTACTGCCTTTGTGTCATACAAAGTGGCTTTGTGGAGGATTGATCTGTTTGGGAGAGAGCTGTCTGGAGTTATGAGTGTGTTTTTATACAATAGGACAAGATCAGCTGCTGAATGCAAAGGGCGTATTTTACTAACCCTGCAATCCTGACAGAAGCTCTGAGCTATTGTGGCTTACAGAAGCCTCCTCCTTACTGACATTTTGAAACATCTCTTGTTAGAAGACCTTCTGTTTAACCAGTTGAGGGGATAAAAATTGTATTGAACCAAAGTGATGAAGAAAACAGTCATAGCTTCTGGAGTGGAAACAATTAAAACTGTTTTGAGGGGAAAAGTACTCGCAGTCCATAAATGTTTGACTGTTGAGGTGGATATATTTCTTGTACCATTCAGGATGAATTGCCTGTAGCAGTATGTGCTGCAGGGCAAGCTGGCAGTTATTCAAACAAAAAGAACTGTATGAATCATTGAAGGTAAGGGGGGAGATAGTGATGCAACTTTCAATATTTGGCTATAGCTTCTCATTTTCAGGTTGCTGTAGTGTAAGGGACATCACTGCAAAGTTATTACGCTGTTACAGTCTGCAGAAGTGTTTTCCATGAGTAATAAAACAAGTGTTACCAAAAGTAAACGATTTGTCAGGAGCAGAATGTTTCTAGTATACCTCTAAAAGCTTCTTTAAGTGTTTGGGAGACCATCCTAAAGGGTCTTAAATACAGGGAATGGCAGTAATAAAACAAAATTCTACTGGAATAAATTTGAAGATTCTAAGAAAAAAAGTACAATGTAATTGTACTAGAGAATTTGATTTTATCTAAACAGAAATACTGAACTTCTGTGTTCCTGTCTTTGTAGTGAGTGCTTCAGTCAAATAATGACTTAAATTTTAGTAAATACTTCATTTTTCTTCAAAGAAGAAGAGTCTGATCTGTAATGTTACTGTTTTATCATTCCCAAATATACAACTGCACTGAATATACCTATTGATTTTCTGTTTCTATGTTTTTAAAAGATGGTATTATAATTTATAATATATACCATAAATAAACTAATTGTGGAGTGTGGAAATGCAGGAGTCTTGGAGAGGTTTAAAACAACTTGAAAAAATGTTACACAGTTCTTTGCTAAGCTCTTAAGTGAAGAAAAATGCTAAAACACCATTGTTAACTGAGGAGCATTTAAAAAAAAAAAAAAAAAAAAACTTTTTGTAAAGAACAAAATGCTGGTCTTGGGATGTATTAAAACACACTTCTGTGTTAAAAAAAAAAAAAAAAAAAAGTTTAAAAGAACAAGGGAAAGGCCAACCATTCTTTTGACTGTCCCATCTGAACCTGATACGTAAGTTGATTCTTATTGGATGGGAAAAAAATATGCTAATACCTTTAATGTACTTTCCAGTTCCATTTCATACAGTTCAGGCAGAAAAATATAGTGGATTCAAGTTACCAGGTCAAAAGCTGGAGTATCACCCAACTGGCCATTCATGGGAACAACCCTTCAGAAAAGACTGAAAAGGAACTGCTGATCTCTCGTGTCTGTAAACACCCCATTTCTCCCCGTTCCTTCATCATGACAGCACAGGTAGGAGACCTTTTGCTGGATCAACATCATTCTCAAAGCTGGGGAAATGTGTGACCTGAGTGACCCATTTATCTAAATGGTTCAGACTATTTTAAAATACTTGATGGGCTGTTGTAAATTAGGGCACTGCTGAGCAGACAGTCCATGTGTCAGCCAGCACTGTGACCTCTATAGCACACCAGGAAGACAAACACAGAGCTGGTGTCCTGTTATCTTCTTCAGGAAACCCAAATTCATACTTCTACCCCAGGTACTTCAGTGATGGGAGGGAATGGCTGGGGGGGGATGCTCACAGCTTTGAGTTGTCACAGGGAATTCTCACCATCTCCTGCAGCTTTTGTTGTACTTAAAAGGAAAAATACACTTTTAAAATGGTTAACCAAGGTCCTAAGGAATAAAAATGGGGTTTTGTCAGCATTTCATAGCTCTGTGTCCACTTGCAATGCAGTATAAGCAAATAGTTACCTGGGATCAAGGACTGTGTAGTAAGTCTGATGATAGACTTCCCCTTTGTCCATACAGAGTGAAAGAAACTGCAGCCTGACAGGTCCTTTCAAGTAATTTTACAATTTCAGTCAACATTTGGCTGCAGACATCTTGTTAAAATAAAGCAATAAAGCACAGCAGTCATAAAACAAGAAAGCTTGATTAAAAAAAAAAGAGGGGGCAAAAAACACCAGGGTTTGGATAGCTGAGGTGCAAAATGATTGAGTTCTAATGTAAGAATTTTTTATGCTGGTGATTCAAATTTATCCACAGTCCCTGTTTGGAATTTATTCCTTTCCTAAGTGCTCTGTTTCCCATTGCTCTTCTACCACAAACCCTAGTAATATAAAGAGGAGGAAAAAAGGCAGGAAAAAATAGATTGCTTTTCAGTGGAAATGTACACATCATTTTCATGCAAATGTACCTTCTCTGTGCATATTTGATGAGCGATTTCTCTCACAAAAGATTTTCCCGTTAATTGTTGTATCTGCCACTTATAAAATCTGTTTGCTAAATTACAAAGTCAGCCTTCGCTGCGGGTGTACTACCAGCCACTTCTGTCACAAAAGATCTTTAGTCTAATTGTTTTATCTGCCGCTTGCTAAATTATACCTTTCACTGAACTTACACCAAAACCTTTTCAGTAAGCCATTAGTAGTTACTGACATACAGAATGGCTTATACATCTTGGGTTGTGTGAGAGGGTCTGAAAGATGGGTGTGCAAACAATGGATCAGCCAGAAAGACCTCGCAATGATTACGCTGTGGGGTTTTATACAGAAAATGTTGTAATTGGTCAAAGATTGTTTTAGAGAAATGTGCTTTTTGTTCCTTAAGACTAATATAGGACCTTACTTTCAATGAGATGTGTAAGTGGAGACCAGTGGCAAGTGGTGTTCTTCAGGGTCTGGAATTGGGTCCGGTGCTGTTTAACATCTTTGGTGGTGACATGGACAGTGGGATCAAGGGCATCCTCAGCCAGTTTGTCGATGACACCAAACTGCGTTGTGTGGTCAGCACACTGGAGGGAAGGGATAGCATCCAGAGGGACCTTGACAGGCTGGAGAGGTGGGTCTGTGTGAACCTCCTGAGGGTTCAAAAAGGGCCAAGTGCAAAGTCCTGCACCTGAGTCATGTTCTAGCACAATATATAAGCTGAGCAGAAAATGGATTGGGAGCAGCCCTGAGGAAAAAGAGTTGGTGGTGAGAAGACTTGTCGATGGGTGAGAAGCTCATCATGATTTGGCAAGGTGTGCTCCCAGCCCAGAAAACCAACCATGTCCTGGGCTGTATTCAAAGCACTGCTCTGCTCTGCTCTGCTGAGACCCCCAGCTTGAACACTCCATCCAACTATGGGGCCCCAGACATAAGAAGGATGTGGATCTGTTCAAGGAAGTCCACAGCGGGGACATGAAGATGATCAATGGGCTAAAGCACTTGTCCTATTAGACTGGCTGAGAAAGCTGGGGTTGTTCAGCTCGGAGAAGACTGGTGAGTCCTTCTGGCAACCTTCCAGTACCTAAAGGGGGCCTGAAAGCTGGCAAGGGACTTTTTACAAGAACATGTACTGATAGGACAAGGGGGAATGGCTTCAAATGGAAAGCATGTAGTTTTGAATTAGATATTAGGAAGAAATCCTTTACTGTGAGAGTGTAAATTGGAACAGGTTGCCCAGAGAAGATGCAGATGCCTCATCCCTGGGAGCGTTCAAAGCGAGGCTCGATGGCATTTTTAGCAACCTGGTCTAGTGGAAGGCGTCCTTGGCCACAGCAAGGGGGTTGGAACTGGATGTTCTATAAGGTCCCTTCCAAACTATTCTATGGTTCTATGAAATTTGTATCATGACAGGTTCTGGCACCTTTGACCATAACCATCGTGTCTCACTGTTATTAATGCTGGTTGGACTGTGTCCTGATCTGAAAAATGCATCTCTGCAGATGCCCAGGTCCTGCTTCAAGGATGCAGCACATGTTCAGATCATCTAGCCTGTTCTTAGAGAATGCTCAGTAAATATCTCTATTTCTAGGCTTTTGTCTTCCCTCGTTTTCTACACTTAATCCACTCATAGCAAATAACTCTTGATAGTTAAACTACAGAGTGCCCACCCTGCCTGTACATCTTCCTTAATTTATATCCTTGCACCAAAATTGCACTGTGCGTTAATTTTTTTTTCCGACTAGATTTTTTTCAAATTAGAAAAGGCAAACCATTAGGCTGTCATTACTACAATAATGCTGATAAAATGTTGGGCAGGGCAGGTTTCAGAAAAGCATCTTGCAAACGAACACTAAGCTGATATGTCTGTTTGGACAGCTTAATTACGTCAGTGAAGAAAATATTTATACGCATGCGCATGTGTATAGATTGATAAAGGTGGCCTTTTTTTTTAATGGGAAGTGGAACATATCTTTCATGTAGCACTCTAAAATATAAAAATATGATGAGGAGACAGAGAGAGATGAATTATGGAACCACAACCAGTGTCGGTGGTTATAGTTGATTTTTTTATGTATCCACAAATTATTCATTGTTGGGCATGACTTATGCTTTCATCTTGGTGTATAGGATTTGGTCTGCAAATCTAGACTACAGAATATCTGATTCTATATTATGTCAGTGCTAGAGAATTTGTAGTGAAATTAATAAGGGGAGAAAAATTACATGGAAAGGGCAAAAACAGTGGAGTGCTTAAATAGCAAGAATTACATCAATGTTGGATCAGTAGAAGATTGAATTTTCAGTTATGTCTAAAAATGCATTTCTTCCTGTAAAAATATAATTTTCTAAATCCACATATAATTAAAAAAAACCCCCAAAACATCTACTGCCATACACACAGAATATCTTAAGAGCACTGATTTCATCTGAGTCTTGTGAAAGTAATTGGACTGGGCTGACTGTATTTCTTTAGTGGATTTTTTTTGTCTATTGCTGTTTTGCAGTGGTTTTATTCTATGTGTTACCTGTGTTCTATTTATTTTGAGGGAACTTTTTTTTTATTGTTGTTCGCAGTTGTTTGAGGACTCTTTTGTGAATGCCAGTCCATTCCCTGTGTGCAGATTTTGCCATTGCTTTTTCTGAGTACACTTTAGATTCATCTCTGATGGGATTTGACAGCGTTATTTGCCAGCATTTCATGAGGGCAGGGAGTAGGTTTCTTGTAATTTCTAAATTTGTTTTGTCCTAGTTCATGGTTTATAATTATGAGGTAAGGAGAGAGGCTCAGTTTCTGGAGTTGTGGCGCTGTTGAAGATAATGGAAACTTTACACTCAATACTTTTGGAGCTAAGATCTCAACCAAACCTACAAAAAAGTGAGAAAAACTCAGACTGAATTGTTTTAGTGCACCAACTGTATGTGGTTTATGAGAGGTTAATCCCAGTTTTGGGATTAGGATAATCATAGGATAGCTAAAATGATTTATTTGTAGGAAAGAACTATAATATCAGCAGACTTGCAAGTTAACAATTCAAATGTCCTGATATTTTCTTTTTTGGTCCTCTGCAATTGATGGCTAATGAAGCAGCTGTGTTTTTTACACTAAGGGAGACACAGGAGGAAGAACTAAATATAGCTCTGTTTGTGTCAAGTAGCTCTGCAGTACCAAAGAGGCACTATCTCTAAGCCAGGATTTAAGAGACCTTGGATCCTGTGCTTTATTGTTCTTATTTACTTATACTATGTGGATCAGGGATCCTTTGTTCCAGGCACTGTAAAAGTGAAGGACCCAAATAATTCTGGGATACAGGTGACACTCTTATATTAAATTTTCAAGTCATGCTAATGTCCTGTAACATCTGTGGTAATAAGATACTATTCTTTTGAAGAAAGAAGATGTTAGATACTGGTTTAAACATTTACTAAGTAAGGCATGAAATTAAATTTCATGCTAATAGATTTTAATTTTTCAGTATCACTAGACCACAAGCATGAGCATTTTACACATGAAATTAAGTCCTGAGACTAAACAAAAGTTGAAATGACATGAAAGGAAGGAGACCACTTCTTTCCTTGAGTCTCAAAAGATCTTTTTAGGCAATTTAACATCTGTTTATAGAAACAACAAAACCAAGGTTTCCCAGGGAAGTGGTCACAGCCCCAAGCCTGATAGAGTTCAAGAAGTGTTTGGATAATACTCTCAGGAACGTGGTGTGACTCTTGGGGATGGTCCTGTGCAGGGCAAGGAGTTGGACTTGATGATCCTTGTGGGTCCCTCCCAACTTGGCATCTTCAGTGATTTTGTGATATGTTGTTTGCTAAGCAGACTTTTACACACTGGTCTGCTACCGCGGTTCAGTGATCACCTGTGATGATCTGCCTTGTAGTGTTTTGCCACCTGTGCAAAGGATAGGGTGAAATAACACTGATAGGGTCTAGTCTGAAGTGATGAGTTAATTTTTTTAAGAACATTTGTTGTGTCTTTCTTCCTTCTAGCCACCTCCCTTGACGTCTTTTTAAATCCCGGTATCATTGTCTCGCCTCAATATGAACGTAAAACCCTACAAATGGACCCCGTTTTGTATTTTGCTCTCCTTTCCTCCAGACCACTTGACACAGCATTCCCTCCCAGGAACAGCTATCAGATAAACACTTGTGCCTGACAGAGCCCCAAATAGCCAACTCGACAGTTTTTATTACGGATGAAACAATGTCAGTGATTTCCCTTTCCTGCCAGAAGAGCAGCACTGCTGCAGCCGGCGGCTGCTGTCAGCACTGATTGCTTTTGGCCCCTCTTGCATCCTTGTAAAAGTGGGGGCAGCATTATGCAACCTTAACCAGGCCAGGGATCAATCAAGAATTGAAAATAATTTTATTTATTCCTATGTTTTCCTCCAAAGACACAAGCTTGGTTTATGGTTTCTGGATATTTTGCTGTATTGCGAAACGCGACTGCAAAACCAGTGAAATTTATACGCAGCTTCTTCCGGGTGATTTGATTTAATCATCCTTCCAATTACTACCTACATAAATAATTCAAACACTGTGAGTGGAGGAAAAAAGTGAGGTTGTGGTGTATATATACTTTATACACATTGTAAAAAGAGACTTACTATCCTACATAGTGCTTCCAGTTAAATATGGAGCAACTGTATTCTGTGTTAGGCCTGCTCTTAAACTTTACTCTGATGAGGTAAGAACATGCAGTGGTTAAAACCTCCCTTGATCTTGGAAGTTGCCTGTAGCTTTGAGTCTGTAGTCTGACCTTGGGCAAGTTGCTACCGTGAGTAAAGGAAGCTTCATTGTCTAGGTGAAAGCATGCAGCTCTCAATATCTGAGATTCTGCCAGTAAAATTGGAAATATGCGTAATATTTTGTCTCTGACCTTACCATTTCTGAATGCTCTTGTGTCTCGTTCATGGCTGAGTAGCATAGCGTCTCCTTTATATTTAAACCATATTGAAAGCCATAACTTCTGACCCAAAATAAATCTGCTACCTTATGCTTGGAGGAACCCAATCTGATATCTCTTGCTTAGTGCACCTATCATAAGTCAGTATACCTTCCCTGCAGCGGATATTACTTCTCTTCAAGAATGTAGGCCAAGCATATGATGAGAATTTTCTCTTTGGATCATTTCCCAGTACTTTCAACACTCAGCTACGATGTAACTCACTTTCATCTTCTTCTTATCCATGTTTCACATTTTCAAAGGAGGAGAGGATCCAGAGGATGATTCTAGTGTTGGTTCTAAAGGCTGTTTATGTATTTTACCTGTTGAAAATTACGTTCAAAGTCTTTAGAGTGAGTGCTGAAATAGAGACTCTCTTCCTAAAGACATAGACTAAAGTTCTTTTTTTTCCTCTTCCTCACTGGCATCTTGGCCTTGGATTTTCCTCTTCTGCAAAATTTATCAAGTTCAGTAGGAAAGCTGGAGGCAGCTTTCATCGCAGAAAACCCTCTGAGAACCCAAGCCTGGGTTTCTCAGCGCTGGCACACGTGCTGCGAACACCAGACCAGCTCATGCCCTCCTTCACAGCTCTTGAACTACTGCCTCTCTGCCAAGTGCTTTAAAACAAAATAGAAGTTTGTTACTAATGATTCTTTGTAAATTAGCTCAGTTAAGCTTTTACTCAGTGTGTCAGCTGAGTCTTTAACTAGCAAAGGCTGCAGATGCCTTACTCAAGTCAAAATGTTTGTTGTACAAAGGTAATCTCCAAAGTGGAGTAAATAACCTCCTTCTCTCACAAAGTCAGGCATAAATGCATCAAAAAGGTGTGATATGTTCACATAACATCATAGGAAGCATATATTATTCTTTAAGACCAGGTGGACATTTTAGAATAATTGCTGTTGTTTTGTGTTTTTCTTTGATTTAAGGCTCAGCATTTGCACTCGATGGTGTTCAGTAAACCTGTGGCATGACACTTAAACTTGAAATGGAGCACAAAAAGAGGTTGCCTGCTTTTGTCTTAAGAAAACCACACTAAAGATTTCTCTACTGTTGTTGACACTTGTGATTTCACTCTAAGTTCTACAAGATGATCTATTTTTCAAAAAATACCATCTCCTAAAGCCCTGACTGCATCAGCTCTACATGTATATATATAAAAATATTTTTAAAAAGATAATTTCTATGTAAAAAGAAAAACATTCAAGTATTTGCGTGGAGGCCTCCACTTATATCTCCAAAAATGTGGTGGTTGCATAGTAATTATCAGGGACAAACACTTGGGAAGCATTCTTTAATCAAGGATTTTTGATTAGTCTAATCACTTCTCTACAATGACTATGCAAATGTTAATTCTGATGGTGTTTTTTAATTTGAAACCGTAGGTTTCCTTATTAAGGAACACAAAAAAGTTAGTGATGTTAATAACACTGTTGTGGCTGCAGCATGAAATCTACAAAACAAAAATGAGGGGAACATAAAATAACAAAATACTTCCAGAATAAAAACATTATTTCAGACATTTGGCCAGAGCAAAAATATGTCTTCCACTCCTAGCAGATGCCTGAACAGAGTTGTTTCTGGTTTGATTTTCTATTCTAGGAGAAATTAATCTTTTTATAGACTAATCACTTACAATTGTTTTTGGGGAAAAAGCATTTTCTGTGTGCAGCCATTCCAATTTCAGATGCTTTTAATAGAAATCCGTGTCAGCAAAATTACTTTCCTTAATGATTTTTCTATTATATTTCTGCTTGAATTACTGTTGATTAGGCAAGTTTGAACTTACAGCTTAATCCTTAAAAGTATTTGTATAGTCATAGATGTGCAGTCAGGGTTCACAGTAAGGCCTTAAGGACTGTTCAGACACGTTCTCGCACCAGCAAAGAATTGCTTTTTTATGGGACTTTGTTGAGAGTTCTTTCCAGCCTCAGGGTTTTTCTTCAGAATCTGAGATTTTGGGGCTGGTTTTTTGTGTGTTTTTTTTTTTTTTTCTTTTTCCAGGCATACTGTCATTGAAAACAAGGGGAAAAGGGAGTAAAACTAAAGGATCTAACTACCTCTCAACCTAAACAAACAATCAAAAATGGTAAAATAGAAGAAGTACAGCACATTCCTATGGAATATGCGTGAATCAATTAAGAATACCAATTAAGCTTCCCAGTATCATTGGAAACAGTCAAGTTTTTATACAAGACTGTATTTTGCAGATTTACTTGACTCAGTAAGTAGGGGGAGGATGTTTGTACGCACAGGTTGGCAGGATCAGGCTTTGTATGACAAATTTTCCTACTGTAGTTATGATAGGTGCTATTACAGAATTAAAAAAAAACTCCAAGGAATGTCAACGTTACAGAAGTGATTCATAGAAGAGATGAAAGAAATGAGGCACATCTGCCATTTGATGTNAAAAAAAAAACAAACCAAGGAATGTCAATGTTATAGAAATGATTCGTAGAAGAGATGAAAGAAATGAGGCACATCTGCCATTTGATGTTGTCAGTTTCATTTATTGGTCTTCTAATTTTAATAAAATGTTGCAGTATTTGTTTTGAACATGTGGTATGTACATTGTAATTTTTAAAAAAAACTTGAAATTTAGTATTTGGACTTAGTGTTATACTCATGTGTTGTGCACAGTGCCCTGCCATAGCTGAAATTCAGGTATCCTGTACCTCATACTTAGCAGATAAATTAGAAGTGGAATCTTGCTGATTTTTTTATGACCTCTTGACAATTTATAACAATTATCTCCCACTTATAACTTTCCTTTAACTATTTTTATTGATATTTTGCTGTTTTGATTTGATATCTAAATATCCTCCAGATATTTAAGAACCTAAACAATAAAATAAAAATAATTTATTTTTTCTTCCAAAGAGAAAGATTTTCTGTTAATCCGTGAATTCACTGAATCTTTGAGTGTTTTGTGATCTTAGTTTTTTTCCCTATTCGTAAGTTTTTGGACTTCCTCTTGCATGTGGGGTTTTCTTTGCAAATATTAGAGATATATCTTCTGTTCCTTTTAAATCATTATTTTTCAGTGTTTGTGTGGCATATGGAATTTGGGGGATTTTGTGGTTATTTTTCGGTAAGGTGTAAGACAGCAAGAAAAAAATTTTGATGCTATTTAAAGTAAAAATAACTTACTAACATGATTTGTGCACGCAGTTGTTTTTACCTAGAAGAGCAGCTCCAGAGATAAGCAGGTATACTTTCACTGTCGAAATGACTGAAGCGCAAACTTTTTTAGGGTTAATGTTTTACAAAACACTGTGTGTGGTTTCAGGTATCAACATTTTGCCTCCTCACAGAAATCCAAAGACCGGTGACTGAGCCTTATCCCTCCTTTGCTAGTAATTGCTCCATTTTTATTTTTCAGGACAATCACAGAAGCCAATGCTTTTACATTCTTATTCAGGCTATGCTCTGATGTCTTTTTCATCCCTTCTGGTTCTTAGGAATCACAAGTAAGATATCAGGTGGCAAAATCTGGCAGTGAGTGCATGACACAGTCGTATCAGTGAAAATGAATAAGAGATCTGTAAGCTGGATATAGAGGTTGTCCTGGTATAGAAGTGCAGACAGCTCTCATTATCCATCGGTAGATTATCTGGGATGAAAGCTACCAGAGACAGGGAGGTGGTTCCACAGAGACCCTCAAGTGAAGCAGGATTTATTAATGCAACTGCAGCACCATGCATGCATAATTACATTTCTTCCAAGGGCTACTCAGTAACACAACCACTCTTTAAGCAGAGCCAGAAGCTGATAAGCTCTGAGCTCATTTCCAGCTTTTCCCCAGACTAACATCATCCAAGCACTTTATAAACTTACTTTCTATAGTGCAAATTCTTAATGATAATATTAGAACAAAAAAGCATTCTCTTGTAATGATAATATGAGAACAAAAAAATCCTCTCAAGCACTTTAAACTGACGTGGGCTTTTTTTATAATCTCAGACTCCATAGTGGGCCTGCCAGGATGGCAGGATTCATTACATAAATGTGTAAATCTAAGCTAGTAACTACGGGTGTGTTTTTAGTAGAATGAGGAGGAGTTGAAAGCTCTGGTAGAAGTAACAGGCTATCATATTGTCAACACCCACTTGTCTGTGCAAACAAGCTGACTGGCTGTGGCAGCACGGGCAACTTACAGTGAGAGAGTTTAGGAGGGTTGGTAAGGTGGAAAATGGCATTCCAGTCTGGAGATTTTTAAGACGGCTTGGAAACAGCAAGGGCAGAACTGTTCCGGTGATTGCTTTGGCTCTGTCTGAAACTAAGCAGAAAAAAGAAATTGTTTGAGTGGGTGTCAGAACTGGCATGCCTGCAGGTCTCCTGAGAGCTATCGTGCCATGCCAGATCCTGAAGAGCTCTGACTACTTCAGGTGGTGTTAGAACTTGTATTGACAGCACTTGTCCACACATCTTGGGTGCCCAACACAGGCAGGACATGGGCTTGTTGAAGCGAGTCCGGAGAAGGCCCCCAAGTTGATCAGAGGGATGGACCACCTCTCCTACAAGGATAGGCTGAGAGAATTGGCTTTGTTTGTCCTGGAAAAGAGAAAGCTTCAGGGTGACCTAATTGCAGCCTTTCAGTACCTGAAGGGAGCATACAGGAAAGATGGAGGGAGACTATTTGCAAGGGCCTTTAGTGACAGGACAAGGGGGAATGGCTTCGAACTGAGAGTAGGTTTAGGTTAGATATTAGGAAGAAATTCTTCCCTATGAGGGTGGTGAGGCACTGGAATGGGTTGCCCGGAGAAGCTGTGGATGCCCCATCCCAGGAAGTGTTCAAGGCCGTGTTGGATGGGCCTCTGAGCAACCTGGTCTAGTGGAAGTTGTCCCTGCCCATGGCAGGAAACAGGTGATCTTTAAGGTCCCTTCTAATCCAAACCAGCCTATGCTTCTACGATTCTGTGATCCATGGAGGAATTAGGCTGACCATGGAGGAATTAGGCAAATAGCTGCTTTAACACAGAGAAGCTGTCATCAGGTGTGATAAAGCCCTGCATTCTCAGGTGTGGGGGCATCAGGAGCAGAACAAGAGGTACCTATGCAACACAGTGGGAACGCCCATCCAGTAGGATTCACCATCTGTCACCAGTGCTAGTGGAGAAACAGAAAAGTCTGCAGTAAAATATGGTTAAATAGATTCCCCCAAATACTAGCACAAGTAGCCATGGTCTTTACACCTTTTGTAATCAGTGGTAGGGATTTTTCCCACCTGTGTGTTTTATGATGCATGCAAGCAAGCTAAAAAGTTTCATCTGTCCAAAGGTATTCACTGTGCTGAACTCAGCAGTTCCTTGCAGAACAGATGCTAAGACAATAAAGAAGCCTTATGCAAAAGCAGTGAATGACTGGACCAACACTGAAATAAATTGGATTACTGTTTGCTTGCAAGAGAGGTTAAAGAGAGGAACAAACAGAAAACAATTTTCCTCAATTCTTGTCATATAGAAATATATTCTTATTGAAGTGAAGTGTACCAGTCTCAAATTTAGGAGAAACATTGGAAGGATCTGATCACAATAAATACTACCCATCAGAACTGAATTCCATGCTGGAGCTGTTGCTGGGAGAGCAAGAAGGTGAAGTGTTTATAGACCCCATCTGAAAGTTACTGATGTGGAAATATCACGGTGGATGAGCTAAGGAACAAATTGGTTTGTAGAAATAGGGGTCTGATACTGTTTTCATTTATAGTGGTGTAAATTTGGGCTAGTTTGTTGAAGCTGGTTGAGTTACACTGAGGTGAGTATTTAATTTAAGGTGATGAGTCAGGTCTTTACTCCTTTTAGTGTTGCTGCACTTTCAGACTTATGCTGAAGTGAATCAAGGGACTTTGTGTAATCAGAATCAGGTCTACTGTATTAAATGACTGCTGGGAACTTGTTTATGGAAATTAATTTAAAATATTATGCAGAAAAAACCATAAGGAGTACATATTAATTATGACTCGTGCATGAAGATTTGCCTGAATAACTCCCATTAACAATAATAAGAGTTGCAGAATTAATTTCCTTCTAGGTCTTGCTAAAAATTCGCCCAAGGACATTGTATTCTGTACTCTCAGATTCAGATCGTCTTTATATTAGCAAATAAAAATCTCCTTATGCAATCATTGCTAGAAGAGTCAATCCTGAATAACAGTTTTATTAAAAAAAAAAAATTAAATTACAGCTACATTGGCAGGTTTTGGTATATTGCTTGATTATTTTCAACTTTCCATTTGATTTTTATTGCAATAACTGAAAATTGTTTATGGGAGTTAAGTGAGATAAGCAGTGAAATATTTACATATGTTAACATCAAATAGATATTCCTTTGTTATTAAATTATTTTAGCAGAAGATTGGAAAATGAGAACATTTTTTAAAATTTTAAAATTGCTTTTGTGCAGAGGACAGTCACAGACTGGGTTCTAGAACCAGTCTGATTGCAATGTAAATATGGAAGTTGAAAGTGGGTTTTTTTACATAGTTTTTGACAAACAACACCCCACTGTCACTTGCTTTGTTCTACTCTGCTCAAATTCTAGAGAAGAATGGTATTTTTGCCTTATTTCTGAGGTCAGACTTCAGAGGTTTGTAAAACTGCTGCATTTTGCTAATGTAGAGTCGAATCTATGCTTAACTTTAGATCAGATAATAAAGTAGAAATTGTTGCGGCTAATATCTGAATTCATGTTAGTTCATGTCCATAAAACACTACCCTTGTTAAAAGGTTTCTCAAATAATCCCCAAAGATGGTCATGTTATAGTAAAAAGGCAGAGCTGAAGAAGAAATTGTTATTGCAACTCAATGAAATCAGGGTAGCCAAGCTGACACGTAGCAGGACATCCAGGCTGTGCAGATCAGTAGGTGCTGGGGTGTAGCTTGGCTGTTTGCCATCTTTTGTTCATCATTTCACTGACTGAAATTCAAAGTCTAATTTTCTAGGACTCTGAGGATAGGTTCCTAAAGCACACTGGGTTGAGTGTGGAGAGATGGACAGATCACTAATACAAAAGGAATGCCCTATCTGGTGGCAGATAAACTCTTGCTCCAGTATTGAATATTTTTTCCGTAAATGGAATAATTTATCAAATTTTCAAAGGCCCCAGCGTGCTGAAATTTCAAAATACACAGTCATTAAGTATGAAACTATTCATGAAACTAAAACTGGTGCTGACATAATTTCAGTCCTCTGAGGTGAGTTTAATGGACAGTAGTTTGCTAATTAATTTACAACACATGTTATGGGAACTGCTTGTGGGAAGTGTGAGGTGAAGGTGCAGAGGATTCTTGCTGCATATGGGGATAGAAATGGAAAGACAAATGTTTTAGGACTAGGGATGTATCAAGACAGGGCTGGATCTCTGAGTGTAAATACACCATTGACTTCATACATGAGCACGCCCACATGCACACACCCACATTCCTGCAGCTACATCTGCCCTCATGTGAGGTCGTGATTTATGCTCAAAGGTATCCCTATGCATTTTTCTCTCCCTAGCTATTGTTTCCTATTTTTTGAAAGTCTCTGTTTCCTCATAAGAGTGCCCACATTCTTTGGATTTCACAGGGGATTGGGGTAACTTCAGATTCTCCTTGCAGTTGTGGGAATTGAAGTAGGTAAGTGGCTTTGAAGAATCCATCAAGTGTTCCCAGTGTCATCAGCAGAGACATTATCTTGTTCATTAAGATCCTGATGTAGCATAGGGGCAACAATTCAAAGTCCTGTTATTGTCAGAACATTCTTCATCTGCCAGGAGGGAAAACCTCAAAGATGCTGTTGGCATGCCAGGTCTGAAAAGTAGATGCGTATGTGAGAAACGTGGAAATTAATGCATTCTTTGAAAGGCAGAGGTTCAGAGTCAGTTTTTGTTTTGATATCAGCTTTATGATGTAGAGCGCTAAATTCTAGATGTCAGAAATGTGGTGGAATATCAGGCAATAAAGCTAGACAGCTTTAATTAGTTACCAGAGAAAGATTAGATACTTCATATTGAACTGCTTAGTTAACAACATTTGAAGGGACTGGTGCATTCAGAACGGACTGTCTCGTGTAGGTAATTTAAAATATTTATATCCTGCTCCTTCTTCTGAACTTCACTCCCTAGGGAATTCCAGTATTTGGGTTTTAGCTTTTACTTGGAAATAGAAAGGAAATAGACACATTTTAGAAACTGCAGTTTTGTGCACTGTGAATCATGTGGTGCAGCCCCACACAGAGAGTGATATGAAATGTTCTGATTCTGAGAAGGTCTGTGGTGTCTCACCCAGGAAAATGATTACTTCTGAGAATTTTTGATTGATTATTTATTTCATCAGACTCTGCTAGTGAAAAATGAAAGGAAAAAACCTTCAATTTAATAAAAATCTGTCTCCTGTAATGATAAAATTGCAAACAAAAAATAACTTAAAATGTTTTGATAGAAAACTGATGGGTTTTTTTTCCATCAAAGGAGAAAAACTTGAGGTTCAGTTTTGTACAGTTCATTGTACTAGTTGGATTATAGTGCTTGGTCTACAGGTTTGGAGTCATCAGGCAAACATTTCATTGCAGTTCCCAATAATCTTCAAAAATCAGTGCCTATATAAGAAAGCCAGAAGAAACTAAGTACAAAACATGATGCTAGCTTGTACTGATTCGGAGTATTTGGACTGTCGAGGATATCAAACTGGTAATCATGCTTGAAAGAATAAATTAGGTTTAGTGGCTCTGTATTCATCCACAGAAAGAAATTCTTTACAGAGAGAGTAATCAGCCATTGGAATGGGCTTCCCAGGGAAGTAGTGGATTCTCCATCCCTGGAGGTTTTCAAGACGAGGCTGGACATGGCACTTAATGCCACAGTCTAGTAACCACAGTGGGGTTGGATCAAGGGTTGGACTTGATGATCTCCGAGGTCCTTTCCAACCCGTCTGATTCTATGATTCTATGAAAATCAAATCTACTCTACCCTCTGTAAGGGTGGTTTTATCAGGAAAGCGTAGCCGATGATGGAAGTTATGTGCGGTTTTATGTTGCTCTAATTCTGAAGACACAAAAGAAAAGATGCCACAGAAAGAAATCCTGAGAAGCTTCTCTGAAATTAATGGTGTATAAATCCTGTAGCAGCTGGTATTTTGACACCAATCTGTCAAACTGCAGGTGCCAAGTTAACAAACTTTGTGACCTATACTTCCTCATCAGTGTAGAAAGCTAAAATTATTCAACTTGTGCCAAAATAGGATTTTCTGTTGGATATCAAAACAGAAAAGAGGAGAGATTTTTGAATGCATTTTGGTTTTGCTGCCCCAATCTTTCTACAGCTTTGGTTTTCATTTGGAGATGAAAAAAGCATGAGCAACCTGGCTGCTTAAATTACTCTCTAATGCTGTATCTTCTTGCATCATTTTAACCTGGCATTTCTTATAATTTCCAAAGGTTGTAACCTTTTGTAGCAGGACGCTTATGGAATGTATGTATGGGAGAGAATTTTGAGACACGAGGCAGGATGGCCAAATACACATCTATATGTACTTCTGGTATCACCAAAGTTATCTACAGTGTCTTTTGCACATCAATTAGGAAAGCACAGACCCCACTGGATGTTACTGAACAGATTATTTTCTTTCTGTGTGTGTGTCAAGGTATCCTATTCATCCTTCCCACAGCTAAAAGAAGAATCATATATTCACTGTTAAGTTCAGCTCCAGCATAAATTTATGCTAATTAGATTTACTTAAGATAAAGACAATCCAACTGGTGCCAGAGAAAAGTCTTGGAAAGATGACTTAATCTTTCAGTCTGTGTTTCAGTTTCAATAAATAAGAAATGTGTTTAAAATATACAATTTAGTTGCAAAGTTGTTACTTCAGAAGGTGCTAGAAGACTCTTCATAGAGACAGGAAACCACGCTTTTGGCATGGCTATCTCACTTCAAATGTTCTCTCAGCAATAAATGATTAAACATCATAGTACAGCACTAGTGAATGATGCTTTATTTGTGGATCTGCTTGCCACAATTTGACATTGGTTTTGCTAAATCTTGTTAAACTAAAATGACACATGGAAGTATCTAAAATAGGGAGTATAATGAGATCTCAATTAATTTTGTGAGAGCAGCCCACCTAATAAGGAAGTGATAAAATAACTGTATTTAGTGAAGGTTCTGGGTTTTGGGTGTAAATTGGGAATGAAAAAGAAGCAGAAACGAGCCTTGTTTAACCACAAGACTTCTCTTCATTAACTTGGTTCCATTATTATTTCACCACTCAATAATATTTTAGGGCTCCTCAATGAGATTTTTCACCAAACACTTAGAAGATAATCCCAGTGCTACATCTGTCAACATCTATGCTCCCATCCAGTTTACACAGCTGTTCTGTCGAGGCTGAGCTCAGATCAAAGGGATGCTTACTGCTTACAACTTCCCCCACCCCTTCCTCTTTCCAAAGCAGGAGGCATTTGAGTGGAATGTAAATTGCTTTAAAGTTGATGCTGAAAAAGTTAGTCAATACGCAAGAAGAAAAGTTATCTTTTACAGTCCAAGCGTGAAAGAACCAGGATAAATCTGAAGTGAAATGAGATGAGTCTAAGCTTCTGTAATTGCAGTATGCTTCAAAGCATACAAGGAATATATTTGTTTAGAAGGGGTTGCTTTGATTCCTTGTGAAATGCTGTGCGTGGACTTTGGTAAAAAATGTTCCTGCCAAATGCATTTTCAACTTAAATATTAGCAAAATTGGGAAAATAACAGGCCAGAAGCTCTCAGATCAAGTCTTGGTGGTTCAGCCACACTAATTTCCAAAATGAGCATGGCAAATTGATTGGTTGTGCTGTCTCTGACCATTTGATATACTCTTCTTCTCAGAATAAAATACCTTTCCTTCTGTTTTGCTGATGTCTAACCCAGCAACATCAAGTGGAGCTGCGTTCAATCCTCTTTTCATGGCTTAACACTATTCAAGGGAAAGAACTTATCACTGCCTAACTGGGGGTTAAATTCCCGTGTTGTGATTTTTCATGGTAGAGGTTATTTTAATTCCTCACTTCTTTCTTATGAGGGACTGTGGAATAAGAACCTTACCCAAAATGAACATGCACTTCAAAACAGTTTTTAAAAATGTAGTAAAGTGCTAATGTGTCAGTGGAATTCCTGAATTCAGGGGGGCTTCAGTGTCACATTAACTGATGCCAAAGGGTGATAAAGAGACTTGATAGAGGGCAGATTAGGGTAAGAACTTTTTCTGGACTTTTTCATAAACTCTTTGGAATGGTAGGCAAGGTTCTACAGACACTAAGAGACCTACCTCAACCTCCTTTAGATGATTAAGAACCAGCTTTTTCTGGGTTTTCAGTACCTTGCTTTGCTATTCGTTTCCAAACCAGATGATGTCTATTACATGAATTTTGATATATATTTGCCTGAATAACGAAATGATATAAAACAGTTCACCAAACTACTTATATTTAACTTTGTGTGAATCCATTGATGTGCCAAGTGATTCTATCCTACTTTATTCCAGGACCATCAAACTCCTACTGTAACTGTTTTTATGTTACATGACAGTGAACAGACCTGTGTACTAAGGTAGTTCATCAACTCTAGTGGAATGGATTTTTTTTTTTTACTGGTATGGACTTCTTATTTTACCGATGTTTGTTTTTAAAGGTCTACAAAAAGGTCAGTTGCGCTGATCAGAGGCCTGGTCCAAAAGCTTTGAAGAAATACCAGTTACCCTAATTACTTTCCTATAACAGAGTTTTTCATGTTTACAGGGTATTAAACTGAAGAAAAACATCTGGACATATTTTATTATTACTACTTTATTTTTAGCAAAAAAAAAAAAAATTGATTTCCTGTGAGGTCTCTTTGGAGGCTTGTTTGTTTTGTTGTTGTTGTTATTGATGTGTTGTTGTATTGAGGTTTTTTCCCAGCTATTCACATCCTGAGCCTACCACACTTGTGTTTTATTTCTGTTCCAGTAACATCTGATGTTTCTGCATTTGTATTTTTATTAAAGTTGGAATAGTCTTATGTTCTCTATTCTTGTATAGAAAGCATTTGCAAAAAAACACTTCTGGACCAGTGCACTTTCTTTTTACACTCCTAAAGAACAGTGCAGGAAAGAGCTGAGCCTAATAGACCATCTGCTGAAGTGTGAGTGTGAAATTGGACATATAAGTATAGCTAAGATGGCTTGTTAAGGAAGATTTGAATTCTGTTAAGAGAAATATGCCTTGTTTTCTATCATAGTAATAGAATGCTTTCGAACACACACTTTAATGGATCAATTCATGTAAATTAATAAGGTTCCATAAAAAAGATGGTTATTTTTGTAATGGTGGACATTTCAGTAACAGCCTATCTTTGCAGGTTTATATCCCAACAAAATATTAGGCAGTAGACTATTGAAGTGTCTGGACAGACAGCAGTGATTACTGCTATTGCCAACAACAAGGCAACAAGATTTTATGTTTCTTCTCGTGCTTGAGAAATCATCATTTCAGACACGTTTGAGTACCATGGAGTGAAAACATCACTGGCATAAGGAGAAGCAAACGAGAAAATGGAAATTTACTGTATGTGTAGCTGAAAAATGTAAACTTATTTTCTAAATAGCTTTCCTGAAAAACAATCATGGCAATAGTCATTCTCCATTCCTTTTCTTTAGAGTAATTTCTTAATCCATTTTGGAAATGGATCTCAGTGATCAGAGATTGTATTTTAACTGAAGTTCATGTTCAGGCTGAGGAAATTACGATGTGCTGTGGTCCAAATATGACGTGGCATTTTTTCTTGTACTGGAGTACCAACTAAACATAGTGTTCCTTTCTAAAATGTGAATATTTCTGTATGAAAACTTTTTATATAGCACATATGTTTGAAGTTTTCCATTTACTTTTCCAGAGAAAAAAATCCCTTTGCTATTTCTTTTACCAGTTAATTATTTATTAGGAGTTGGGACTTTTGTTTTAGTACAGACAAAATTGTTCTAAGCTAATAGCTTGATTCCTTTTTTATTTTTTTTTTTTTTTTGAGAGGAATGGGAGCCAAAGGCATTCCTATGTATGTCTTTTAGAGTATGGTGACCATACAGGTAAAGGCAGTGAGCTCTAATGATATGTTCAGATTCAACTCTGTATAAAATTAAATGTTTACTGGCTAAAGATGGATGGCCACAGCAATGCAGACAGTTGCTCAGACACCTCCTTGCATTGGGAGACCTAAGTGCAAAGTCCATAGCTAAAACTTGGTCCCCTTGTCTCATCAGTGAGAACAGATCAGCTGTTTGTGGTTTAACACTTTCTCTTCTGCTAAAAGTTCCACTCTTGAGCTCAGAAGCCTGCTTGATAGTAGTTAAGTTGAATAGATGCATCTCTTTAAAGGATTTTGCTTGGGTAAATTGACATTTTCTGTACCTGTTGAACATCCCAGGCTAATCTAAAGTATATTAAAAGCATCTCACTTTCAGAAATTAATGATGGATTTCTGTCAAGAAAACTTTTTTGCTTAGACATCTTGAATCCTCTCAGTAGAATTCTCTCCATATTCACAATAGGTTACCATAAACTTAATTTCCTTACTTACAGGGGTTTCATTGAACTAATTTTATTTTATTAACTTCAGTATCTTAGCAGTTGATTATTTCTATTTACTGCATTAATGGAAACTGATATCTTTCCTTTTAACATGGTAAGCCCATAGGGATAGTTTTAGGTTTATCTGTGTTTTCAGTGAATACCTAAAATATTAATTCTATTTTCATGGCTGCTAAAAGTTTTAGAGATACTATCTTTTCTTCCTATGGAGAATACAGGTGTATGCAGCTATCACTCTGCAACTTCAATTAAGTTTCATAACATTTTCCTGGGGCTTGCCTGTATTTTTCTATCTACTTTCTCTTGTGACTCTTTAGAGAATACTTGTAACAATGCCTTTTATTTGCATTTTTTAATACTACTTGAACTTTTCCTACTGCTCACTTGTGAAATGGTTTGCAGTTTTCACTGCAGAAGTGAACAAAGAAGTGGGCACTTTGGGGTGATTACTCTGAAGTATTTTTCCTAGACTGTCTTTGTGATGCAACGATTTTTATGGTTTGGGGGTTTTTTTCCATCTTCAAGTTTTGAGTCCCTGTTCCTCTTGTGGGATTGCTCTGAGTGACAAGATTTTACCCAAGTGACCTGCAATCAGCCTTCTAACAAACTGCCCATAACAGAACAGTGAGGAACATGGTGTATGCAGGGCATGTACAGTAAAACTTCAGGCTCCATAGCATCTTGTCAAATCCGCTTTCCTTTAAAGGGAATATGGGAACATATTTTGGAGGGGTTAACTCCAGTGGAAACAGTTGTACTTTTCTCAGGGGCTCCGCTGCAGTCTTCATCATTCCTTAGCCCATGCCTCTGCTCACAGCTGGCTCCTCTCCTTCCTGTCCTACTGCTTTTCAATCAAAGTCATTGGAGAAGAGAGAAGAGAGTGGTTCTGTGCAGAGGTGCTGCCAGGAGCTCGGTTGCTTAGACAGCGGGAATACCCCAAGGAGCCGTGTGAAGATGGAGGTGAGAAATAAGTGTTCTGTAGTTTAAAAATGACTTTTTTGAGAATCCCCTCAGATGCAAATCTGCATGTATGGGTGAAACCTGATGATGACTTCAAGGCAAATGACAGAACCATATTCCCAGCTTTGTCTGGGCTGCAGAGCAGCAGTGAATGACTGTCAGAGCACCCTCTGGGTGAAGAACCTTTTTCTAATATCCAGTCTAGCCCTGTTGCAACTTGAGGCCATTTCCTCTCATCCTGTTCCTTGCTACCTGGAAGAGGAGATTGACCCCCAGCTCTCTACAGCCACCATTCAGGTAGTTCTAGAAAGTGATCAGGAATAGCTTTATCTTAATTCAAGACACAGCTCTGAAAGGAATTTAATTTATCACACAAATACCACTTAACAGCATGTGTTCGTGTGCTCATCTGTCTTTTTCTAGTCTAATTCATAGATAAGCACATCTTTATGTTATGGGTGATGCTCAACAATAAATTCATTATGAGAAAAGTAAGAAAAAGGTGTTAAAAAGAAAGACAACTAATTGAAATGTCTTTAGAGTCTGGAGGAACGTGCTGTAGGACAAAGGTGTGATGATTCATGGGCAATGTTTTCGAGCTGTTTCTGGAGGAAATGTTGAAGAAGGATTTGTATATATTATCATTATTCCATAGTCAGGATCTTAATGAGGATGAGTTAGGGGAAAAGAGGAGAAAGCATTAGCCAGCTAGAGTATAGGTATTTAAAGGTGACCTTATCCTATAGTTGTCACCACTCTCTATGAGAGACAGAAGCATTGTTTCTTTTGTCATTGTGCTTGTAGCTGATTTCTTCAAGGGTTATAGCTCTTGTTTCAACCCTCTTCAAAAGTTCTTTTCCATTTCCCATGTGTTGCAGCCCCAGCACAACAGTCTTTTTGTGACTATCTGCAGTGGGACCATAATTAATTTTTTCCTTTTTTTTGTATACAGTATTCCGTAGCATATTTCTTAATCCAGTCCCCTACGTGCTGTATCATGAGAGGATGTCAAAGGCAAAGGTGATTTTTTTTTTTTTTTAATTCCTATTTTAGTTACATCTGTAATAATATGGACTGGTATTAGTGAGTATAGTAAAGCTGCGTACAGTGATTTAATAGTTAACATTTGAAAATCAGTGTTACAGACCCAAATTATGCTCTTAAATTCCCCAGTAGCTGTTTGTGGATGTAGGGTAACAGATGTTTCAATAGCTGGGGTCTGAGCTGCTGGAAAGCAGCTCTGTGGAGAAGGACCTGGGGGTCCTGGTGGACAACAAGTTGTCCCTGACCGGCAGTGTGCCCTGGGGGTCAAGAAGGCCAGTGGTGTCCATGATCCATTAGGACAAGCATTGCCAGCAGGTCAAGGGAGGTGATCCTGCCCCTCTACTCAACCCTAGTGAAGCACATCTGGAGTGCTGTGTCCAGTTCTGGGCTCCGCAGCACAAGAGAGACATGGGGGTCCTGGAGCAGCTCCAGTGGAGGGCAACAAGGATGATGAGGGGACTGGAGCATCTCTCTTATGAGGAAAGGCTGAGGGAGTTGGAACTGTTCAGCCTCGAGAAGAGATGACTGAGAGGGGGCTCCATCAATGTCTGTCAGTATCTGCAGGGAGGTGTCAGGGGATGGACCAGGCTCTGGTCGGTGGTGCTGAGCAATGGGACAAGAGACAACGGGCAGAGACTGATGCCCAGGAAGTTCCACCTGAACATGAGGAGGAACTTCTATGTTTTGCAGTGACTGAGCTCTGGAGCAGATCACTCAAAGAGGTTGTGGAGTCTCCCTTATTCGAGGTATTTCAGAACAGTCCTGTGCCATGTGCTCTGGGATGACTCTGCCTGAGCAGATGACCCGCTGTGGTTCCTTCCAACCTGACCCATTTTAGGATTCTGGGATTCTGTGATAGTATATTTCTACAGAAAATATTACATTGAAATAATACTTGGAGGAGAAAGTGAGTCTAAAAACTCTAAAATGCATGAAAGAGGAATCAACCATTGCACCTTCGCCAAGTAATACATAGATTTGAAACTATAGCTTGGCTTACATATCTGTAGCATAGTGGGATAGAGTTATTAAAGTATTAAGGAGGAGTATGTAGCTTTTGTCTTGTAGCCACAAGCCGGTTGAAAAGGTCTATTTGCTGATCTAGATCCTGTTACAACATAAAAAATGTACCAGCAGGTGTCACAGCAGAATTTTTCTGGGCAAGCAAAGTGGCAGTCCCATTCATTCCCAGATACTGTTCCTCCTTCCTTCGCACGTATGAGAAGAACAGTGACTATTTTATTAGTTTGTTTGGCATTAGATTGATTCTCATCACTCGGATTTTTGTTGTGTCTGGCTCAGGCACATGGTGTGATTAAGGCAATGGTAACTGAATGAATGAAACAAATGAGCTTAAATTTGGATTTTCCTGTGAGGCAAACTCCATACTCTTTTATTTTACCACAACTTTGAAGCAGCTTGTTTCTTTCTACACAAAGACACTTTGCAGGTGACAGGGATGTAGGCATTTTCTTTGCCTCCATCTCCAGAGTTTTGTGTCATCAATCTAGTTTATTCCTCGTTACACATTACCAAGGGACTTTGATCCTTTTCACATCTAGAACCCCAGCCATAGTCTTACTTCCTGAAAAATTGTCATAATTTTCCACATTTCTTGTCCCCTTGTCTGTAGGCAACTTTTGGCAAATAATTAAACCAGAATACTGCAGCTCCCAGTGTCCTCTCTGTTAAAGCCTTCAAAGAGACTGTTCACAAATGCCATTTTCCAAAACTTTTTGTAACTCATGGCCCAGTAATATGAAACATCTTTCTTGGGAAACATTCTTATGTGTTTAAATAGTCAGTGGACAGCGGACTTAGTGTGGCACTTTTTCAAGCACTATAAATATGCTTGAAAAATGTTCTGAAATTCCTTTTAAGGAGGACATCTTCCTTCAAAGGAGTGTTCAGAAGCTGTACCCTTTGGATACATGACATCAGGAGAAGAGATAAGCAAACTGATGTTCTTCTGAAGGTCTTCAGTGGTTTGTAAATTAGTTAAATGACTGCAGGCATTGTTAAAGTGTAGCTTCTTTGGTAGTCTTTCTTCTGTTCATCTGAGGCAGTGAGAGGCTCATCGTATGCAAATCTCTTCAGATGGGTTTACAAGAAGAAAAATTTGTATTTAAATAATACCCTGAAAATATTGAGTAGAATTTATGTCTTTGGATTTTGCATATTCTACAGGATGAATATGTGCTCTGAATCTGTCTGTGCTTCTCTGTTAATGTATGGCTTTTGGTGTATGGCCAGCACAAAAATCTTGTCTGCATGTTGGGCGTACTTGTACCCTGAGCTGTGACTGCTCTCACAGCCCACTCTGCTCTGTGCAGCACAGCAGTACAGCCCAATATGTTAGAGTGTCACCCAGGAAAATCGTGACTCTGAATGCTTTGAAGGATACAGGAACTGTGGGCAGATTTTCTCTCAGGAGGAGAGCAGTTGGGAGTGTGGTGTCAGTCTCTGGGCAAGAACAGTGAGGAGAATGGAGAAGGGGAACATCCCACCAAGGCAGGGCTGAGAGATGGTGGGAGCTTTCACCAAGCTTGGTGACATCAATCTATCTCTGCCTGTTATTGGGAGGTTTTTGTAGGTAGAGGTTTTGACTCAGAAGAACAGTGTCAAATAGGGCCCTTAGAGACTATGGAGTCAAAATAGTCATTGGTCTGTTCAGGGTTGAAGGAAATACGGAATTTATGAGGATGAGGCTTCAAGGATGATGGGTCTTCAGATTTGTATGCTATTTCTTTTCTCGTAGGAATTTTTGCTGTGATGTTTTTGAAGGAGATAAACTGCATTTTGGGCTCAAGAATAGGGAATACTTTTCACAGTAACACTGAACTGAAGGAGTCAAAGTAAGTGAGAATGCAGCTAATGGAAGCAATGCTGTCCCTGGGGAAAAGGAGTTCATGGGTTTTGATTTTTTTTCTGAGTATGTTTTGTTTGATGTAGGGGGTTTTTTTGTTGCTGCACTTTTTTTTTTTTTTTTTTTTTTAAAAAAAAAAAAAACCAAAAAAAA
>VXAY01003154.1:148358-270135 GCA_013399855.1 Oxyruncus cristatus
TTTTTTAAACAAGACAAACACCAAAACATACAGAATGTGTTTTTGGGGGGAAAAAAAATCTGTATTTATATATAAAAGTTTTGCATTCATCACAGCAAAAGGCAGATAATTTGCTCTGTTCTCACAGAAAAATATGTTTCCTAGACAGTTGGCAGAGGGTAGGGGCAGATAAATAGCCTAAAAAGTAGGCTTTAGATGTAATCTGTGACACACAGTGACTTTAATTTAGGGCAGTAATGCCAACTGAAGTCTATTCCATTAATTTTTGGAGGCCAATACAAAGAACTCTGATAGACATAGGATGAATATTATTGTTCCTTGCAATGAGTAATTATGCCAAAGCATTCTGTATTACTTTATTTAAAATTCTGCAACAGACTAGTATATCAGCTTAATAAAACTGCGGGTCTAAAAATGAGGGCAAAAGCTCTCAATGACTTTTTCAGGCCTTCATTCCATATAGTGCACATCCACGTTCACACATACCTGTATGTGTTCTGTCTCCATACCTCTGTAAAAAATTGTTCTATTTAGTATTTTTATTAAACATTGAAACAAAGGAAAGCTTCCAGTGCTTATGCACTGCTGCCTTAGAATCTGTTAGCATGTTTCTGGATTTATCCAAATACATTTGTTTAGAAAAATAATTTCAAATATATTTTCATTAGAAAATAAAAAGCAAGGTCAGCTATTATTGTCAAAGAATAAATATATAAGCCTGTGTTTCTTCTAGCTCATCTGCAACTGCACCACAACGATCTGCACAGACAAATTTAATTTACGTCTCTACCCACTTACATGTTGAAAGTTTCCAAGCAATTGAAGAATCACAGAATTGTGTTTCTCTTTAAAAAGAGTTTTAAAACCATTTATTTCCTAAAATAATAGATTATTCTGATTAAAAATTAATACAGGAAGGAGAAGTAAAAACCTCTCTCCTGTGAACATGTGGGATCTGCAAAAATATATATTGGTTAGTAACATCCCATTTTGGATGAAAGGAAGTGATTTATATTACTTCTAGGTTTGTTTGTTTGTGGTCTTGTGTTGGTTTATGTTGTTGTGTTTTTTTTTCTTTCAGAAAAATAGAAAGTGTATTCAGCTCTTATACATTCATAAAGCAGAATTATTTTGAAGTATTTTGTCAAGGAGTTAACCTTCTCCGAAAGTTTTTAGATAGCTCCGAACACTGTGGAGTTGTTTTATCAGGCTTAAGACTGAGTGACTAGGTTCCTGGAACTTAAAAGCATCAGGAGTTAACACCTACTTTTTTTTAGGGAAAAACTCTTACGCTTGAATTTAAGAAGTGGAAATTGAGGTCTTTAAAATTCTATATTCAAAATAAAATGGAACAGTGGAGGCAGAACACAGGGTGCAAGGGTGAATACAAATCATTGTGCAAGGGACTGTTTCAGAGGGGTGGAAACACAAGAAGATTGGAGTATAATTAAAGGCTGGCATGAGCATTTTGGTGGGAGGATGTTAGAAATAATTTCAGTCCCATTACAGAAGCAGTATTGGATGCACAAGCTTTATTATTGGCTGGGCAGCAGCGGTGAACTCCTGAAGATTTCCAATTGATGTGGGTGTATAAAAAATTGTTTGAATAATACTAACTCAATTATGGCTATTGTGAATTTCAATTTGCTACAGTATTGAAAGAAATGACTGTAGGGAGAAATAAAGTGGAAGAAATAAGTGGAGAGTACCTCGAAACAGTAGCAAACCTTAGGATATTGTAAATATTTAATGTATGAGCTGAGTAGGTTGTGGCTGTTGTCTATATGTTATAATTAACTACATGAAAAAAAAGGCTGATTAAATTCTGCACAGACTAGTATGCTCTGGGGTATGAGGTGAGCTGAACCTTAGCTGTCTTTGTGATACATATGTGGTGAGTTTTGCAGGCTGCTCCAGGACTTCTCTCGAAGCCTTACTCTCAACTGGATAGGCCTGAAGTGTCTGGATATGGTCCTGGGCATTGATGGAGTTGAGTTCCACCCTTCAGGTGAAATTAGCACAAGGATGCACCAGAAATCTTAATTTCAGACAGGTTTTCACTGTCTCTTGAAGGGCAAAACCCTCCATTTAGCTATCACCCAAAGCTTGAATTCTAGAGAGCAAATTCTTTTGTTTCTTTTTTTTGACAGACATGTCTGTGTCAGCAGAAGACATGGACTCTGCCCTCCTGCCTGTGGGGAGAGAAGGGCTTTTTATGTGAAAAGTCTAGATGTTGTAAAACTTTTTTCAGTCTCTTACTGTTCCTGTAGACCTGCCTGAACAGGTTCTTTATCCTTTGTGTTTCTATTTCTTCCATATGAACAAGAGACACAATCTTCATCTTGCTACTAGAGAACGACAAAATACCTGTGGGTTATGGGATGGCAGATGTATAGGGACCATCTGATACAGCTACACCATATTTAGCTTGAAGTCCTGGTGTATTATTTTAGTGTGTTTTGGACCATACCTGCTCTGGAGATTTTTCCTACAATAACAGACAGAGATGTAACAGTGTCAAGGTTTGACCCCAGTCAGCGAGTAAGTACCACACAGCTGCTTTCTCACTCCCTGAACCTTCCCTGTCTGTGGTGGGGAAGAGAATCAGGAAAAAAAAAATGTTAAAATTTGTGGGTTGAGATAATACTGTTTGATAATTGAAATAAAGTAAAATAATGGCACAAATGATAACAGTTAAGATAATTCTAATTAAAAGAAGGGAGAGAATAATAAAGCCCAAGAGAGGTAGGTGATGCACAACACAAGTGCTCACCACCCGCTGACCGATGCCCAGCCTGTCCCCAGCTGGCCCTTCCTGGACAAATTCCACAGTTTATATACTGAGCGTGACATTCTATGGTGTGGAACATCTCTTTGGTCGGTTCAGGTCAGGTGTCCTGGCCATACTCCCTCCCAGCTTCTTGTGGACCTCCTCACTGGCAGTGCATGGGAAGCTGGAAAGTCCTTGACTTGGTGTAAGCCCTGCTCAGCAACAACCAAAGCAACACTGTGTTACCAATATTGTTCTCATACCAAATCCAAACCAGCACTACACTACTAGGAAGGAAAATAACTCTATCCCAGCCAAACCCAAGGAAAAATAGGTGCCAGCACTTTGTCTTAAAGCCCATTAGCAGAGAAAAAACAGGCCCCAGGAGCAATTATGCCTGCTTGTCCCTGGTTACAGAAGTATTGAAGGCTTGGGTTTTTTTCATTTGTTTTATTATTTGAATAGAAACCAAAGCCAAACCCATCTGCTCAGTGACACTGCTTCATGTTCTACTCCCATCAACATCGGCATCTTCATTCCTAGCGCAGAATTTGGTTCAAGGGTATGGATTCTGTTCTGCTTTAAGTTACAGGAACACTGCTATTGGTATCATTAGCTCTTGTTCTGCCTCTTGTTTACTTTCTTTAGCACATTTACAGCTTAGCATGTTGGCTGTTGCCTAAGAAGAAGCAAATGGAATTATGATAGAAGATGTAAATAGGAAATTAAGATTATGAAACACAGCCCATGAGAACAAACATGAGAATGTGAGCCCATGAGAACAGCCCATGAGCTGCTTTACTGAACTGAATGTTGTGTCCCATTAGTGAAAGAGAGTTTACTAATACAGGCACAGCCCACAGTAAAAACAGTGCTTCTGACTGCATTGCTGTTCTCTAGCACTGATAATTCAGGGTTTTAGTAGTGACTAGAGCTATATCCACAAAAAACAGATAAATGATTCTTTGTGGTAATGATCCAGCCTCTCCTGCCCTCCTTATGCGCTGAAACATAAGAATTTCCAATATTTGGCCATTCCTAGCAACAGTGAGTATCATTTCTATCCTTTTAAGTTGGGTAGTCCATTTTGTGCAGGAAGAAAAGGCTTTTCTGTCTGTGACTGAAAGTTCCATGCACACATTTTAATGTTTATATGTTGTTCTAGTCCTCACTAGAAATGGTGAGTAAATGGAAATTGTGAGGTATGTGAAGAAGTTGGTGTACTGTACATACAAAATTTAGCTGAACAGAGAAAGGGGATTTGGCTTCAGTGAGATCTGTAAGCATGTATATAATAGTAAAAAACTGTTCCCTTTGATACCTTTAAATTGTAGTTGTGGCCCTCATCCTACCCATTTTAGGAGCTTTGAGCATATTTCCAAGTCTCCTTTTATGAGCTTTCTTTTAGTGCTCTGTGAATGTCACTTGGAGGAGGAGTAAAGATATTTCAAGGGCCTCTTGTATTTTTCTACTGTAACATTAAGCATATAAGATGCTCATAAATATGCAATTGACTATCAAGTACATAGACTCTGGAAATGTCAACTGCTTATACTCGTATCTTTAAAAAGAGCTAGAATTTTGGTTTGGTATTAATCACTATAACAATTCTGTTGACAGGAAGTATGTACCCATATTACATCAGCTAGCAAGTACAGGGAAATCCAATAGTACTGTGCAAGGTGAAAAGATAGGGAGAAGTTCTGGGGCTTGTTCCCTTTTGAAATACACTACTTGACTGCCTCTTACTTAGGTTACTAGAAATATTGGCACTGAGTACTGAAAATAGGCTTGGACCTTTGGTGCTCATAGTGTATGCTCTCAGGTTCTTGCTTATCTTCTAATGCTAGCTATGTCATTACCAGGATTTCTCCTAGTTTTTTAAATACTCCACATTGTTGTGTAGCATGATGCAAATACAACTGCAAGTATAGTTTTCTTTTTAAGAAAGTGGAGAGCAAATCTTTTTAAAGAATAAATGGGGTCATTTATATGTATGTCATAACTCTTGACGTGATACAGCTTGGCTGAGAGAAACATTGTTACACAGAAAAATGTATTATTGTCTTTCACAGAAACATAGAATGGTTTGGCTTGGAAGAGCCCTTAAAGATTATCTAGTGCCTTCCACTAGACCAGGTTGCTCAGAACCCAATCCAGCCTGGCTTTGAATACTTTCAGGGGTTAGGCATCCATAGCATCTCTTAGAAACCTGTGCCAGTGCTCATCACTCTCATAGTAAAGAATTTCTTCCCAGCATCTAATCTAAATCTCTCCTCTTTCAGTTTAAAACCATTAACCCCACGGCCTATCACTATGTGCCCTTGTAAGAAGTCATTCTTTTTTACAAGCCCACTTTAAGTACTGGAAGGTCACAATGAGGTCTCTCCAGAGCCTTCTCTTTCCAGGATGAACAACCCCAGCTCTCTCAACCTGTCTTTGTAGGAGAGGTGCTCCAGTCCTCTGATCATCTTTGAGACCCTCCTCTGGACTCACTCCAACAGGTCCATCTCTTTCTTATGCCAAGGACTCCAGAGCTGGGTGCAGCACTCCAGGTGTGGTGTCAGGAGGGTGGAGTAGAGGGACAGAATCATCTTTTTTTTTTTTTTTTCTTTCATGGTGATGTTTACAAACAGGCACGGTCTTTGGAAATGTTTTTGGCTTTCTTTTCAAATGCTTTTTCTTACAAGAAAGTTAAGAAAAATATCAATAGAGAAAAAGACTAATTAGGTTTTGTACAGAACACGAGTTCTGATGGTAGCTTTTTACAAAGTAAAAGTTTTATTTCAGTGTTTTCTTAAATCACGTAAAATCATGTTGCTTAATCTTATAATATGAAAGCGTTAAGATACTTCATTTTGTACCATCATTTTGATTGATTTGGTCACTCTCTCATTTCATTGATACATTTTTTAATATAAGTTGAAAATAATCATGTCGTGATACAAGAACTACTGCCCCAAGCTAGAGGGAACATAGGAAAAACATCTCTGTAAACCTTTAACACACTTCCATGAGGAAATATTGTGTTGTGTCTGATCCTTTTGATGAAAGGCCCACAGTGTGAACAAGGATCATAAGACAAAACCAATTAATTAAGAGTTTTGTTTAATGGAATGTTACTATAACAGGAATTTATCTTTTCATATGCATTTTTTAAGCAATGTTATGTTTCCCAGTGATTGAAATTTGAGGATGAAATACAGATAAATTTATGCCATTTTGATAAATTTCGCTTCACTCAGAACAATACATAGTTGACATATTGAGCATTTTATTTCAGTAGGTGTTTTATAGACACTTCTCATCAGTGCCAAGATGTAAGAAACACAGAAGCCTTCTATAATACATATTTAAAAACATCAGTCTGAGGCAGCTCTGTTTGTATCTTGATGCAAATTTTCCTATCTCCACCCAATGTTTGTGCAGCCTTTCTAGTGCTGACACGAGGGAGAATTGATCTTACCATATACAATCACTTCCAGTCCCGTGAAACTTGGTGACAGTCTTGCACTGAGATTTAAGCAGGTCTCTTTTTTTTTCCCCTTCAGCATTGCAGTTCGCGTTTGTGAGGACATGTGAGAGAAACTGTTAATGCCAAGGATGGGACAGGGTGGGCCAGTCCCTGCTCCGCTGGTGGATGCTGCAGCTGGATTTCCCCCAGGGCACGGAAGCTCCACACGCCCACAGGGAGCTGCTCCAGCTTTCCAGCCACTCCCTGAAATTTCTGCTACATTCTCACATCAATTAAATGACCTCTTAAAATTAATGAGACATGTTTTTACAACCTTCTCTCAGACAAGGCAGTAGTAATCACTGTATTTTATGTGATACAGTGTTTAAACTGTCAGCATGGTAAAAAAAATTCAAATCCAGTGCAAGTGCTTCAAGTTGCACAAAGTAATTACTAATCTTAAAAAAGTGTCAGATATGCAGAGTTAGCTAATAAATGACAAATGAATAATTCATTAAAATAAAAGGGAAGGGAAGAGAGGTATTAACATTTTACCCACAGTTACTCTTTGACAAGCTGTTACTGAACCACTAGATTTTTAAACTTGCAGCATTTTGTAGTAAAACTACATTTGACTTGTAGTGGTTTTGAAGGACAGATGTGAATGTGCCTTTGTGTATTGGTGTCTCAGATTAAATATATATAGAGAGACACTTTTTGTACTACTTGTTTTCAATCATTCATACTGATAGTATTTGCAGGAAGTTAGTAAACTAACACATACATACCCTAAGTAAACATATTTACTGAACTAATACATTTTTTAAGTTTCTGCAATCTTTCTGCCCAGTACAAGCTCATCAATTGTGAAATATCCAGAGTTTATATTTCTGAGAAAGTCCTAGCAAGGTTGAAAAGATCTTGATGTAGTTCCTCAAATAATGTTTCTCTTTTTGGAGGTCAGTCATCTCAATTCACAATAAGTAATGAACCTCTGGTATTAGCTGTAATATAAGATATTTGTGAGAATGTATGCTAAGCAAACATGAATATTTATTTTTCAGCAATCCAGAGTTGCTAACCCATTCAAAACTCAAGCATCAGTCCTCAAATAAGAAAAAAAAAAGTGGCAAAAAAAAGGTTCAAATTATAAAGATTACTTTTTAATGACTGATTGTAAGTTCTTTATATCTGCATTCTGTTTTTTCAGCTTTTAGATTCAATGCTTTTCTTTGTTACCCAGGGGAATATATTATAATATTCTTACATTACCATGTGATCTCAAGGAACTGATGTTTTAAGAAAAACACCAATTATATTGAGTCTTGCAGCAAAGCCTCTGGAACATGTTTTGTGCACCTTAGTTTTCAAAGTATTTTCCCTTTAATTTTTGTTCCTTTTTTTTAATTTTTTTTTAATATTACATTTGATACAATGTTTCCCTTAGGTAGGCATTCATCGGGAAGGACACTCATGTTCATTTTGAGTTTTCTTAATAATACACTTTTTCAATCACCACTGTTAAAAAAAAAAAATCTCCTGGGCAGGTCAATTCTTTCAAAAATTCTCTTTGGATTTGTGGATTTTCAGATTATTTTAAGATGGAAAAACTGGTTGGCGTCTTCATGGCAGATGGATTTCCCCCTTATTCTTTCTACAGAAATAAGATGCCAGCCTTCACCTGCCTGAAAAATAATTGTCTTTTTCTTTTCCTCTGCCTTTGGGAAGCTATTTCAATACATGAGGTGATTAGAGACACAAAAAGAGTTCATCAGGACTAGAAATTATGTGGGTTTTTTTAGTGACTTGGCATATATATGGGAGGAGAAGAGAAAAATGACACTAGTAGGGAGGAATGGAGAAAAGATACATCATTTATTTGATCCTTTTTGTTCAAGGAAGAAAAACAATTACTTCTGAGGTCAACTTGGAGATGGCAGGAGATCCCATGTTCTTACTGAAGAAGCTCTTTTAATGGAAAAAAAAAAAAGTCACCCTTTGTGTCACGAGTATCATTGTCTTAACCTAGGTTAATTTTAAGTAGAATTAAGAAGAAACATGATGCTTTTATCCTTTATGGTCTCTACCTGCATTTTGGAAATGAAGATGTGAACTTTGCTTTAATTTTTGAACCCTTAGGAAAAAAATTCTGTTTCTGTTTTGTTTGGTTTTCACTGTTTGAAGTGTTGAATTTACTTCAGTGTTTTTTTCAGGAGAAAAGCATGAACATCATGCAGAGCCTGACTGCCTTGAGATCAAATGGAGCAGTGTTGGGTTAATCCAAATTTGCCAGCTGTTTCGCTGATTATTTCTGGGAGCAATTAAAAAAAATCTTGAGGTATGGTGTTGCCAAGGAAAATATTGTGCACTGTATTTTCAGAATCAGAACTTGGACAGTCATAGCACCCATAGTAAGTATAAAAGCCAACACATTAATGCATAACCCTCCTACTGATGTAACCTAATGTCCTTTTTATGTCTGAAGAACTGAAAGCCAGTACTTCAAAGTTTTCAGAGCAGGAACCATCAGTTTACATCTACCCAGCCTCTGGATGTTACTGGGATTCTAAATACTAACATGGTAAGGAAATATTTGAAATAAATCAAGAACCCAGTTAATATTTCTGTTTTATTCCGAAATGGCAAATTTTCACTGTTTAATACACTCTCAGAGATTTTCCTGCGAAGGTGATGAGAGTGTCTGCAGACATTTCAGTGATAGGAGCTCTACGAAAGTTTTCTAAGCACACTGTAGAAAAAACTGCAGTCACTTTAGGCATTAATTTGGACAATAAGTGCAAGAAATACGCTTTGTGTCCATAATATTGAAAAATATTGTATATTATTTGATATTATAAAATCAAAATGTTGTTTGCATATCTATAAAGGCATTGTAAACTTTTCAGATATATATTTCAATTTTAATATACGTAGATGATGTAGGAAGACAGCATTCAGAGATTATGTGGGAACACAACCAACAGCACACTTTCAGGTGGATTGACAGGTTCAAAAACCTCAGGCAAAACCAGACTTCATTTAACAGCATCATCTCTCTCAAGACTGATATTTGTTGCTAAGGTCTAGTTTGTATGTCTCATCAGTTCTATCTTACTGCATCACTGCTTTGTTTTATCTCCTGAATGGGCTTTGTGATCTGATTCTTGTTGAAGCAAGTTGAATCTCTGTTAAGATCTCCTGTATTTTAGGTACTGGCAGAGATGGATTAAAACCAAAAATATATAAAAAATACTTCCATACGCTTTACCACTGATAACTGAGCAATGATTTTGAATCCTCTGCAGTAATAACTATCTTTCAGTGTCATCAGTAAATCCTCCAAGGTGCTATGGATGCTATTTAGACCAAATCTGTGCCATGTGACTACAGAATGGAATAAATAAGTACTTAGGGATGCGAACTGAATTAATGACAGCCTGTGTATTCCAGAATGTGATAAATTATAGTTTGCTGCTGGCAGCAGGAACTATTCAAACAAATATTTCTGCACTATGACAATTTCTTAAGGCTTTTATAGAATTCATGTATAATAGGAGAACTGCCTACAGGGAAGATTATTAGGAAACTTAGGAAAAGATTTTCATTTTGTGATTTGAGCAATGTCTGTAATTATCAACATAGCCTATCATTTACTAAGTGGTTAGTTGCACATATGAGACCTTTATCTTGTACTGTAATTACAGTATATAGAAACAATATACTTGTTACGGGTGACTGCACATAAGTGGGTGGTTAAATGTCATTAAAGCTGTTTTGGAATATATCTATTTATGAATAAATATTTTCAATTTTCCTTTTAGCAAACATTGCTGAATGACCCTTAAAAAGAGATGCCAAATAAGAAACATCTCTATAACAGCAACATTAGTTTAAAGCATATCTTGCTAAGCACATTAGAAACCCTGCTGATAAAAGCATTTGAAACATAACCATAGATGAACTTTTTTTTTGCCACAACCTTTTGTATCATGTCTCTTTCTGGCACCCTTTGGGCTTACTGCATTTTTTCTTTTCTGCTGCCCTCATATTTTCTTTTAGTTTGTTTGAATTCTGAGAGGTGCTTGGTTTTGTTTGCACAAACTGCTTATTGCCAGGAAAGAACCAGAAGTATTGTTCTAACATGAATGTAAACAATCCTAGGACTTTAAATGCATACTTATTAACTCTATATTGTGATTTAGTAAGAACACCAAGATTATCCTTTAAAACTTAGTGGGAAAGTAGGAAATTATAAACAAAGCTTTGTTTGATTGGGACCTTGAATTATCAGAAAATTATGCATGTGGACTATATCCAAAAAAAAGAGGGCATTTGATTGTGGCCATGCTTGACCTTCAAATGGTGATGCAACTTTGATTAAAATTGCTGGTATGGATCTACCAGCACTTTCCCATGTCAGACTTTGCAAACAAATGAGACAAACCCACTGCTGCTTTAAAATGTGATAATTTATAGAAGATACCATTTATCAGAGTAACTTCTCTAAATTAATGTACTTGATATGATTATCTTTTACCCACATCTGTAATGTTAAGCTGGTTTATATATATGTTTTGTTATATTAAAGATACATTAGCATTTTCTATTATTTTAGTATAACTGTAGTCCTTTATACAGATAGAGGATTTCGATGGGAGGAAGTCATGGTCTGTCCCTATTTCTTTTTCTCCTAGATGTCCTCTATATGTGGTATGGGAAAGGGGAAAGCAGCAAACAGTCAGTGCTTCCCTTGCTCTTACCAGCGTTATGCCTGGATTTATCAGTTGAGAGGGCAGACTGGCTCTCTGCTGGACAGCTGCAATCAGGATATAAATATTTCAAGTATTTCATGTTGTCTCAGTGATGTTAAGTGGCCAGAGTAAACTGATGAATCCAGTCAGTACTTTTTTTCCAAGGAGCTAATCATGAGTAGGTTTCTCTTTCTTAAATGAAGATTTATTTGTGTGATCCAGTGTGGCATTCCAAGTTTGCTGTAGACCACGTCTGATACCCTTTCCCTCAGTGATTAACGAAATGCTCCAGCTGTGATTAATGGTACATGGAGAAATGGCTTGTTGGTGTGAGTAAAATGGCTGAATCCAGCATTCTGTTTCCTGAGTTGTCTTCACGAGGAAATAAAATTCAGTAAGATGGCAAATCTGGTTTATTAGGAATAGATATTAAAAAAAAAAAAACAAGGGGAAAAAAACCCCAAAACACATGGTAAAACTTTGGGGGGTTTCTGGGTTTTTTTGATGTGTTTTGTTTTTTTTTTTGGGTTTTTGGTTTTTTGTGTGTGTGTTTTTTTGTTTTGTTTTGTTTTTTGGTTTTGGTTTTGTTTTTGGTTTTGTTTTTGGTTTTGTTTTTGGTTTTGTTTTTGGTTTTGTTTTTGGTTTTGTTTTTGGTTTTGTTTTTGGTTTTGTTTTTGGTTTTGTTTTTGGTTTTGTTTTTGGTTTTGTTTTTGGTTTTGTTTTTGGTTTTGTTTTTGGTTTTGTTTTTGGTTTTGTTTTTGGTTTTGTTTTTGGTTTTGTTTTTGGTTTTGTTTTTGGTTTTGTTTTTGGTTTTGTTTTTGGTTTTTGGGTTTTTTTTTTTTTGTTTGTTTTTAATTTTTATTTTTATTTTTTCCTATAGAAAGTATCTTTATTTAACTTGACTATTTCCAGTACTTAATTTTGTTCCAGCCTAACCAGCCGTTCACCAGGAGCACCAGCTCCAGTATTTACTGACAGACTGTGAAGCACAAGCAAGGCTCACTCTCCTGCCCAACTATCAGTGTCTCTCTGCGAAGGTACAGATGTGTGCACTTCTGTGTGCATATATCTGTGCATATGTATATGTGCGTGCATAAAAATGTTGAAAATAGATATAAGTATATAGAGGCAAAAGTAACAGTTGGCTCTAAAATGAACAGCTGTTCTCGCTTTCCCTGCATGTCAGAATGCAATGTTGAGAGATAATTGCGCAAGGAGCACATCAAGAACTTCGTAAACATTTAGTGTACGTAAATGTCACTTTTACTCAAGCATTACTTGCTTTGTGTTTGGCAGGAATAACCTGTGACAGAAAATACCGCTTGCTGGTTTTTTTGGTGGTTTTTTTTTTTTTTCTTTTTCTTTTCTTGTTGTTGTTTGTTTGGTTGGTTTTTGTTTGTTGTTTTTTTTTGTTTTTTTTTTTGGTTTTTTTTTAATGTTCATACATTTCCCAAAAGAACAATCTGGAAGAGTTCCACAGTTGCCACAGCAAAATTAGCTGTGATTTGGGCTCTTAGGCAGTCTGGTCTACCCAAGTTATGTTCCTCTTAGCTAACTGTGCTGTTAACTTTCTCCAGGAAAAGTGACTTACATGTTTTTAAGGTAATTCACATGAATAATCAGAAGAAACAAATGGTGCATACCATACCCGGTGGTTAGCTATGCTCTGTTATTGAAAGGATACTTTAAGCTGTGTGTGTAGTAAAAATATAGGTATTGTAGGAGGGAGTAATTTATGGTGGGTGAGAGGCTGGACATGACCCAGCCATGTGCACTGGGAGCCCAGAAACCCCCCGTGTCCTGGGCTGCATCCCAAGCAGTGAGGGCAGCAGGGGAGGGAGGGGATTCTGCCCCTCTGCTCTGCTCTGGTGAGACCCCACCTGCAGTGCTGCCTCCAGCTCTGGGGTCCCAGCACAGGAAGGACATGGAGCTGTCGGAGCGAGTCCAGAGGAGGCCACCGAGATGATCAGAGGGATGGAGCACCTCTGCTCTGAGGGAAGGCTGAGGGAACTGGGATTGTTCAGCCTGGAGAAGACTTGGGGTAACCTAATTGTGGCTTTCCAGTACCTAAAGGGAGCATAGGTGAGACCTGAAAAGAGAAATACAGGAGCATGCAATGATGGGACAAGGGGGAATGGCTTCCTACTGGAAGAAGGCAGATTTAGATTAGATATTAGGAAGAAATTCTTCCCTGTGAGGGTGGTGAGGCCCTGGCACAGGTTGCCCAGAGAAACTGTGGCTGCCCCATCCCTGGAAGTGTTCAAGGCCAAGTTGGATGAGGCTCTGAGCAACCTGATCCATTAGAAGGTGTCCCTGCCCATGGCAGGGGGGGTGGAACAGTATGATCTTTAAGGTCCCTTCCAACTCAGGCCATTCTGTGATTCTGTGAAATGCCCATATAGTTCTAGTTTGGCTTGGCTTCTGAAAACAATACAGCACAAGCTGACAAGCTCTTCTTACCTGGCAGACGATGAACTGTGTGCAGCACCTCATGGACACAACTGTGACCTCCTGCAGCAACTACTCTGAAGAACTTTGTAGGGGAAAAGCTATGGAGTGAAACAGATAGTAAATCATTATTTATGGTAAGTAGCAATAATACTGTTTATTAAAGATTTGCAGGGTAATTCTGTATTTGCACATTGGCAGCAGTGACCAAACAAGGGAAATCTCACCCAAGCCCAGGATTTGCGAACAAGTTCTAGCCTACTTCTCTTATACATTTTAGTGGTCTCATATTGCGAGTTTGAGTTTTTTTAATTCAATTTTATGAAACATATCCTTAAGTCAGACTAGTTTACAGTACATTAAAAAACCTTCTCAAAATTCCAAAGATATTATCTGCAGTACACTACTTTTAAAGACAGTAAATTAAAAGTTAGAGGGGAAAAAAAGGTTATAACCACATTAAATTATCCAGCATGATTTAGGTATTTAATGAACTTGATTTTTTTTGCCATAAATGAGATTTATGAGAGATGACTATTCTTGTAGTTCATGCTGCTATGCAGAGTGGAAGCATCTGTTCTGTGCTGAAAACTGTCACACCAGGACACGGTGGGGGTTAAGCAAGGATGAATTTGGACTGTTATGCTGAAACTGTGTTTCTCTAACAGCACTATGCTTGTCTTTGTTAGTAGCTAAAACAATGGGTAAAGAAAATGTCAGCTCAATTCTTTGCTGTTACCAAAATGCAGTTTGCCATCAGATAGGACTCAACTGTGAAGCGATATCCATTTTATGAAAATGTTATCAGAAGGTGAAGGCACTCTAGATCAATTTTAGCATTTCAGTTAGTGAAGAAAAAGAGATCTAAAGAAGAATTAACATTTTTTCTCCTGCTTTGCCATCGTGCAGATGAATAACCTTATTATTTTTTGAATAGTCTTCCTGTAGCTATTCAGATGTCCACTGTGAAACCTGATAGTCATCCTTTTCCAGATTATTTTCTCAGTTTTAGACAATGAGCAGAGCAAGAAAATTCTTCAACAAGTGGAAAAGCGTTGTTACAGGCTTTTTACAGGATATTTTACAGGATATTTCTCAGTGGGATGGATGTCTTAGTCTTACTTAATCACAGAATCACTCATGTTGGAAAAGACCTCCAAGATCGAGTCTGACTAGTGACCCATCACCACCTTGTGCGCTGAGTGCCACATCTAGTCATTTCTTGAACACCTCCAGGGATGAGGACTCCACCACTTCCCTGGGCAGTATCTTCTAAAATTAGGCTGTTTTGCATAAAAATGAGTTATTTACTGAGGCACGGACAAGAATCACTTCTGTGGCGTCTGCAACACCCCCACAAGTTATTTTGGTGACTTTTTGTCTTTAAATACTCAGTATTTAAATACTTGAAAACTACAATAAAAGGAGACTGAGACTGTCCCTTGCTCTGAAATCAGAGTATGCTCGTTTGGAAGGCAATGTTCTGTGTAAACCATAGATTTCAGCCTTCTCAAACAGATGACAGAGATGAAACTTGCATCTCCCAGGCACTTGGTAAATTGATCCAATTTATGTGCTATTACAGAAAAAGAGATGGAGAGATGGGATTATCAGTGCAATGTCCTTGTTTTGCTGTTTTGAGAAATGAGCTTTTCATTTTTTTCTGCTTTTATGATAAGTATTTGAAAATGAAAATTTTTATCCTGGGTGAAACAGAAAATAATTTTAATGAGCAATAGAAAAGGAACTTTTAATCTATTTTTACTTTTTAACTGAAAAATCAACAAAGTATGCTCAGCTCATTACTGTCCCTCTTTTAAAAAAATCTTTGAATTGTTTATTCCTCATTCTTAAAATCAAGGATTCTTTCTGAGTTTATTAAAATTCTTGAAATACATAAAACAGGACAGTGGATTTTGAAAGTTTTGACCTTTTCTCTTTCAGCTTAATATTTTGTGGTTTGACCTGCTGGCCATTATCTTTCTTACCATGGTTTAGTGAGACTGTGAAGTGTGTGGAAGGGAAAGATGGCAACCAACATTCAGAATGTTGAAAAGGTTGAGATAATAAAGCACCTGTAACAGATTGTAAGAGATATTAAAAATCTGACACCTGATTTCAGCACCTGTGGTTTCAAAGGACAGAAGACAATGGTACAGTACAAACTTAGTCTCCTGAAATGATCCTTATTGCAATTTCAAAGTGGTAATTTCATGGTTTTCAGAGGGGGTTTAGTGCTATACGAAGGAAACACAGGCAAACAATGCAAAATTCAACTCGCTAAAATATGTGTGGAGTGAGATAAGACTGTTGTAGCTTTTTCAATACATAAGGCTACATTTTAGTCTTTCCTTGCTTCCCAGAAAGAAATAAGATGAAACAAGTATTTCACATCACCAGGGTGAATGAAGTTTTGCCTTTATTGCTCCAAAGTATGTGAGCTCTGAAAAAAATCCTTTTCTGGGATCGAGTCTCACTTTTCTTGGAGATTCTCAGGACTCTGGTAAAGCTCATGTTCACTATTCAGCACCATGGCCTGTGTGCCCTCCTTGCCCTACCTAGCTTTCCTCTTTCACAACCTTTGTAGAACATAACAAAACTTTATCTTTCAACCAGGCTGAAATCAGCTGGCAAGTTGCAAACGTTATGGTGTTCATAGGCACAGAAAGGTTTTACGTGTATCCACTGGAGGAGGAGACTCAGCATAGAGAAAGATGAAAACTTCAAGGAGAAGAGAAGCAGTAAGGCCATAATTAGGGGAAATAATAGGGTGGATAAAGAGTGTTTATCAAGATAATGAGTGTAAGAGTGTTTGAAGTGCCAGAAAAAAAGTTCTTGAATGTAACAATATTTTGTGTGCATACACATTTTTTAATTTGTGAGTGATTTCACACTTTTCTGTGGATGCTCACACTTAATTTATATATATGTGTATATGTATGTTTGATTGTGTATTTGTTTATTTATGATCTTTTATCTTTCCTGTGAGGAAAGGCTGAGAGAATTGGGATTGTTCAGCCTGGAGAAGAGAAAGCTTTTGAGTGACCTATTGCAGCCTTCCAGTACCTGCAGGGAGCCCACAAGAAAGAAGAAGAGGGACTATTTACAGGGGCCTGGAGGGACAGGACATGGGGGAATGGCTTTAAAGTGAAGGAGAGTAGGTTTAGACTACAGAAATCAATAAGGAAGAAATAATTCTTTACTGAGGGTGGTGAGATCCTGGAAGAGGTTGCCCAGAGAAGCTGTGGATGCCCCATCCCTGGAAGCGTTCAAGGCCAGGATGGATGGGGCTCTGAGCAACATGGTCTAGTGGAAAGTGTCCCTGCCCATGGTGGGGGGTGTGGAACAGGATGATCTTTAAGGTCCCTTCCAATCCAGGCCATTCTGTGATTCTATGATTGATTCTATGATCTTTTCTTATGTTTGTTTTTTCTTTTATGGAAATATTCCAATTGGATGGAGGATACCCTGAAAAAAATACAAAAAAGGGACAATATGCAAAGATAATTTGAGAGGATATGAGGAAGAGACCTCAATAGTAACCTTCTAAGTCTCCCAGTAAGACCTGGAGACAGTGGTGACTCATTGTGTCACCCCCAGATTCTGTCACCCTGAGTGTCTTGGGGAGGGTAGACATAACATCAGAGGAAAGGGGTAAATTGTCCTGAGTTTTCTTGCATAACAGTTTTAAAGTTATCACTAATTATGTGGGTTTGTTTTCCTTTGAACTATTACAGTTTAATGATAATTATTAGTCTAGTTAAATTATATGTATGGTTAGGCTTCTAAATAGATCACAAAGAAATCCTTGGCTCCATGTCTATCATTAATTTCCTTTTTTTTCTCAAAAAGATACAAGAAGGAACTGTAGGAAAATGAGGACTTGAAACTACAATCCATGACTCAAGAAAGGATGTCTTTGCCATTTTGTCTTTGTGTATTTCTGCACAAAGTTAGTATCAGTATTTCTCTAGTATACTTTTGGATTAGGAATTTGAAAAGGACTCTGTCATCAAAGGTGAGCAGGGAATTTACTTGCATACTTTCTTTCTGTGTATTTTTTCCCCATCACAATTTTTTATTTAATTGTTTACTTAAAATATAAGCTTAAAAAGTATAGATTAGTGAATGTATTAATATATGGGACTTTCTCCTCAGACCCACGTATCTGTCTGTAAGTTATTTTGGTTCTATTTCAGTCCATTTCTCCAATTTTAAGGAATACCAGAGCAGTAGATTTTGTGTACTTAAGGATGGGTTCCATCATTCCATGAAAAGTAGCAAGGAGGATGTTAACAGCCTCATTCTAGGAGAGTTTTTACTGGAGAAGGAGACCCAGTCGGGGTGGTCACTTTCCCATCTGCTTCTTGGGTCTGATGGAATCAGTAAGAGCAAAAATCTGTATTTGACCTCTGTGTTACCTTGTTCTGATGGGCTTTAGCATTGTAATTTCCTTTGGGATTGCTTTCATCTGCAGATCCACCAGCTTTTTCACTTGTGCAACTTGTCTGTTCTGACAGGCTTTTTAGCCCCAAGCTGTTCTTTCTCAGACTGTACCTTTCACTAACTTCTGAGTAGTTTCTTCTTTTCCCTGAGTTATTTTAATTCTATTCTATTATTTTATTCTCATCTTACTGATGAGAATCTTCCTGATCAGCAGGTTTCATCAACTGAAACTCTCCTGTTGAGCAGCAAATATCACTGAGATTATGAATTTATACCTCTTAATTCAGAGCATCAATAGCTTGTCTAAACATCTTTCCCTTCCTATTTATTTATCTTTCTTTTTTTTTCTTGTTTGGGCTTGGATTTGGGTTTGTTGATTGGTTTTGTTGGTGGGGTTTTTTTCCTTTTGTTTTTGTTTTGGGTTTTTTGTTTGTTTGTTTGTTTGTTTAAATGGGGTTTGTTTTTTTTTTGTGGGGGGTGAGTTTCTTTTTTTAATTTTTAGTTTATAGCAGATTTCAGTTACATACGGATGTACTGCCAGAAGCAGAGAGAGAGAGGAGGACGAAAAGTGCTTTCTTGGATTTTCTTTTTTCGCCTTTGGGTAAATAGTTAGACTTGACCTGCACAGCTGTTTCTTTTAAGCTCCAGCTTTCTTAGTAATGTTCTAGAGAACAGTTGCATTGCAAGATAGGCTATATTTTCAAATGTTTTTGCCCCTTTTTCCTTTACTAACTGAACACACAAAGAAGGTACTTCATAGATAATAGTTGTTCAATAAATATAGAGTCCATTTCTTATAATAAATGCAAACTGCAGACAGATTCTAAAACATCCATCAGTCCACTTGGCACTATATTTTTGTAAGTTATGTCATCGACTGTCCTTAAAAAGCAGTGTGGTCTGGCGATGTGGCTCAGGGAAAATGAAGGACTAGGGCTCATCTTAGTGATGTCCTTGAATTGCTTGATGTCTGTAATCAAGTTTATATCACTATGGTTTGCTTGTAAAAATGAGGATACTGCCTCCTGAAGACCTCTCTGATTCTCTGATAAAATGTGCACGGTAAAATCTCAACTCCGTGAAGTCTTTTTTCATGGAACTGACTTCAGTCCTTAGACTTAAAGAAATGTTCTCAATTCTTCCTACACACGTGGGGCTCAAAGTACACGGCAGTATTCTCCCCCTCCCATCCCAGTTTCAGTTATATGTTGAAAAAAGGTCTTGTCTTTCCCGAGATCTCCAACCATTCATATTGTCAATACTGGATAGGATGCTGTACTGGAAAGTTTCCGTGAGGTTACTTTTACCTACATTAATTTGTTCATGAACTGAACTAACATAAATGTCAATATTTCTGATGTAAAAGGAAACACTTTTTGTTGTTTGACCTATGTGCTCCTCAGGCAAGCACAATATTATGCCTTATGGAGTTCTGTATATTTTTAGCCCTTTTAGAAATATATATGGTTCAAGTGTGTCATAAAAGCACTTGGTTATTTTTGTCTGTGTGTCTCAATCCAATTTATAACTATTTTTTTCGTTCTTTACCTTCCTAATTCCCTTTAATTTATTAAACTCTATCTCCCATGAATTTTCCTTGTTGAAATCAGAAAAGATTTCTTCCCATCTCTAATTTCTTTCACAGTGTGAGTACTTTCCAGTCTCAACACTGCAAAACTGATATTTTTTTCCCCTTCAGTTTATGTACTTGAGAATAAAGGCTTGTTGCTGAAGTTTTTATCATACTTTCAGAAGCAGAGAACAAAATGAATTTAGATAAATGTTTATGTTTATTAACCTGTTTCAGGTTGTTTTATCTCAGTGTAATAATAGTATGGCTTTTGGGGAACAATTTTAATCAAATTGTTGGTATCTGACTTACATTTATCTGAAAAGAACATTGATTGTCATCTTTTTGTCTGCTTGCCTGCTACCTAAAATGCCTAAAATACCCTATAATCTAGTGACAATGAATGGTGCAGTTACACTGACTGAGGCAGAATTCAAACTTGAATGCCCACAACTCTTTCTACAAAGAAGTTGTTTTCTTTTTGATTTCCTGGGTATATATTATGAATACTGTTTTGTACATTCTTTAAGTAGTAATTCTGATTTTGTATTAAGGACAAGGTGTATTTCAAATAACTGAGCTTCTAGTCTTTCATTCGGCACAAATGCAGCGGAACAGCAAATACAATATAAAATAATTCAAGCCACTGGCAATTTTTTGTGCTTTAGCTGAACACTTACGTTTTTATAAGATGAATGCCAAAGCTTCTCTTAACTTTTCTGTAAACCAGAATGTCGTATTTTGATGCTTGACTGCATGACCAGGCTTCAAGTCAGGAAATAAATATATCTAGAAAGAGTAAGTAAGTTAAGATACTATAAAATAACATTGTCCTTTGCTGCCTGCCAGAGTTCAAGAGGCATTTGGGTGATACTCTCAGGCACATGGTGTGACTCTTGGGGATAGTCCTTTGCAGGGCCGGGAGTTGGACTCAATGATCCTTGCAGGTCTCTTCGAACTCAGCAGATTCTGTGATTCTCTAAATGAAATATGTAATATTTTGAGGAAAATAGTGGTTTGTGGGTTTTGCTTTTTCCCTCCCATTTGACACACAGCATTTACCCACCCTTTCAGACCTCTGCAAGGCTGCTTTCAAAATGTTTTTTTTTGTTGTTTTTTTTTTTTGTTCCTGAGGGTGTCATTTGCAGGGGACAGGACCTTAGGGAACCTCTGTGGAATAATCCATTCATTGTAGGATTTCTAACTGGACTCCTTCATTGTATTTGCCCCCACCATTCTGAGAGAACCTAAGCACTTAAAACCAAAACTTATCGTTTCAAGGCATCCCAGCAGAATGCTCTGATGACCCTCTAGGTAAAAATTACCTAATATTGAGCATTTTGCCATTTTAGTATGCATACATTATTTTTATGCAATATTTTGTCACACAGATTTTCAGATAAAAAATCTCCCTCTGAAAGGTAGGGCAGTAATTTGCATTAAGGGGCTCCTTTTGTCCTTTCTGATTAGCAATAGCACTTCTCTAGTTGAAATCCTGGCTTCTCATGACAGTTACATGTGATGAACAATCTTGTTTTTGTGCAAAGTCTCAGGACATCACACCACTCAAGCATTTTAAATAGCAGTTTAGATACCATTGTTCGTGTGGAAATTCAGAGAGGATGAAAACACGCAGTTTGGAAGACTTGGTTTATTATGATCCCAGTAAGAAAAACATTCAGACTCTGTGAAGGAAAATTTTAAATGCTATTTATTAAAGCTAACAAAAAGTAGCATTAAAGGGCAATTGTGAGGGTTTAGCAGATTTCTCTTTGAATTATGAGGGACAAGTGCTTCTTAAAAATACTAGTCCTGCCTAGGCTTACACTGCAGCAGTTACTACGGTCAAAATCCTCCTTTTCTGCCAGAGTAAAGTTGAAGGAAAAGAGTGCTTAATCAGACTCTCATTTCTCTCAAATCATATTTCTCATTTGACAGTGCTGCTAAAAACACCTGAGAACCTTCAGCATGAAATTTGCTTTTGTATCCAATTTGTCCATCTTTGGTTTTACAGCTTGTCCTCCTCTACTAATTGCTATGCAAATTGAGAGAGTTTGCCATGCTGTGTGCTTGTACCAGCAAGGGACCACATCTCAGTCCAACTCGGAGAGCTTTCTTCCAGTCACATTGTGCACTTGGCTGCAAGGAGAGAAGCCAATTCTCTGTTAAAACACAGAGATGTGACATAATCTTTTTGACATCTACTGCATTAGTGGGGTTAAATACTTTGGAGCATGTTTTTTGGAAAGCCTCCAGCTTGTGTTGCTTGTTTTTGTTGTTTCCAGCAAAGGCAGCAACTCCTATTTGCACAGGAAGGGGGAACAGACCAGGGATGTGCTCCAAGAGACCAGTTTCTTTATGGATGTTTCCTAGATGCTGTTTCAAGTTATTCAAATCTAAATTGACTTTGTCCCAATTCATTCAGCCTAAAACAAGACACTATAACACTGATTCACCTGGGATTGAAAACACTTGCAGAGTCTTTTTAATGTAGGACAGACTTCTATCCTAGCAAGTTAAGCTGTTTGCTTTATGGAGGTTTATGGAATCACAGTTTAAGCTACTATAATAATTCATTATAATAATCCTTCTAAAAAAATATTATTATGGAATGAGAAGGCATTCATGAAATTGAATCTTCAGAGAGACTGTGTGAGTCTCTCTGCACCCAGTGCTTGGATGTCATGAGATGCCTTTCAGTATGCACCAGCTTGCTCAGACACTGTATATAAAAAAAGAGAAATCTTAGCAAAGAAATAATTGGACACATTTGTCTGCTATGTGTAACTGTCTATGGTTTGTTATTAGCTAAAGAATGGTCGGGATGGTACTTGACATTTTATCCAAAATCTATACCAGCATGGTGCTCCTCTAATTAGAATGTCTCTGAGTCTGCTGTACATGTGTGGGTTGGGTGGCGTGTAGAGAATAAAGTCATCAGTGCAATACAGCTCCTCAGTAGTGCACTCTGCCACAGTTTAACATTCCTTAAGTGTTGTTCTGTCTTGCTGTTACATGTGAGAGATGATAAAACAGAATTATAGAATGGTTTCGGTTGGAAGGGACCTTAAAGATCACCTAGTTCCAACCCCCTGCCATTTGCAGGGATGCCTCTCCATTAGACCAGGTTGTTCAGAGTCCCATCCAGCCTGGCCTTGAACTCACTCAGTGATGAAGCATCCACAGCTTCTCTGGGCAACCCGTTCCAGTGCCTCACCAGCCTCACAGTGAATAATTTCTCCCTAATATTGAATTTAAAGCTACTCCCTTTTAGTGTTAAGACATTTGCCCTTGTCCTGTCACTACATGCTCTTGTAAATAGTCCCTCTCCACGTTTCTTGCAAGGCTCCATTCAGGTACTGGAAGGGACTCTAAGGTCTCCACAGAGCCTTCTCTCCTCCAGGCTTAAACAGCCCAGCTCTCTGTCTGTCTTCATAGGAGAGGTGTTCCAGTCCTCTGATCATCTTCATGGCCTCCTCTGCACTCACTCCAGCAGTGCCATGTCCTTCTTTTGTTGGGTGCCCCAGAGCTGGATGCAGTGTTTCAGTTGGGATCTCATGAGGGCAGAGTAGAGGGGGAGAATCACCTCCCTCGACCTGCTGCCCAAACTCCTTTTGATGCAGCCCAGGACATGGTTGGTTTTCTGGGCTGCCAGTGCACATGTTGAGCTACTCATCCACTGACACCCCAAGGTCCTTCTCCTTAGCTCTGCTCTCAATCCGTTATCTGCCCAGGTTGTATATTGTGCTAGTGCACAACCCCGGTGTCGGACCTTGCACTAAGCCCTGTTGAACTTCATGGGTTTTGCACAGACCCACTTCTCAAACCTGTCAAGATCCTTCTGGATGGCCCATCCCTGCCCTTCAGTGTGTTGAACGCACTACACAGCTTGGTGTCATGGGGAAACTTTTAGAGGGTGCACTCAACCCCACTGTCCATGTCATCAACAAAGGCATTAAATGGAACTGGTCCAATCCCTACCCCTGAGGAATGCCACTTGTCACTATTCTCCATTTGGACATAGAGCCATCAACCACAACTCTTTGAGTACCACCACCCAGCCAATTCCTTATCCACCAAGTGGTCTACCCAACAAGTCCATGTCTCTCCAGTTTAGAGGTAAAGATGTGGCATAGTGTCAAAAGCTTTGCACAAATGTAGGTTGATGATATCAGTTGCTTTTCCCTCATCAGCCACCACTGTAACCCCATCATAGAAGGTCGTCAAATTTATCAGGCATGGTTTTCCCTTTTTCACCAATCACCTCTTTCCCTTGTGCTTTAACATAGTTTCCAGAAGGATCTGCTTCATGATCTTGACAGGCAGAGAGGTGAGATGGACCAACCTGTAGGTCCTTCATTCTTCCTTTCTTCCCTTTTCAACAATTGGGGTTATATTTCCCATTTTCAAGTGGGTGGGAACTCCACCAGACCCACAGACTTGTGCACCTTCAGGTTCCTTGGACGGTTGTGAACACGATCTCCTGCAGCAGACAGTTCTACATTGTCCCGGTTCCTGCCTTTGCCTTATGCAACTTTGCCGCTGTGGCTGTAGTCATTAGTCAGTTCAGACACAGTGGGGAAGTGTCTTTCATAGGGCGGGCACACCTGGAACATCTCAGGGGCAAAGCACGTGGGATGTGGGAATTCAAGCTCCTAACCTCGAGAGCTGTGAGTCAGCCAGCTTCTGTGTTACTATTTGATGTTGTGAAGTGTCCAGAATTGACCTGTTTCAATTTTCACTCCCCTGTATCTAGAGCAGAGCTTTTCTTAGCAGCTCAGATTTCAAACAGCTTTATTAAGAACTGATAAACATTAACTCTTGGTTTTATATAGTTTATGTGACTGAATTAGGAAAAGAACAACACCAAAAAGTAAAGTCAATTACAGTGTCTTGAAGGTTCCCAGGTTTGGTCTGTCTTGGTCTCATTTTAACTTGTTTATTTACATGGTCTGCAGGCAATTCAAAAAGTGTCTGGATTACCTGAACAATAAGTGTAAACTACTGTGATTTAAGTTTTCTTGACCTGTAGTGATGGCTCCACACCACTTCTCATTTTCTTGTCAATATAAAGTAAGTCCTTCCTTCTTTCCCTCTAGTATGTTTTATTGCAGCTGTTCAGTGGGTTTTATTTCTGAACTTGTTACCATTTTTTAAGTCCCCAGAATAGTTTAAATGTGATATTTTTGGTACGGTAATTAATAGCAGCATGTGCTCATTGCCAGTATTCAATTCACGGCTTTAAAAAATAATAAAATATTTTAATTCAAATTAATTTGAGTTTTCTCTTCTGAACCGGCCTCTGCATGTAATCCTGTAAGGTAAGGGCAATCAGCAGCATGGCAACACTAAGTAAAAATATAGCCCTCATTCTGGAGGGTGTCTTCATTACATGCATGTTTTTGATACTCAGACTTTGGCATTCCTATCTGGTAAGCTGAAAAATATTTAAAATTCCTAAACTTCCCATTTTTATTCAGGTCAAACTTGCATAACTTCCAGTTGTGAGCTTCTGTATCAAACTAAGCTACTCAGATTTCATGTGATCTATTGTACAAGAGTCCCTGTCAGTAAACAGAGTCGATTCTGAACAGAAGTCATTTGACTAAAAAAAAACTTCCTGGATTGTGTCTCAGATCAGTGTTAGAATATAAAATTTATACATGGTGACTTAAAAATTTGCAACCCCTTCCTACTATGTACAAAAAGAGGCACATCTATTTAAACAGATTTCCTTAACTTCGGATAAAATTTAGAAGGCAATTTTAATGAAGAAGTAGTTTCACAATTGGGTGCATAAATTCTAATCTACATTGCAGTTCCATCAGTTTCAGGCAGTACTCCTGTGACCAAGTAAATAAAATAAACTTGGGAGTACATGAAAGGAAAGTAACAGGGAGCAAAAATCAGATTTTGCAATGCGTCTTTGAAATTTTGCTATTGAGAGAAACACTTGACATAGTTAAAAATGAAGGGACATTTCAAGCACTTGGAAGCCTTATTTATGTTGAGAATAACTTCTTTCAGAAGAGTTATGCATCTCTTGAAGAGATGAAACGTATCTAAATCCCTTGCAACCAAAACCCACTGAAACAGAAAGCACTGCTGAATAGATGAAATGTCCCTTATGAAGGCAGACTTGTGGCTCCAGGAGAACAGTTTTGTTGCTACAGGTACAAAAAGTATTTCTTCTGTGAGCAGCCTGTACTGTCTTAACCAATGATTGATTTTAACGTACAGTGATAAAAACTTGCTGGCGATCTTTTTAAGGGAAGCAAGAAATTCCCCAAAATACCGTTGGCGAATACTAACAGTTAAATAATGGGATCTACTGTCCTGTTTCATTTTCAGAGTGGTCCTGGATGAACACCATTCATAAGATCAGCAATTTAAAGGCCTGTGTGCCACAAGCTTTGATGGTGGAAAGGATGTGTTGGAGGCGGGAGGAAAAGACATCCTGTGGTCCCTACTAAAGGTATTTGTTTCACTCTCACTTTTATGTGTTTTTTTTTTCCTCACCTCTTCTTACTGAAGGGGATAGTGTTTTGACTGAGGAAAATGTGATGTCCACATTGAAGTCCCTATGCCAAGTGTGGCATAAGTTTATTCAAGACAAGTGATACATGGAAAAATAACTGACAGGTAGCTATTATCCTGTTACAGAAAATAATTAAATGAAGATTAAGTAAACACATAAAAGAGTCCCTGACTTGAGAAGACTTGACATTGATGAAACAGGCATGATATTTTCTGCCCACCATTCTTCTAGAGGGGGAAGATACTAAATTCAGGTAGGTTATAGTCTTTAACTGCTGATAACATGGCAGATAGAAAATTATGGAGAAATAATTTCTAGAGAGTTCCATGCTGCTTTTCCTTTAAGTCACCTAACTGGTGGTGTCTTGTCTTGTTTTGCTCCTTGCATGTAAATCTCATTCATCTAAATGTTAATATTTAAGGTCAAATTCACCAAGTTGCAGAAGTTGCACTTCACTGCATTGAATTCAATTCAGTGAAGTGTTTCCTGTAAGTATTTGTATCAAGTGCTGCTTTTGTCCCTTGTATGTCAGATGATGTCAAATGGGAGTCATTAAACAGGATTACAATTTAATTACTTCTACTTTTGAAAAGTGGAAAAATATGACATGGTTAGTTTGTTTTCATACATGACAGAGCTCTTCAGGTGTTACCTACAGGTGCTTTTCTCAGAAATGAGGTATCACTGTTCACATAAACTATTTCTACTCAGTCCCTTGCTGAAGGATGCAGGTGATGTTGCTCACCCCATCAATGGGCAATAGAGGGGCTCCTCAGCCTATCAGAATTGTTTGTCCATCTCTCCCTGAATCCACTTCTCTTTTTATTAATCAGAAGAAAGGTTTTTGTTGACTTAACTCTCTATAACTAGCAGAGGCGGAAAAATATTAACTCTTTCAGGAAGAAACTTGCTTTTGAACAAGTTTGTCAATCCCTGAGAATGAGTGCAGCTATCAAATATGCAATGCTTTATCTCATATTCCAATAGTTCTTTTTTTTTTTTTTTTTCTTTCTCCTTGTGTCTTCAGCTGTTTAGTATGACATAGAAACCACTTATATTCTCATATCACAGAATCACAGAGTGGGTCAGGTTGGAAGGGACCCCGGTGGGTCATCTGGTCCAACCTCCCTGCTCAAGTAGGATCATCCCAGAGCACATGGTGCAGGACTGTGTACAGATGGTTCTGGAATATCTCCAGTGAGGCAGACTCCACACCCTCTCTGGGTGATCTGTTCCAGTGCTCGGTCACTGCACAGTAAAGAAGTTCTTCCTCAAGTTCAGGTGGAATTTCCTGGACATCAGTTCCTATCTGTTGTCTCTTGTCCCATTGCTCAGCACCACTGAGCAGAGCCTGGTCCATCCCTGACACCTCCCTGCAGATACTGACAGACACTGATGGGGTTCCCTCTCAGTCATCTCTTCTTGAGACTGATAGGACCAACCCTCTCAGGCTGTCCTTGTAGGAGAGATGCTCCAGTCCCTTAATATAGAAATATAGAATAATAACAGAAAAATAAATAGAGTTTCTTTTAAACCTCAAGATACTGATTTTGTTCCTGTGTGTTTTGGAGCTTTTTTTTGGAGAAGGTTGTATTAACATCATTAGGATCACATGGGATGTAATGTTATTCAGCATGAGAAAGGATATCGGAAACCAGGCTGTAATGTGAGTGACATGATTCAGAATTTCAGATCATAGTGTTTACATCTCAGATCCTCCTCTGAGCCTTCAGGTAGTAATTGATTCAAAATCACTAAAGGTTCTACTTCAAGGAGATGAAAGGGAGAAGAGAGTGCTAAACCAAGAGGGAATAGAGTTATTCAAGGTGACCTATTGAAAATTATATTCTAAATGCAGAAAATATCATCCATAGTTTTTTAACTGTGTTCAGAGTAGGCAATTTAGATACCTAAGTGCGTATAATTTCATAGGCAGTTATTTCATTTCTATTTCTATAATAGAAAAAAATGTTTTCCTTCAAGCTGAAGTTTAACAGTAGAAGAGCATATCCTTGTCTTCTTAACTCTGAAAAAAATAAAGTATATTTTCCATATTTTGAATGTAAAGAGTATAAAAGCTGTAGCAGGATGTAATAGGAATGCAAAACCATACCAAACCAAAACCTACCAAGCAAAACAAAACTCATCATAAAAGAAGGTAACTTCTTCTTTATAGGTTAATTTTGTTTTATTATCTAAATTCTGAGTTTACTTACATGCATCAATTTCATATTATATTTTTGTAATAAAGTCGTGAGAAAACAAAGCTACAACACACTGAAGGTTCTGCTCATTATTCTGATTCAAATCACACTTTAAGTATTTAACAAATGTTGCAAGAGAAATAAAACCACACAATATATGACTTCTCATTCTTTATAAATTCTACCTTTTAATGGTAACTGGAAAGACCGTAAGCCTAGAAAAGAAATTCTGCTTTTTATCTTGCGCATTTAGAAGATATGAGTCATCACTATTCCTTTTTCACTTTACAAGGTCAATTTGCCTTCTTCCTTATGTGCAAGAGTAAGCAGACTTCCTGAGAAGCAAAACGACACCAGAAAAATGCAATTATAAAACCATAAATAGTAACATACCAAAAATAATACTTTCTGATGTAAACTCCAAATTAATCTAAAGGCAGAATGAGTTAGATTCAAAATCAATTAAGTTCCTTTATTTTTTAATATTTTGATTTAAATTAATTTTTTAAAAATTTGAATATTCTGTCCATCCAAAAGAGCTGTCTGCTTGCTTGCTCTGTGTTTAGTAAAATGTGTGCATATTTTTGCTTGTGTTGCTCAAGGCAACAGCATCTGGCACTAAAACTTTTCCTGTGCTAGTACTGGTCTGATGTTAATGCCCCACAAAAAAATTAATAAGCTGTCTAGTTTATATGAGAGTTAGATGCACTGTGTACTCTAAAAGTGGGCTATGTACTAGTACTGTGTGATAGTTTCTGTGTAACAGCAAGTCCAGGTACTTCTCTTTTTTTTTTTATAAAATCTGTGCCAGAAGGACCCAACTTCTTTTCCAGCTAGCTGAGAAGATGTCTGTGGGATCTGTGGAGGGAACTGAACAAAATTATTATATTTTGCAAGTGAGGTCTTCAGCAACGTTCTTGGTCACACTTGTGCTCTGGGAGAACCTTTATTCCTTGACAGATACATGGCTTATCTGGACCCTTCTTGCTACCGAGAATACCTGTTGCAGAGCTGATCTCTTGTGAAAAAAATATATACTCTTACATTTTGTTATTTCTTTGACCCACTGTTCTCTGGGTAATACCACGTTCAGGAGGTATGAAATGTCAGAAAAGACAGAAAATACTGGATCACCTGAAAATAATATTAAAAATTAGGCTAATGATGCTGATTTATAAGTGAAGGTACAGAAGGCCAACAAAATTAAATACAACTTGTTACCAAAGTTATGGGCTTGTATCATGTTTTCATGAAGGGATAGAGAACCACAGTGGAATAAGGAAATGGCAGTAAATCAAGAACTGCAGTTTATTCCTGTGCCAGTAAGTCACTGTGTACTTTGGGGAAAAAACATGTACAGTAATGATTTTGAAAAGTAACTGCTTCTTTCTGGAGGAGCTGTGAATCCCTGAAAACCTCTGAAAAACCTTACCGTTGACTCAGCCTGAGACTCCAAGTTGGGTATTACACAAACACACCCACACACCCACGTCCCACTTCAGCTCCAAGGACCGTGGTGTTTGTTTCCAAACCAACATTTTCAGTGAGTCAGTGCTGTACTCAGTCAAGGCTTTACACACTAGTGAAGAAGTGGTGGTGATGTGACTCATTCAGTGAAGTTTGGATGTAATTCCTTCATTTTGAAGGAAAGACTTAGGAGGTCGAGATTGCTGTGTTAAGAGCTACTGGCACTTCTGCAAGAATGCTGCAGCTTCAACCTCAGTGTGATTATTTAAATAAATGTACAAGCCTGAGGGCAGCATCCCTTTAGATGCCATTTAGGAGAGAACTTGAACTACTACTTGTTCAGTGGCAAGTAGTTGACTTATGGTCAGTGCTTCTTTTACACAAATGACTTAGAAATCTGCTTTGGGCTTTTTTTTGTTGTTTTGTGCTTTTCCCTTTTCTTAACTGGGATGTTAAAAAATGCTTAAAAAATGATTTTTTAATTCTACTGAAAGTTCATATAATGATATTCAGTCATTACTAGAGAAGCTGGATTGCTTTCCTTGCATTTAAATTTGCAGTTATAAGTGCAGAAGCATGGCAACAAGATAATGGAATTTTTTAAAACTTTGAAAAGAAATTAGACTGTCAGCTTAGACATTCTAGCAACAATCACTGCAGTACTGTAGAAATTAAAAGCACATCATTACTTACGAAAGTGTAGGGCATCATTACAAACTTCAATTTTTCTTCTTGCAAAATAGATGGCAAACAAAATGGTTGATCACCTATTTTTCATGCAGTATAGCAGAAATATTGCAGATATGTATTTGGAAGCCTCTTATGCTAAGACATGCACTTAAATTCAAATAATTGTTACTATTACCAGTTGTGAAGTCATGGGAACGAGATTGCTGCTAGTGACAGAAATGAATAACAAAAGCATGTGTGATTGAACTAATATTTCTTTTCTTTTTCTTTGTTTGTTGTTTTTTTTTTTCTCCTAAGGAGTGATATCCTGTCTGTTTTATGTAAACCCAGAATATAAATCTTTGCAGAGAAACATCATTGATCTAGCAGGAAAGACAGTTCTTAATGGGAATTTCATTTTCTTTACAGGAAGCATTGAGGCTGTACGAGGTAGTGGCTGCAGCTGTCTTTCTAAAGACAGCAGAGTATTTCTATCCTGCAGTGACTTCCTGTGCACACAACTTGGACAGCTTTAAAAGCCTTTACAGAGTTCCTCTCCTTCAGGATGCAGAAGTGTCTACACTGTTATAAGATTTTAAAATGAATGAAAACATGACATTGAAATTTTAGGTTAGCATTTTGGCAGATCTGTCGCATGTGAGTTTCTTAAACTGAAACAATAAAATCATAAAAGAAATTACATTAAATTAAATCTGAACAAATCCCTTTTCTCTCTCCAGCTAGCAGTATGATATCAGACAGTAACATAATGTAAATAATGATGATCGGGAAAGTGTCTGGCTTCTATAATGCAGAAAATAATTGTCTAATTTGTATTTAAATGCTTTTCCTCAAAAAGATGTTATCAACATTTATCTGATATTTAAAAGTGGGTTATCTTTGGATGCATTAGGACATTCCTTCTCAAGTAAAGAGCTTATGGATGACTACAATAGTCTAGGGAAAAAGCAATAGAATATTTCAAAATGTTTTACTTTTTTGGTATTTCAGCTGGTGATGAAAGATGAATCTACTCATGGACACTGTCCAAAAAATGCCTTCTTTGTGTTTGTAGAAGCTATGGAAAAAGGATTGCAAGAAGAAATTGAAGAGAAGATTGCTAAATTGTTTGAAAAGCATTCTTCTGAAAATAAATAAGTAAAGAAACATGGTTCATCCACTAGTGGAACAATACATCCCAGTTTCTATTAAGAGCCATTTAATATGCATACATTGCTATTTTTTAAGTATCTTTTCTCTGTTCAGACTTGTCTAAATCTATAAAGTTTGAAATGCAACTGTAAGCATGAAAAGAGGAGAAAATTCTGCTCTAAAAGAGCAATGCTCATGTCCCTACTTTTTTGAGAAAATTCTTCTTAATTCTTTACTATTGTTCATTATTTCTAATATAATACTACCTTGATTTTCATCTTTCATAGCAGCTTATGCAGAATGCTTTCCAAATGAAATTAAGCAGTTATAGAATTAAAGTTAGTATCTAACAATAGGGCAAATTTGAGAGAGGTTTAAAAAGCTGCAGTTTTCCACAGAGATTTAATTGAGATTGAGAACGTAAGAAGTGAATAGTCATTGAAGACCTTTGGATATCAAGAGCTGCAAATAAGAGGGAATTCTTATGTTATCACTACTAATTCAGTCATAGAATAAAGTAAGAGAATAAGTGTTTGCTAGATTGCCTTGGAAAGTAAGAGGATGTAAGATTTAGGAACAGTCTGGAACAAACCCATGGTAAAAAAACAGAAACAAAATAAAACCAAAACCAAACTCCGTCAGACCATGTGAACAGCAAAAGACAAAAGAAACTTAATTTCTTTTCCTCCCTGCCTTCCTGCCTTCCTCCCTCCTTCCCTCCCATTTTGAGGAGAACTAGTTTATTTTTGACTGTGGGCTTGTCCTTTTTGTGAGCTCTGCCAGTCTCAGTGGGGACTGTGTGAGGAGTTAGGAAGCAACAGACTTGCAGATGGCAAGTTAGCTCTCAGAGGAGAAGACAGAGAAGACATAACACTTCATATAGTGTTATAAGGACGTAACAGAATTATTTTAATGTCTTTTGGGGATGGCTTCTTACAAGAGTGTCTTCTGTACATGTTTGCAACATGGAAGAAAGTATGAAATTAAATATCAGCAACAGGAGGCAGGAGTGAATTGAAACAAATTAGTTTTCTAATGCAGAATCCTGCTTTCCTACTCTGAAAGCAGCTGGAATCTGGCAGTTGCAGGTTTCTTCTCTGACTCAGTGAAGACCCAGAGAGGTTGGTCCAAGACAACTCTGTCGCAAATGAACCTGGGTGACATATCATAGAATCATAGAATCAGACGGGTTGAAAAGGACCTCTGAGATCATCAAGTCCACCCCTTGATCCAACACCACCGCGGTTACCAGACTATGGCACTAAGTGCCATGTCCAGCCTCATCTTGAAAACCTCCAGGGATGGAGAATCCACCACTTCCCTGGGCAGCCCATTCCAATGGCTGATTACTCTCTCTGTAAAGAATTTCTTTCTGATATCTAACCTAAACCTCCCCTGGCACAGCTTAAGGCCATGCCCTCTTGTCTTACTGCTGGTTGCCTGGGAGAAGAGACCAACCTCCACCTGGCTACAACCTCCTTTCAGATAGTTGTAGACAGCAGCCTCTGCTGAAACTGGTTTCTTAGCCTGTAAACCATGCCTGTTCACCAGCTTCTCTCCCCTGCAAGTGGGTGTTGTCCTTCACTGCAACTAGGGCACAGTTGTCTGCAGTGGCAAAATGGATGCATTATTTAGAACTCTCAATTTCAGCTGCAGCTATATGCTGACAAAAGTGCTGAAATCCACTCCTTGCATATGAAACTTCACTTTTTTTGTGTGCTTTCTCAGAGCATGTCTGTTTGCATTTCATCAGTTCTGCACATATCATAGTGAGACGGAGGAAAGAGGCTAAATTAATTATGAGAACTATTTGTGTGATTTATACATTATGCAAACATTCTTACTGCCCTTACTGATGAATATGTTGTACTGTAGCAGCATTGTTTTATTTTGCATTGTTATTTTACATAAGTTTACAATTGATATTAGTACCAAAATCCCTGGTTTGTGTGTAGCCAGGAAAAATTAATTTTTTTTTTGTAAGAACATGTGTTCCTACTGACTTAAAAAAAAATTCTAAGTTATTTATATTCTTGAATTAATACCATTGCAAAGAAAGCCCTTCAGTATAGAAGTTTTTCCTGTAATAAGTTTTTTAAAAGTAAAAATACTACTGGGTGGGGGAGGGGGGCAGAAAGGTAGAAAACCAGAATAATTCAGCCAGGAAGAGACCTCTGGAAGGCTAGTCAAATATCCTGCTCCAAGTAGGGTCAGCTATGGGATCAGACAGGGATCTGTTCTCTCATATACAGTGAAAAGGAGGTTTGCCTAATCTGATGTGACCAAGGAGGCCATGGGCAGTTTTGTAAATCATGCAAACTGGGAAGCAATAAAAAAAATGAAAACAGTAGGCCCTTACAGGGGAACACATCCATGGACAGCTCACTCCCTGTAGAAAGCTGAGCTCATGGTAGAGCCACTATGTGCAAATGCCAGGTTGACAGACCAGACTGTTCACCTTGCCCAGCAGAAGGGAGTGCCCTGTTCCCCTCTGTCAATGGGATGTGGGAGCTTTCAGGGAGGAGGGGGGGAAAAAGTGGTGATGGGGCACAGAATAGGAATTGTGAACTCCCTGCTATGCCCATCTTGCTTAGAAAATCAAATCTAAAAATTATGTTTCTGAGAGGTGAGGTTCTGTCCTTATGTGTTATGATCTGATTATTAAGAGATGCCTCTGCCCAAATTACGGTGCAAACGCCACCATATTGACCAAAGTCAATAGTACAGTAAAATTTAACAGTAAAATGTGAGGCAGAGAGATAGAAAGACATAGAAAAGAGAGGCGAGGGGAGAGAAAGAGAGAGAGAGAGAGACAGATTAAGCAGAAAAGTCATCACCTGAGGATCCAGTGGCATCCCACTGGTCCTTCTCCATGCTCGTTTTCTCAGTGGTGGTGGTCCCCGAGTTGTTCTTCTGGGGTAGCACCTTTATATAGTCCACTTTCCAGGTATCCACAAGGGATAGATACCATTCCTATAACTTGGGATGGTGTGTGTATAAGCAGTTGATTCCTTTCACACAGTCTGACACAATGGGTATTTTTGTCCAGATACAATAACCAGGATGTGCTTATCAGCCTTACCTCCATCAGACTAGGAACTAGTGCCTTCCTGTGGCAAATTCCTCTCTTCTGTGCTTATCTCAAGTTCCTGCTCTGGTGGCTTATTTTATGGTAAGTTCCTTCTGTAGCTTTGACAGTATTTGAGGCAGGCAACTGTGATTTTTAAGTCTCTTACGTTATGGCTGTGACCTACAATGGAGAATGAGAGTAAGGATGCCTGCATGTAGCAGCCCTGTGCTTTTATCAGTGATATCAAGCACTCCTTCCCTGTGCCAGGTATCATTGCTTGGACAGAATCACCTGTCTGGTGTACTGAGGATGTGAGTATTGCCTCTCTGTGTACTGGGTTCATTGGTCCAAACTAGACCACAGACCTTAGCTCACTGCATTCCTTGGTCTGAGAGGGCCCTTGCCCCTTAGAGTTCAGGATGTGTCAGTCCAGGTGGCACTGTGCCCTTGGCATGTTTGTGTGATACCTGTCCCAAAGGTGTGCTGAGTGGCTGGTTGGCACAGAATTTTGTTTCCTGTTGATTTGGAGAGGGGTTGTATTAAGAACAAATATTTCTGCTTCGATGTCTACTGGATGCAGGATTCTTCTGGGGCCCCAGAAGTGTGTGCTGTCTGTGTAAAAGATGCCAGTGTTTGCCGTGGAGATGGGATGGCACCATGACATCTCATTCAGCCTGCTTGGCCTGTGAGGAAGAACAGGATCAGGCCATTTGCATTGTTCCTCTTTACTCAAGTGCTGTTTGTGCTCATGCAATTCCTGTAAAAGCACAGTTCTCCTGCCTCTGTACATCTGTGAGTGCCTGGTAGTGTCCGTGCCTGCCTTTCAGAAATGAAAGCTCAGCCCTGGCAGGCTGTGAGATGAGATGTATGATCCAGTCCTGGAGTCCTCCAGCTTCATTAACTCCTTAAAGTGTTGGAAGCATTGCTGAGGTGGCAGGTGTGGGAGCCCAGTGTGTGGAGGGGACAGATCCTTTTGCAAATATGTACCAAGTGCAAGAATTTATTAACAAATATTCTAAGATTCACTTAAAGGAATAGAGTTAGCATCTCTAGAAAAAAAAGGATGCCCCATGAAAACTTCAAATTGTGTTGGTTATAGAGAAAGCAGAGACACAGGGGAAATAACCTAGAGATGGCCTGTCTACAACCTCTTCCTTGGACATGTCTCAAAATGTAAAAAACCCCAATAAATCCAAATATTAAAAAAAAAAAAAAAAAAATCACATAAAGAGTTTAGGCAGGCTATGGTAACAGATTACTGTAATTTTATATAAATGTAGGCATAGTTTCATCAATGAAAGTTAAATCTTTGGAAAAAGTACTCCAAAAAGGTACTATTTCAATGGTCTTAGTAGATCTCTTTTGGTTTGTTTTACAGAATAATTCTCTGAAGAACAACAATTTGAAGAGGTTGAACCAACAGATGACAACACAGACTGATAACTACTTAAAAGTTCCTGAGGAATAATGGCTAATGAATTGGAAAAAAATCAGAGGAAAAAATAGCTTAACACCTAAATACCAGCAGAAACTCCTGCTGATACAAATGTTCCAGGTAAGATAATTACTGCTAATTGAAATGCCTTTTTTTTTTTTTCGGTCTTCTGTAGATAGCACAAAAGAAAAGTCCTTCCAGTTCCATGGGTTTTGTTAAATTTCTTGCCTTTTGTTTTTGCTACTTTTATTTATTTCACTTTATTATTGTATCCAGGCAGGTACAGTTTTGTCTCTGTCAAATTTGTCTTCAACACTTATCATTCAAATGGGTGTTTTTCAGGACGCAGAATCAGATATTTTACATCCTGAATATACAGTTACAAGTAAAATGCTTTGAGTTAACTGTCTTAGTATCTTTATATTCTGCTGGATCATCTTCTGACTTTTAATGAAATATTATAATATTTAATTAAATTATTGTAGGCAAACAAACTGTCTACAGAATTAAGCAGTGACTACTGCACTGAGCCCTAAGTCTGTAGGAAGATTGAAGAGTAGTGCTATGAAGAGTAAACAGTTTCATTTGTCTCTGTGAGATTCCAGCTCTTACATAGTTGTCGCTGGGAATTTGAGTAAACAATCCAAGCTTCATCACTGAATAAAGAGGAAGAAAACTAAAAAAACCCTGCACTAATTATCATGAAGTGACTACTTCATACCCACTCACAAAGCACAATCAAATAGGACAGCAGAGAATAAAAAAAAAAAAAGTTTCAAAGTGTTTAGTAGAAATTAAATCATTCTGATTATGTGCACAGCCTCTTCAAGGCAATTTTTTTTTTTTTCAGATTGTAGGGTTGTATCTTGTTTTTAGAAAAACAGCAACCTCTGCTCTGCAACACTGATTGTTCTGTCCCATGAATGATCATGTCTCTAGACTTGACTCCCACAACCTTGACAGCCTCTCTACTCACCATCACTCTCATTTTTTTTAAATAAATCTCAGATTATGTCTGTAGGGCAGGCACAAAGGCAGCTGCCTATAGATGCCAGACTTGATGTGTAATATCTGGCTCACATGCTAGTGGGATTTTGGCCTAGAGAGCACAGATTCATGTAACCCACAACTTGGCTGGGTTTTGCAGCTGTGCTGAACTTCTTGCTGCCATGGCCACATTGGATCTGATGTTTCAAGTATATATTTGTTGTATATCTGAGTCAGTTTTACTACAGTGACTGCTATGACCTCAGAATTGATGTATGCTCGTTTACAGCCCACATGTTCAGGCGCTACTCCATTTACTTTGTCTGCTAGGCAGACATGTTTTTCTTTCTCATACCAAATAAATTATATGTTTTCTCTTATTCTTGCAACTAGTTTTTCCTGTTTGTCTTCATCTACTCCCTGCTGCAAAACATTGACAGGCCCTTACTCTAAAAGGTCCTTGTTTCTATTATCACTTCCCACTACTTAACATGATAGAGATTATACTTAGAATCCTAACTAGAATATCTTCATCCCTACAAAAATTTGGTGTCTTTCACTCTCTTTTTTCCAACCTTACTCCTGGGCCAATAACTGCTGAAATGGGTGAAAATTAGAGGCCTGGAAAAATGAGTTGAATAGAAGAGTGTGCTAAATATATTTGCAATTAACTCAGCCAGAAGGAAGAAAACAGGATCAGTCAAGAGAGTAGAAGCACAAAAAGGTTGCCTTGACCTCTCTAAACACTTAGGAGAACTGTTATTTAAAGAAATGGAGAAGTTAGTGTTTTTAATTAGATTTGTTGTATTCAAGTGCTCCTGTACTAGCTGTTGTATGAACCCTCAGAATGGGGTGAGATTGAAAAACAAAGAAGCATAATCTTTCCTGACAAGTCTATAATAGTACAGAAACTATAATTTCTTGAGTACTGATGAAAATTTTCACTTCTTAAGTTAATGCTTGTTTATTTTTTCCAGGGTGAGTTCACTGTGACATTCAAAGAGAAGCAAAGTGCAACGGGGTAAGAAAGCAGGTGTGTTATAACACTGTGATTCATTTTGTTAGAGGATTAAAATTCATGCAAGAGAAAATAAATGGTGAAGTTATAGTACAGAGTCATCATTTTCATCATGACAAGAATATGGCAAGGTTTGTAGAGTACTCAAAGTAAATCTAAATATGTATATAAATAAGGTAGTAGATGGAGTAAAGTTGGGTAAATATTATACTTCTAAATGTCTCTCAGGCATTGAGATTTCTCCAAATATCTTCAAGGGAACAAGTAGTCTCTATGAAGCTTATTTAGGAGATGTTTTTCTCAAAAGTTTTTTTTTTCCCCAAGAAGTTGAGTATATCTCACAAATACTTCTGATTTCTTAAGCTTAATACAGAACCCAAGGATAATAAGTCCAAGGATAAATGCAAGGAATTAGGTTTTAAAACATAACTGCTTCTGTAGCTGTATATCCTTTAGCAGACTGGATTTATTAGGTTCATCCTTTAGGAGACAGAATAATTCATTCACAGAATCTCAGAATGGTTGGAGTTGGAAGGAATCTCTGGAGACCATCTCATCCATTCCTCCTGCTAAAGCAGGCTCACCTATGGCAGATTGCACAGAATCACTTCTAGACAGGTTTGGAATATCTCCGGAGAATGAGACTCCACAGCCTCTCTGGGTGATCTGTTCCAGTGCTGTCACCCTCATTGTAAACAAGGTTTTCCTCATGTTCAGGTGGAACTTCCTGTGCATCAGTTTCTGCCTCTTGTCTTGGTGCTGGGCACCACTGATGAGTCTGACCCCATGCTCTTGACACCCACCTTGAGACATCTGTGGGCACTGATGAGGTTCCATGTGAGTTGCCTCTTCTTGAGACTGAACGGGCTCAGCTCCCTCAGCCTTTCCTCGTAAGAGAGATGTTCCAGTTCCATTAATCATCTTTGTGGTCCTCACTGGCCCTTCTGCAGTAGTACCTTGTCTTTCCTGTACTAAGGAGCCCAACTGGACAGAGCACTCCATATGTGGCCTCACCAGGACTGAGTAGAGGTGCAGGATCACCTCTCTTGACCTATTCAAAGTTCGTGTTGAGCTTTATCACTGTGTGCCTTCACAGTGAGTCCAAGATGTAGCATCTCTGCTGTTCTCTTTCTCCCAAGTCCCGAATTCATGATTGTTTGTGACCATTTACGGGGAAACACATTTTATGGGGAACACATTTTATGGGGAAATGGGAGAGAGTAGAGGTGGTGTTAAAGTCAATTCGCTTTTATGTAGTTATTGTTTAAAAGTAAAGTGTAGGCATAAATATAACTACATAAAGATCCAGTGAAACCACAATAAATAAATAAATAAAATAAATAAATAAATCACTTCCTAAGTAGAACGGAATCATTTGTGTTAACATGTAATAACTTAAAACCATAATAAAGAAGATTAAACCCACTTAAACCCCCCTGTAGTATTTAAGTTACTAAGGCCCAGGACATCAGCAGTGGATGGGTGCTCTGCAGGTGTAAGAAGTGGAATAAATGACCAAATTTTCCAAAGTAGGGGCAATACACTACAGGAGATAAAAGCAGCCAAATCACCATAATAGTTCCTGCCTATATTTGCTAATCCAACAACAAATTTATCTTGGAAAACATGAAAAAAAACGCTGGGTAACAGATGTTTTACTGTATCCATAGGAGCTACGGTACGTCCTACCTGTGCCTGTCCTTCACTTGTATGAGTTGCAGGCTTAATATTTTACATTGTATAAATATCACATCTTAGACTTAAGAGTTCTACAACTAAACACTGTAAATCGAATGGGCAGAAAAGGGATAAAACAAATGTAGGAGACTTCTCAAACTTAATTTTCACGTCTGTGGTTTCTTCACTTCTGTTTCTAGGATGCTTCATGTGTTGTATTTGATCTTTGAAATGTTGTCTTGTACAATTGGTATGAGAAGTGTACTTGCACCAACTCTTTTTTTCTGAAGTAATGGAAATGTACACAAAGGTAGAACAGAGATAGCCAGGAAAAATAAATAGCTAATTAAAGGCTCCAGGGGTTTAAAATTTAACGTATCTGAATTACAATGTAGATTTTGACTTTTAGCTAAGATCTGACTTGGAAATCTATCTATTAAAATATTATCAGGAGATTAGTCTGTCAGAGTCAGAGAAGAATAAAAGGTATGAGCACACAAAATTACAGCCTTGCAATTTATAAGTAATTTAGCGCTATTATATCTCAGTTTTTCAGAAAAGTTTAAAAAATGTTTCATTGAGCCAAAGATGATTATACAGACATGGTTTTCTTTAACGGAGACCTTGGGGTCTTGAAAATGTGTTCCCTTATTCTCAGCATGAGCAATATAATTTCTTATTTAAAAATACGAGATCATAAAAATGTTCTGTCTAATATTCAGAGAATACTCCATTTATGGACACGTGTCTATATAGCTGTGCACAGACACACAAAGTGTGCTGACCTTTCATTTCCATATATTGTGTTCATCACAGGTGATTTCCAATAAATGGAATTTTCTGTAAAATTATGAATAGCCTGACATTTATGGATGAGTAAATCTGAAAATCCTTTTTGATACATACCCTGTGGCTAACACCAATTATGCAGGTAAGTAAACCAGCTAAGGTTTTACTGAGCAATAGAGAGGAAACATGAAAAAGCACAGTTCTGTTGTATGTTAATCACTTTTTTTTGACCAATCCCATGACTAACGAAGCCAACATAACTGTCAAATTTTTAACAGTAAAACCTGACTTTTCTCACTTCATTGTAGAGCATGACTTTTTTAATATAAACATACTGCAAGTTCTTTTAATGTTAGATCAGGACCCTTGGAAAATCCCACACTTGGTTTTAGGGAAATAGGATTTGTTTTCTTACTAAGATAATGAGACTTGATACTGCAACCAAGTAAATATTACAGAAAGCAAATACTAAGCAAATACCTAAGCAGATATTAAGAACCTGTGTTAATGAGTTCAACATTTATATTGGAGTTCTGTATTTTTGCAACCTGTTTCTTTTGTCATAGGTCTTTGCACTTAGTAAGTTGGAAATGGCCTGAATATACAAGCAGTAATCTGCTTACAAACTATACTATTAGTGAACAATATAAAGTAACCTGTGCAGTATTTTATACTTGTTTTAATTTTTTAAATTTATTTATTTGCTTGTTTGTTTTGCACATTTTCTCAGTCAATAAGTCTCTAGGCAGTGCTAACTAAAGATTATAAAACATCAGTGAGAGGCTTTTGGAAAAAGTTTTATTGAATTGAAAGGAATCAAGCATACTTTAATCTTTTCTTCAAAATTTCCTGAAAATGCTCCAGCTGCTGAAATCTTCCAATTTCCATTTTGTTGTTGTTGTTAATACTTATTATTTCAGGTATTGCTAGTGATTACTTTGTAGAATTTCAGTGGAACAACAAGCATGAAGTTTCCAAATTCTATTTTATTTGCAAGCTGGCTACATGTATGTAAATCTGTACAGGTTCTTTTTTACACCCACCTCTGCCTCTTAATCCAAACAAATATTTTCTTCTGTGATGAACAAAAACATCACTAGGAAATGTAACATTTTGATAAAAAGTGAATTTGATATCCAGGGAGAGGCAAAGAGTGGAAACACAGAGTATAGTATATAAGGAGTGAGTACATATATGTTTCTTAGAACAGCTTTCTCTATAGGAATAAAAGTTCTAAGGAAATTTGGGTTGGAATTTTCTGTTACTTCATGCAACTGAAATTGCCACGTGCATTACGCGGTGAGGCTGTGGAGTCTCCCTCACTGGAGATATTCCAGAACCATCTGGGCACAATCCTCTGCCATGTGCCCTGGCTTGAGCAGGGAGGTTGGACCAGATGACCCGCTTTGGTGCCTTCCAACCTCACCCGTTCTGGGGTTCTGCATGAAATGAGCATTTTGCCTGAAGCTCCCCAGGAATAGGATGTTACTAACCAGGCTACCTTTTCCCAGCTATTGGGCTGTTGTAAAAGAAGCATCTTGATACATTATGTCATGCACTATGAAATTTGTTTATTATATTCCTTTTAAAAATTAATACTGACTTGATCGTGGAGAAACCTATGAATGGAAGAGTTGTTTTTCTCACCCAGGTGGAACTGAACCCGTCAGGGGAAAAATAACTTCCAGATTGCACAGCAGGAAGGCAGATGACAAGCAGAAGGGATGGGATGGTACAGAGAGGAGTGAGATTTTTGATAGGCACAGCAGGCAAGCAACCACTAAAACAATCTAGGGATCTGAAGGGCTGTTTAGAGTCTACTGAAACTCCTAAAACCACTGAGCTAAAAGAAAACAAGCCTGAGAGGAAGTAACTGTCTTTCAGGCAAATAACTTCTATTAATATTTATGCACATTTTGGCGGTTTCTTATTGCCAGTAACAACATATCTGTGATCTTTATCAGCATTACTGGTCAGAAAAGGTCAGGTCAGGAATCAGATCAGCACACAAAGCATCACATATAGAGCCAGAGCTTTTTTTTTGGTGGCCTCGGGAATTTCTGAGGAATCCCTGGCAGACTTTGGAGATGGAACAAAGACTATTGTCATGTCTTGCTAAAGACCTCAGTGTTGATGATGATGTGTTCTGCAGTCCTTCCTGCTGTTCTCTTTAAAGATTTTTTTGATTGTTAATACATGTAATGTGTGAAGACTAATAAGAAGATGATTCATAACAGAGGAGCTTCTTACAGTGAGAGGAAAAGGTCTATGTTTTTTCCCAAATCCGAGCTTTCACTAGGGCATTATCTTAGCTGATAACATTCTTGTACAGTTTCTAGTGAGTGAAAAACATGAGAGGAAAAACAGTAAAGTCTCTGCCTGCAGCTAGAAAAGAGAGAATAGGGGAAAGAGAGAATAGAGAGTTAAGAGGGTATTTTTGTATAATCTGTTGGTTTACATAAAATATTTCATTACCAATGGGGGAAAAAAAAAACAAACAAAAAAAAACAAAACAAGAGTTCTGGCACATGGGCTTAGATAGCTGGCCTAGTGGAAAGGCTTTATTATTCTAAATTTAGGAAGTTTTCATTATTTATTCATACAGAAGTAAACTGTGGAGATCATGCCTACTGGGTGCAGGCAAAACCTTTTGTACTGTTCTGTCATTCATTATGTATGGTTCATATTTTTAGATATTAACAAGGTTACAGAACTTTAAACTTTTGGTGTTTTAGATGTTTTTAAACATAAACTCAAGATATTTTCTTCTGTCACATTATATGTACAGGAACCTCATATGCTTCAATGGTGTTAAATGTTGGCCCTTTTCCCCATCCTGACTTTTGCTATGTTGAACTCAGTTGGGTGCCATTGGGGTTTTTTTCCTTCTCCACTGGAGGGGAATGTCCATTAGAACTCAACTGTTTTCACTTGAAGAAATAGTTGAACCTACTTAAACTACCTATTGATAAACTAAATAGCTGGGGGTTTTTAAGGTCCTTACTTTACTGGAAAGTATTATCTGCAGTCTATTGAGAAAAGTATATGTCTCTTTAAAACACCATCTAATTTGATACACAAAGCATTTTCTGACATTGTTATATTCTCAGAGCAACTTTTATTTTGGTGTAAATCCTTACACATTTCATCTTTCTTCTGGCTTTATTTGGACAACAGTAGTGAATGTGTTCTGTCCAGCCTCTGTTCCCAAAGAATCCTTGCTCTCAGCCTGCCACCCAGGGGTTTCTTTTATTTATTAGACCCTGCCTGTCCTGGGTCACTGTGACTTCGAGTGCTGTGTCCAGTCTTGGCCTCTGACTTTAGGAAAGACATTGAGGTGCTGGAACAAGTTCAGAGAAGGGCAACGGAGCTGGGGAAGAATCTAGAGAGAAAGTCCTGTGAGAACAGGCTGTGGGAGCTGGGGGTGTTTGGCCTGGAGAAAAGGAGGCACAGGGGGGATCTTATCGCTCAGGAGAAATCCCTGAAAGATGGTTATAGCCGGGTGGGGTTTCAGCCTCTTCTCCCAGGCAGCAAGTGACAGGACAAGAGGACATGGCCTCAAGCTGTGCCAGGGGATGTCAGGTTGGGTTCGACATAAGGAAGAATTTCTTCACAGAAAGGTTTGTCAGACATTGGAATGACATTGCCCAAGGCAGTGGTGGAGTCACCATTCTTGGATTTGTTCAAGAAGTGACCGGATGTGGCTCTCAGTGCTCTGGTCTAGTTGACCAGGTGGTGTTTGGTCAAAGGTTGAACTCAATGATCTTGGAGGTCTTTCCCAACCAAAATGATTCTGTGGTTCTGTTACTCCCCTCCTGGGCTGAACCCCATCCTGTCATGCTCCCTGACAAGATGGCACTTCTGTCCCGTGTTCCTGAATATAAATTCTCTTCTCTAGATTAAAAACTCAGGAAGTTTATTTTGAATATTCAAAAGCAGAACACACAGATTCTGGTGCTTTGAAAGGCAAACCATGCAGGGCAGAAACCAATATGGCTTAGTTTGGGTTATCATCTGCCTGAGGCTTTAATGATGTTTTTTATCTTCTGCTTGGTTGCTTTCCTTTGTAAATCATTCATCAAAACCTCTATTTTTGTAAAGGAAAGCAAAAAAACACGTACTCTAGTTACATGATGGATATTATAACTTAAAAAAATGATAGATCAACACTACAATTTAACCAACATTTAGCTGGCATTTATACTTTGCTATTTTAGAGCTTTGTGTTGGGGTTGCACCCTGTATATTCTAGATATATTAGATATATATGGTGTGTGGTGTAATAATGAGATAAATGAAAAGTATTCTTACTTCCTGTACCTCATTGAATAACAAAGGGGCAGAAAGCTACAAAACATATGCCCATATGTAACTAAATTAGGTAATTAAACACAAAGTAGAGAATCCTATCACAAGTTTTTGGCTGCTTATATGCAGAGTGGCATGTCCCCAGGCTAATGAAGAGAAAACTTTAGGGGAAAAAAATAAACTTTGATTTTATTCTCAGTACTTTTGCTTTGTTAGTATTTTATTCTTTTGTATTTTTTCCCCTTTTTAGACATTATAGGACTGGAAAAGATAAAAAAAGAAGTAGACAAAAGGAGGGAAAAAAACCTGAAACCAAAACACTCCATATGGTTTATAGCTGTCACTAATATTAATATCTTTCTGTAGAAGGCATAGTTGAGCTACAGTTAACGTAAGTGGTTCACTGCCTTTGTAATGGATATTGTTTATTAAATTGTTCTCTAAGAGAAGATATGAGTAAAGACTATTACAAAAGAAGTGCTGAGTTATCAAGACTTGTCCAGATTATAGAGTGGCAGTACTGGAATTACAGAAGTGTCTGAAATTCAAACAATATCTCTTGCTCTTGCTTTTTTCTCCCCACTACATTAAAAGTTAAAGGTAGGGAGGGAGTTCTTGTGACACTTCTTGCATCTTTGAGTTAAGAATAGCAGTTCTGTCCCTGTAGTTCCCTGAGCTCATTGCCTGCAGTATGAGCAAGTAATTTGTGTCTTCAAGGAAGTCAAAGAGCAACTGGAGATGATCTGTCTTAACTCCCATTAAGTTTAGCACACATCATATCACCTCTCAGCTGTGAATTTGGGACAATGAATTGCTTTTTACACCCTCCCCCCATCCTTTCACTCTTTTCTTCATACTTTGTGCAATCAATAAATGCATTCAACAACTCTAGTGGCCAGGTTTATGGCTTGTAGGAATTGCATATTTCTGTTACCTGGACTGCAGACTCACGTAAATGTGTAGCACACATCTTGCTTCACCGGGACAGGAGCTAATGAATTTTAGTTGCTAGAGAACATGTAACATTTGTGTGCTGTCCACAGGCACAGAGCCTGCTTATGGTAGGATTATACCAATCTCTTTAGAAAAAGCATGAGAATACTTGGATTTATTTATACATTCCTCACCAGACACTGTTTTAACACTCTTCTCCAGGAAACAAGTATTTTTTGGGAGCCCATCCTTGGTTGATGGGAATCTTTGTGGTACATTGATTTTTGATGATGGCAGTTCATGCCTGCTCTTCAGCCTACACCTATTTTCTTTTTTACTTGCTCTCTGGTTTTCATATTTTTTTCTAAATTTAAGTCATATTCTGTATTATTTTCATTCGGGGAAACAATTGGCAGTTTTGAATGCAAAAACTCCACAAGTAACCATTCTTAAAAGAGATAAGAAGAATGTTAAAAAATTATATTTTAAAAAAAAAATTCAAAACCCCGAATCAAAACAAGCAAAATCCCCAAAGTAGAAGATTATTTTACTCACATTTCAAGGGTGTTTTTCCATCACAGAAGCTGATGAAGACTGTTGAAAAGGCAAATTACATGGAAAAACATACTCAGAAATTTCTGTTCCCAGCAGTGAAACTGTAAGTTTTCCTATAGTTTTGCATTTCATCTATTTCAGAGGTTGCTATAGTAATGAACTGCTACAGTAAAAAAAATGGGGTTTCATTTAACTTGGGCTGATATAGAGCTATGATTGGCCTTGGGAGTAAGAACTCACATAACCACAGGCTTGTGGCTACAGTAATTAATGCACTATTGTTGGTGAATATTATAGCACAGAATTGGTTTATGGCTAAAAATGTTTTTTATATTTAACTGGAGTAATGCTTTATGTTTTGAATGATATTATAAGCGATGTCTTGGTTGTATATTTAGAATGGAGGGAGTGATGTTTTCAGCCTTTCAATATATATCACACATTTCTGTATTGCAGTTTGGTGTTAATAAGAAACGTGTATTTGAAGATGATGCTGCACTACAGATATGGAAGAAAACAAGTTTTATGTGAATGGAGCCTATTAAAATGTCACTGGAAAGACAGTTCAATGGGACAAGGTAGAAGATACTTTATGTTTTACTCTTTCTTATACATATATTTTTAAACATGTTACTGATTTCTCTCTGTTTCAGTGGCAGACAGTATAAATCACTGAATAATCCCAATGCATCTTTATTCTCTCCTATCACACCAAAACAGATCCCATAGATGCTTTCTTGTTATAGGGAATCTTTTCTATTTTTTTTTTCCCCACAGAGTATCATAAATACTGTATGTATAACAGTTTTATACTTAATTACAAATCAGCCTGATTGTGGAAACATGCTCTAATCTCTTCCTTTAATTTAAGTTAAATGAAACTGTACACAGCAGCAGCCAGACAGCTTCATTTGCCTAATGCACAGAGTAAACAACCATAGAGTTACATCAGAATTCAGGTCTTGTGGCCTCACTCTTCAGAAGCTGTCTTACTAAGAAAAAAATGATGATGATGATGATGATAATAAGAATAAGAATAATAATAAGAAGAATTTGCCTTTTGTGGTAAAAATCATACAGAAGTTCTATTTAAATACCATTTTGACTTTGGGAAGAAATCCTGTTGGTAGACTGATATGTTAAACATAATGTCAGTTGTGAAAAAAGCTGAACGTCATCATCTTCATCATCATCATCATCATCGGGTTTTGATATACCACTGTGTTCTTTAGAGTACACATACCATTAATCTCTGAGAAAGAAAAAATGTCATGCTTTTTCTTATCTGTCAATATAATTAGGCATCTTCATTAACGCTACATCTAAGAGCAGATTGCTGCAGAGGAGGGAAAGGAAGATTTGATATTTTCTACATGTAACTCAAATATCAGAATGTTTTACCTGTGGTACTCAATTATCCTTTTATCAGAATTCATGTCAAAACTGTAGCATTAGTATTCTAAATCTGGATCTTCTGTTTGATCACTGCAATTGTTTTCTCAACTTGACTAGTTCTAAAGATTTGAGATTAGGGATTAAAAAATCAGCCAAATAATTAAAACTATTTTGCAAATATTGTGTAATGAAATACTGCAGCTAAAATTATATGTGCTGTAATTGTGTATTATTTTTTAATTGGTATATTTTACGGTAAGGTATAATGCTTGCACAGCATTTGATCTGATTAATGGATGTTCCCAGGCCACTTGTTTGCAAGTCAATAAAATTAATTTTCATTCAAAAATAGATAAGAGCTGAGCTCTTGATAAATGTCATGAGCATTCCAACATGCTTTACACAAACATACTGTGGTGGTACAACCACCCACCTCCCTGGGCCATACTGTGATCTCGGAAATGCTCGTTAGTCCTCACTCTTGATAAACAGCACGTGGGCTCAGCTCCTCTTGAGCTTATCAGAAGCACAGTCTGCTCCCAGGAACTAGTGCTGTATAATGAGCTCCTGAGTTTTTTTTTTTATTAAACAGCCTTGGAAACTTAGTTTTTTGTATAACAGCCCAAGTGGAACAACATTTTTGTTGCTGAATTTTCAAAGAAAGTTACTGACCTAAATAGCAGCCAGGATGGAAAATTACTATGACTAAAGCCAAGTCTTTTGTGACCCGATAAGCCGTGGTCCTAAAAGAGACCCTTTGAGCTATCCTGGACTGCAGAGGGCTGTGACCAGCAACCTCCCTCTGAGTGGGACACCTCTCAGGGCTGGGGAACTCTCAAGGTTGTTATACTTGGTGAATTCCAGTGATGGAGCCCTGGCCGAACCCCCCCAACTCCTGAAGGCTCAACCCTTTGCCAGTTGAGAAGATGCAAAGACATCCAGTGTGAGTGCTTCACTGAACTGGGGGGGAATTTTTCACAGGGATCTGCCTTGTACAGACCCTTTAGGTCTGTGTGTGTGCGAGTGTGAATATGCCACAGCAAAGGTACTGTGAATGTTGCTCTCTGCGATTCTTGAATACCTTAGATTCATATGTGGTTTAGGCCTATAAGTGAGTTTCTGTTGTGTTTATAGTAAATTCTAAGGAATCTGTTGTTAAATTTCTTATTTTTAGGTATCAATTCAGTGCTGTTAAACTTAACTGCTGTTTAAACCTTTTAGGCCTAAACCATTGGTCAAATCCCAGGCTAAGTTTGGCAAGGGGGTCCACCCTGAACCTTGTGACTCAGTGGAATGGTCTCCCTTGTTCCTTTTCTTCCATTACCATTTCCCATCCTTACACTTCTTCTATGCCCAGCCTCCACTTAGATAATTTTAGATAAATTTTAGTTCTGGATTTCTTGATTTAGTCCTATTTTTTTCCATGTGCTTTAACCATCTAGTAAGTAGAAGAGTGAACCTTGAAAAGGATCTTTGCTGTACTTTCACTTTTATATTAAACCTGCCTTTGCCAGCAACACAATTGTTTGGGTACTCAAACCCAGTGAACTTCACTGCTTATAAGTATTTCATCTAAACATAAAATTTTAACCATATTTCCCGAAACATGTCTCAGCTTTCAGTCCCTTCAGTGTTTGGCATTCTGGCTGTAAAGACAGTGTGTTCTGGCCTATTATTGGAATTTTGTAGCAATCAGAGACCTGTCTGGTTTAATTACAAACCAAGAAACAACTCAAGATTTCTAGTGACTTTCATAAAATCACAGAACCATAGAATGGCCTGGGTTAAAAGGGACCTTAAAGATCACCCAGTTCTAATCCCTCTGCCATGGGAAGGGGCACTTTCCACTAGGCCAGGTTACTCAGAGCTCCATCCAACGTGGCCTTGAACACTTCCAGGGGTGGGTAACCCACAACTTTCCTGGGAAATCTGCTCCAGTGTCTGACCCACCCTCACAGTAAAGAACTTCTTCCTAATATCAGATTCAAACCTACGCTCAGTTTAAAGCCATACCACCTTGTCCTGTCCTTGTAAAAAATACCTCTCTGCTCTCAACTAGACTCTTTAGGTACTGGAAGGTTGCTAGAAAGTCTCCCTGGAGCCTTCTCTTGTCCAGACTGAACATCCCCAAGTCTCTCAGCGTTTCCTCATATGAGAGTTGCTCCAGCCCTCTGACAGTTTTTCTGTCCTGGCTCTGGAGTTGCTTCAACAGCTCCACATCATTCTTATATTGGGGGTCCCAGAGTTGGATGAGGCAATCCAGGTGGGGTTTCACCAGAACCCCCTCCCTATACCTGCTAACTACTCTTCTTTTTATGCAGTCCAGGATATGATTCTCCATCTCTATTCCAATAGTTTACTTTGTGTGAAAGATTGATTTTTTTTCTGTATAACACAAAGTGTAAACAGCTCACTAAACATTCCATTGCATTTCTCTTTCCTGCCAAAAGCTGCTGACTAAACAAAATGTACAGGAACTCTAAGGCAGATTCACATTTGCTTTTTTCCCCCTGAACAACCAGGGGTGTTAATTAATAGCTTTATTGTGAAATGTGTCGTCTTGTACAAACTCTACCATCAATCTGAAGACTTGTTACCAAATAACTTTTCCTTTAACAGACCAAACACAGTGGAATCTGTAAGTGGAAAGTGAGGAGAGACAGAAAAACTGGATGATAAAATAAAACTGTAAGAAAACTGATTGCAAACATTATCCTTTACAACCCATTATGAAAAAAAGTACCTTCAAAACCTTGCAGTTCACAGTGACTGACTGCATCCACTTAGTGTATTGGAAGTAAGTATTCAAAAGAGATTGATTCATACATGGTAATCACAACTCACTTGTAAAAATGAATAGGTAAAACAAATTAATCAAACACATGTTAACACTAAAATCATTCACCAATAGTAATTTAAATATTTAGTAGAGCCTATATTAATGAATTTCAGTGAAGGGGAAGATAAAAATCCTAGTAATTTTGCCAGAACCTTAAATGAACATGCCCTCCAAAGATGTGATGCAGTGGATGTGATTTGAGATTGATGAGAAGCAAACCATGTTGAGCTTGTAGCTCCACAGTGTGATAATTTGTAGACTTTTACATATAATAACTGTATTTGACTCAATGAGGAGACATAAGAGAGTGCTCATTTTCTCACTGCAGTATTGCTAAACAAATCTTTACTAGGATTAGGATTTTTTCCCCCTCTTTTTATCTACCTTTATATACCTTTATAAATCAAGTGGTCTTGATTCCCCCACCAGCCCGGATATTTTTCTTGTTCCTCAGAAGATACAGTCTATCCCGCTTTACCCACAGCTCAAGAGAAATATTCTTCCATTTCTGTATTTGCTCCTGTGGTATTCATGTGAGAATAAGGCTACTAGGGCTGATATTTCGTTCTTTTTTCTGGAGCTGCATGGGTCACCCTAATAAAGTGCTGTTACTAATGAGCTGTGGTCCCTTTCTAAGTGTCACGTTAAAAGGGGCAGAAATGAAGAATTTCCTGTCCAACCTGTAATAATTTATTTTTTTTGTCTATCAGTGTGTGTGTCCCCCAAGAAATCAAAGCCTTTTAATGTCCAAAATAGTCTGTTAGCACCCCACCTAATGAGACCCTTGGCTTAACAGGTTGGTTGAGATGGACAGCGAACCATCTTTTTATATAAGGATTGCACTTAATAGCAGTAGGAAAACCCCTCAGCAGGTTTCTCCTATGAGTTATTTCACCGTCGATGAACCTGTCAGCACCTAAAAATGGACTCATTCTAACAGTTCACGAAATAACACATTTATTAATACAAATTTGTGACAGTTTATGGGGTTCCTTGTGTCTGGAATAGGGTCTAACTGCAAAAACACACTTAAAATATGTAATGGAGATAATAAAACCAAGCATAGGTACACACACTAGAGCAAAAGCAACTTACAATGAAGTAATAAATACAAATTTTAAAGTGCTATGAAGCAAAAGCAAAATTAGTGTATGTGTATAAAGTGATCATTCACCTCAAGGCATCCCGAGAAGGTGGAGGGAGAAAAGGCAACCCACTGGTTGATGGAACTGCTCCTCTGTTTTTGCTTATGTCCAATCTCTTTTTATACCTTTTTCTTTAGGCAGTTCAAGTGGCTGTAGTCAATAAACTAATTTTGGGGTGATAGACAGATGAAATAGGCCCAAGGGTCTACTTCCCAAGTTCCCAGCAGCCAAGATGTTCCAAAAAAAGACCGTGTTATCTCCATATCACTCCTTTCTTTGTTTTAATCCTTCTTTCAGTTTCTGGGAGTGTCTCCCCAGGTGCTGGGGTTTTCCAGGAACCCATCAGGAGAGTTTTTTCTGCTTTTGTGCAGCCTTTCTATCACCTTAAACTAAGGAAGGCATTGAACCACAGGAAACTCTCAGTAGTTATGAGGTGGTTCTCTTGATCTGTTTATATTCAGCCACGATTTGCACGATCAGGTGTTTTATACATATAAAATAATTCAATCACTCCATAGTTGTTATCACAGTTGTGGACTTTTTGATCGTTATGTTTATACTACACTATTGGATTTTTGAAGGTGGATCACACTTTTTAGCATGTAAAAGGTTGTGTATTTTGGTGGCTGTAACTATTAAAACGTCAGTTGTATGCCCATGTCATCCATAAACTTTACTGTTAAAATATTTTCTTTATGTTTGAATATTATTGCGCAGTTTTCGTTCTTTTCAATTAACCCCCACTTTCCCATTAAACCACAGTTCCAACAAAATGCAAACCAAAGAGATTTTTGTAAGTGTATGTGGGATTTTGCTTAAAAGTGTATTAACAGCACTGTCCTAAACATTTTTTTTTTACAGTGACACGAGAACTACAACATAAAGATTCTAACAGGGTAGTTGATGAAAATTTTGAAGTCTTGCATGATACTTTTCTTTTTTTTTCTCAGTTACCAAATGTGAGGGTTTTACTATGTAAAACTAGAGGAATCAAGACCACTCAGCAAATTTGGTTCCCAAGTTGGGACGGATGCATAGGAAGGAGACACATGTTGCTCCACCTTTCAGTTTTGCCACTGCACACAGAGAAAGTAAATCCAGTCCTATGGTGTGTTTTCTGTGCTGTGAAAAACAGAAACATTCTAAATTTAAGAAAAAAAATCCATTTTGGAAAACATCTTTCTGGAAAACAGAACAAATATGAACACGAACTGTGCTCTTTTAACACAACTTGTCTCTCCCAGCTGAAAGTAGAAATACCCAAATATTAAGCATTCTATATTTTTCCCTGGAAGAGAGACAAGAAAATAAAGATTTGGACTACTGAACATCTCCCTTCTTTGTCCATAAAGATTTCCTGAAAGGCTCCTCTCCATTCTGCTTAGCAAAGAACCAATGTCAGAATTTCCCTTTGACTACCCAAACTTGACCAGAATTATTAATTTCTGTAATATTTTGGACATCATGTGATTTTTTTTCATTTTATTGTAATATGATCTGTCACCCTGTAGCTTGTCTGATTATGTGCCATTACTAATATGTCAAAAGACAATGTAAAACAGTAATGAAAAAAAACAAATGTAAATACTTTCTTAGAATATATATTGGATTTTTTCCTGAAATATCTTTTTCATTTTGCAGAAATCTTATTGTGTGAGATATGTTTGTTCTGCAAATCCACCAAAAAGTGTTTTTCTGAACAAGTGTTTTCAATCATAATCTGTTTTGATTAATATTTTGCAGCAATATTTTTCAACATATACAGTGATAGAATGTTAAAGTTACAAATTCAAGTACAGAAGGTTTAGAGAAATCCAATTGCCACAGTCTGTGCGTGTATCATAATTCAATAAAGCACCCACAAATTACTTTCTGTATAGTTCTCTCCCCATTCACTTGATGCAATGGCCTTTCCCTTCATTGCCTCCAAATGCCACAGATCAACCAGGCAATTTTCCAGTGTGGCATCTGGTGTCCTGATTTTGGCACAGGCTGCTTTTCAGGATCTCTCTTCTACATCCAAATAGGACTTTATGGAGGTGAAGTGTAAAAACGTGGCTTACTATGTTTCTTTTTTTGCCAATATGTTCCAGTCCATATGAGGCCGTGCTTTGGGGAGTAAGTCAGCCTCATCTCTTCGTGTTACTCTGAGGTCAACTGATCAGACTTAAATAGGAGCATGTAGCAATTGGAAATGTCTGAAGTCATGTGTTCCCATGATCCCTCCTAAACCATGGACAGTATGGTAATTTAAGACTTTTCTAAGAAATAATATATTTCTTTTAAAAATAGATGTATATTGGTGTATTTGATGAAAAATATTGCTGCAAAATATTAGTTTTATAACAGAATATACTAGTTCAGCAAAGTGCTTCATTTTATATTGCCTTTGGCATGCGCAGAAAAAAAATCTGTTTGTCCCAGGCACTGCCAAGATCAGTGGAAGAGTAGTTTTTACATTAAACTTACATATATTTACTATTAACTCTTCACATTTCTCAAACATAACTTTTATTTCCCGTTGTGATTCCCAGAAGTGCATTAACTGTGTCTACATACACTTAGTATGAATCTAGATGAACAGAGCAGGATTCAGGTATCTGAAAATAGGCTGTGCAGGTATTGAGAGGAGTCCCCCTGAGGAACAGCAGCCTGGACATTAAATGAATGTCTCAAAACCCTCACAAACTGCCAAATGACACCAGTTGTTACCTGTTCATAGGTGAATGGTCTCTTCACAGAACAATTCAAGTGCTTACAATTAGGTGTCTAATTTTAGACATCCTAAGGTATCCTACCATCTCAAGATGCCCCTTTGCAGATCTCCCACAGATCCTCTGTCATATATGGTAGCTCTAAGCAGGTGTTTCAGGTATTCTGTGGTCTAGAACAGCTCTACATAGGATGTGTTTATGCATTTGAATTGTTTTGCTACTTTTAGACATCTAAATTCAGTTGTCTGCAGTGTTGTACTGAAAGACATCATGGGCTAGTCAATTCTGTATTGGAGCAGTTTCAGCTCATCTGAGCTATTTAAGAACTGCCTGTCAAGATAAGTTATAATTGAACAAATAAAAGCTGAATTGCTTGTTACAGTGGGCTTACCACATACATATATACATATGTACAGTTACAACTTATTGCATTCTCTGCAGTCTCTTATTGCTAAAACTGATTTCAGTCTGAAACTCAGTCTCATAACAACCAGTACCCAGATGTGTGCAAGTCTGCCAAGCAGTCAGGCATGAAAATGCCCTTATCTGGGCAGTCTGTTCAGGGATGCTGCAATACCATGGAGGATGAGGTGCCAGCAGCTTTCGAGCCCCTCCCAACACTTCTTGGGTTCTGCTTGGGAGTGTACTTGGTTTGATGTGGCTCACTGGAATCACTCAGGGGATGACAGTGGTTAATCTCTTTATCTTGTCCCACCTCTGTGATTTAATCACAGGATTTAATCACTGTCTCTGTTTTAGATCTCCTTGTCTTGAGAATTTGCAGGTAGATTTGTGGGTGTCAGCAACACATGTCATTTTTATTGCCCTTGTCCATTCATATCAATATGGAGATTTTTACTACAATTTTGCAAAGTCCTAGAAGATTCCTGAGCTTCTATTTTCATATACTTCATAGACAGTTCAGTATGTACTGGTAAAAACTGACATCTACTATTTTATGATATTCATAAGTTTTCTTCTCAAAAGTCTCCCAAGCTTCTGGTGTATTTCAGCAATATATTGTCATAAACTTTCCACTTTCCTAGCCTGGAATTGCAGATGAAGATTACAGTTCGCTTCTTTCTCTGCAATCATTTTTGTCTATAAGTTCTAACCTAATGCACTCTTCATATGCTCTCTGTCAGTTTTATTGGATTCTGATGAGCTTTATGATGTACCTTCCCAGTTTCTCATTCTCTATTATTCATCTCACATTATCCATTTTTATCCAAGACAAACTGGAAAGGAACTTTGAAAAGAAGCAGAAGAGTCACGTGACATTGCTAGGACAGACACTGTCATCATACTTTGTCTGACTGTCCTGCTGAATATTTATTAAGGGCTTCCTCTCACGCTAATCCGAACTTTACTGGGTATAGCAGAAATGGTGAATTGTGAAAGAAAAAGGCAGAAATTTTGAGTAAGTTCATCTTAGTAAGAGGAAACTTATTTTTGGTATGATTCCGTTATGGAGCATGTTTCTGGCAATGCTAAACATTCATATGCAATTAGAAAAAATCCAGGAAGTTTGTATCATCAATCTCACATTCTGTTATTAACTGCAGGAGGAAAAAAATAATGTGTTGAAATGCTTTATATTCCAAACATTAAGTTTATTTGGAAAGTTTTTTTTCAGAATCACTGGAATGATGATGAAAGTCTGTTGGTAAAAGTGTGAGAATGGAGACTTGAAAGACAGGTTAAATCACTGGAATCCAACCTCTTCAGGGCTCTGGGTTGGCTCAGGCTGTTGCCTTCTACAGCCACCCTGACAAGACACCCAGTTCTAGATACTGTGGTTCACACAAAAGTAAAGTTCAGTTGACATGTGCTCCTAATGACTCTGTGTGACCCTTGGGCATCTCTTGTGTCCCTGCAGTTGAGAAGAACACTGTCAAGGAGGGGGCCGAAGGGAGGTGGAGAAGAACTACAAGGTGATGGCAGCCCTCAGGTGAGAGTTTGCCCCTGCAGACACTGATGTCTCCTCATGGGCCTGGGATGTGGGGTTTGTCCATCCCTAGGCATATGAGGAAGCATTGAGAGCTACACACACTTCCCTGGGGAGCCACAGGTCAGGACTTAGTCTTGGAGGCAGCACAGGGCACACAGTGAACTTCTTCCTTCTCAGTCAGTTGCTGAAGACTTTCAAAACTTTCTATGGGACAACACGGATCTGAGGAAAAGGAGAGCTGGGCGGCACACGTGTACTGTCTGCCAGGTCCTCAGAGGTAGCTGTGCGACACCCATTCCCCTTTTCCATGTGAGAATTTCCTCAGAGCAGTTTCTGATTCATGGGCCCATGAGACAGGTCTTCTGTTTTGCCTGGTCAGTTCCTCTGGGGATTTCCTTGTTGCCCTCGTGTACATGTCCTGCTGGATTTGCATTTTGTCCTGGTTTCTCACAAATGCCTGAGGCTGTCTCAGAAGTGTTCTGTGGACGTCCTGCTGGGGCAGATGCGGTCTCTTTGTTTCTGCTTTGCAGCAGGCAGCTAATGTGAGGCTGCTCAGAGATAACAGGGGTATGACAGGTTCAAAAGGGCCAGTCATTGAGGGCAGCTCCATATGTGCCATGTGCAGCACCAGAAGAGTGTCTTGCAGAGGTTTCCCCTGGAATGGGGGCACAGCCCTCACTGAGTGCCCAAAGGACATGATAACCAGGAGAGGACAGTGCATGTGTGGGCTGCATGCCCTGCCTATGATGTGTGCCTTCCAAGAAAGCTCATGAGGCAGGAGAGGAAAGGGCAGTGAGTAGTGATATGAAAGAGCAGGGGTGTGACAAGCAAGCCACACCAGCCTTTGGGATCTGACAGCCAGAAAATTCACTGGAGAGTTTCTTAATACCTGTGGATGCTCCCACCTTGCTGGGTCCAGGAGGTATATATGGGGTGGTATAGCATGGTAGGAATTTTGACTCCATGGCATTGCAGGAGATGCAATGAGAGTCTGTGTATACAGCCACAATTAGTAACATGCACACAGTTATTTGTGAAATATATTTTGAAATAATTCATGAAGCACAGGGACAAAACCTTTCCTCTTGGCCGCTACCTCATGGTCAAGATGCTGATAAACTATTCTTTATCTGATGTAAGCATCTACAGTACATGAGTTCTGTTACATTTTATTATTTTAAGTGGCAAAACCTGCATAGGCTTTTCAACCAGAACTATTTTAGATCTGCACAATGTTCAGTTTGTTACAGACTAAAATTGTTTGTGGTTTTAAATCCATAAACATTGTTGGAGTGATAAAATGTCTGCTCTCTGCAAATGAGCTTCCTGCTGGTAGATTGCGATTCACGGCAAGGTCTGTCTCTGTCAATTCATACAACAATCTCAGGTAGGCAGAGTGGAACAAAATGAGTATTTTCTGCAAGTGAATTAATTTCCCTTGTGGTTAGTGGGCAGTTTTGTGTGGACAATGGAAGTTTTTTGTATATATCTTTTTTTTCTTTAAAACCGCGTCTGCAACTAACACACACATCCCACAGAAGGAAAATTTAGAATGTTTGTTCAGTTCAAGTCCGTAAACAAGTATTTTGTGCTGATGAGATTTAGCGTGGAATTATGGGAGCACAGAGATTTCATAAACCAGCTCAGTTGGCTGTCAGACATCTGTTTATGTAATAAGAGATCAAGGGGATGAAATGATGGTTGATGGGACTTTGTAAACAAAAAATTTGGAGTGGTTATATACCACCTATGTAACTTGCTATTACTTTCTCAATCCTCAGTTGAGAACTTATTTTGCACTTCTGAGGTGCAATGGTTTCTTTTAAAAGACTTTAGTAGAAAAAAAATTCACAGAACAGGACTGAAGCAAACTTCAGGTTAGGCTGAGTTACATTTATTTACCTGCCTATACACAGAAAAACTGTGATGAAATTAGTCATATACATAACATCCACAACAAGAGAAGCAGTAGAAAGCGTATTAAACTGTGAGGCTTAGTCTGCAGGAGATTCAATGCTTGCTCAAACTGAGCTTTTTCTGCTCCTAGGACACCAGTTCAACTGTTTCATGGTGGGTTTTCTGACACCCTATACCGATTTTGCATGCATAAACTATTCAGAGACTGCCTGCTCTCTTTCTAGAATATGATAGAAGTATTTCATTTTACTTCATTGCATATTTGAAATTGGCAGGATTTGTGGGGGATAGAGAACCCAGCAGGTTGCCTACACCCATTAAAACCAATACTTGGCTTTACCTGTCTGTACATGGACATCTGGAACTAAGGAGAACAGAAACAGCAAAGCTTGGATGGGCTGTTACTGACCTCGTGTCTGGAATTTCCCAGCGTATTGTCCTCCTCACTGTGCCTTTAACTTGAGCTCTAAAGATTCCTTCCCCTAATTTTGTTGTAAATCATGCCGTTCACATAAGCTTACTTGACACATTTGCTAGCTAAGGACTCTGAAAGCTGTTTTTTAAAGCAGCCTGATATAACCTGTTTCTCTTAGGGCAGCTTATTTCAGGCCTGTTGATCTACACAGAAGCAAAATGTAAGTGAAAGAAAAAAAACTGTGTAGAAGGAATCATAATTGGGTTAATTTCTATTGAATGGAAATAGAAATGCAGACAAAGGACAAGAAAAGCAGAAGCAGTGTTTGGACAGACACCAAAGGAATAGTCAAATTAGAGATTTCTCTTTGTGAAGGCGACAAAAAAAATGTTGTTGAGGTACAAGTGTACAGATTACAATGAAAGGGCAGTAGATGAGCAAAGTAGAAGCCATATGGCAATTTAGCAATTATGCAGTTAATGAGAGATATGGAAAATAAGCATTTAGGCAAATAATGCTCAATTAATCGGTCAGGCAATTAAGCAATACTATGAAATGTCTTATGGCTCCTACTTGTTCCATTAAATTTAGGGAGAAAGAGCCCTAGGTTGTCTTTACATATGAAAGTGCTGAGCCTCCAGTGCTCATTAGGAAGAGATCTTTTAAAAGTAAGACCCATTTACAGTAAATGAAACAAACAGAATTAGATCATAACAGCTGGTTCAGTTTAGATGAGTTCCCTCCATTTGTAAACAACACATTGCTGGGATAAAGGTGGCAAAACATGTGGTAGATTATGAGAAATGGTAAAACTCATGTTATGGTTTTGTTTTACAAACATTGCGTGCACTACCAGAAATTATGAGATAAACCAGTAGAAGTGGTCTGTCTGAAAGGCTGAAGTTTCTCATATTGATGGGATTGCTGATAAATCCTGACGAATAATAGCAGTGAATATTCAATAAGTATGAAAGTAGTTTGCACTTAACATTAAAAGACTTACAAAACTTTTCAAAAGACTTTCTGATGTAAATATATTTATTCTCTTCCTTAGTTCATGTTTATTGGCCTGGTGTGTATCTGAAATATTGGAAGATTTTTTATTCAGAAATTTGTGGGCCACTTAGCTCTAAATATGATTTCCATCTTGTCCATAGTGTTGTTATTTTAAAATTACTTGGGAAGGAGCTTTGGAAAATGACATACTGTCAATGAAACACTCCATTTTTTTATTTTTTTTTTTAAACATCACCTGAAAATGTTGTGAATACCTAAAACATACATGGCATAAATAATAGCAGAGATGTAAACTGGTAAGAGTGAAAAATCAGACTCTCCTAAGCAACTCATTTCATGTAACATGAAGTCAGGAGACATTTCTGCTGTTGGTAAAAGGTTGACATAATTCACCATCAATCATACAATATGCCTGTCTCATCTGGAGTTGCCTTCATTAAATCACAAATCACAGCAGTTACTACAAATAACAAACCTAATGCATATTTATTTCAAAATAACCTCTCTGTGAAAGAAAAAAAAAAAAAACATCTTATAGGTGTGTGTTGTTGCTATAATAGATGCTCCAAGTCACATGGCTTAGTTAAAAATGGAACTGGTAACTAAAACTAAGTACATACAAATAATAATACATACTCCTTGCATTATTATCTTTCTGGTTCTGCATTTTACAGCTGATAGGAAAGAGCATAGGGAAAACATACGGAATTCAAACATATGGGTTGCTTTAAAATTGGAACAAAGCAGGAGAATGACAGTAGTTAGCACAGGCAGGGAAGACAACTGGCCCAGGTATATCCTAGCAAGGAACAAACAAACAAACAAACAAACATTGAGTAACTGGCAAATAATAACTGTAGTCCTCAAATTTATCCTGGTTGTTTCTGTTTCAAGGACAGGATTACTAACCCAGAGCTCAACACTATTTAGTATTTCATTTTGCACATGTGGATATATGCCTGGCATATTTTGCGTATATTTTGTGGCAGAACATTAGTCTCAAAGGTCTGAAGGACACAGAGGATTTGCTTTGATTCTGACAGTCAGTGCCCAACCACTTGTTTGGCTTCATAAAATCCAACCCTTAGCACAGTCTAATAAAGGCAAAATCTGTAGAGCACTTATTTTCCAAATTTCAAGGAACTTATTCCAGTGAAATTTTAGCCTAGTATTTTGAAGCGCAGACATATGAATAGGTGGAATTGAATTTTTTAAAATATGGAAAGGCTGATTTCTAAAGTGTAAGGACTCAATCAGAGCATGCTGCATGCATTTTGTTAATGAAGATGCAATCGGAGCTGATTGAACAGGAAACTCAGAACAGCAGCAGTACAGGAATATGCTGTGAAAAACTCCTTGTTAAGTTCAAAGTAAATTGTAATAATACATCGTGGCAGTAAAGCACCTCTGTTCTGGTTTTCTCAAAGCATTCTGAACCCTTAAGGAACTCCAAAGCACATCTTGGTGCTCTGTGGTCCTCCAGCAGAGGTCCAAGCAGGTGCAGCTCTGAACAGGCTCAGTGTGTTAATTTGGAGAAGCCAAATGCAACTGCAGTAGCGTGGCCAGGCAGTTCTGCTGATTAGTTTGATGTCCCAGCAGAGATAATTAGCTCCACACTGATGCAACTTTGCTGCACTTATTGTCATTAGTACTTTGTTTGGCATTAGCTCAGATTTCTCCTCAGCTGTCCACTTTGTGGCACAGAACTTACTCTTAATGTCTATAGTCTCTGGACAAAACACGTGTCATAGTAATTGGGAAGCCAAAGAACAGAAGTGGGAAGAGTCTCACTGAAAGTCCACAAAGGCAAGTCCCTAAGCATGTGAGAGCTTTAGTGACTTCTGAGACTTGTAGATAATCCACATTTTAAGTTTGTCCTGACAGTGGGCTTAGTACTACACATGTATTTCTATAGATATGTTTAATTTTATGGAATATAAGTTTAAAAGAACAATAATTGATGGGAGAAACAGAAAATGGAAGGCTACTTTTTTTGTTCAGGGAACCAGGAGTAGTTCTTTGAAACAGAGACAGAGTGTTTCTGCCATATGCTAATATCTTCATTGTGCATAGGTGTTTCTGAGGAAGTAAACCAATAGATGACACAAGTTTTAGTTCAGTTTCTCAAGTCTTTAACAATTTCACAGCTTCCTAAGGGATTTTCTAACATTTGATAAAAAGTATATATTTCCTCTGTTTCAAACATTCACTTGAGCTGCAGTGTCAAAATCATCACAGACATCAGTATTCATCCAATATAATGTCTAAACAGAAAAAGCCTAAAAAACATTTTGTGTAAGATGTGTATTATTTTCCTGTGGTTTTTTTTTATTGTGCCAACCTTTATTTATAACTGCATAACGCTATTTGTAGTGTTAATGAGTCATTAACAACCGTGCTAGTTGTTAATGACTAATCTTTTCTAGATAATGGTCAACATTATCAGATATAAAGAGTATTCTGGGCTGCATTAGGAGGAGACTTGTCAGAAGACTGAGGGAGGTGATCCGTTCTCTCTGCTGAGAACTGGTGAGAGGCATCCAGAGTGCTGGGTCCGGTGTTGGGTTCTCCAGTATAAAGCAGATATGGAGCTACTGGAGAGAAGCTTTTCTGCCTATTGGGAAATTATAGTTTTAGGCTCATTTCATCTTGCACATTATTTAGCTGTGTGTTTTCTCAGAAAAAGCTGCAGTATGAATTTTCCCCATTAGAAGATACTTAATAGTGTCTGGGGTGGTTTTCTTATTGTTTTTCGTCGGTTTTGTTTGTTGGGGTTTTCTTAATACCAAAGCTCAGAGAGCCACTGTTTCTTTACACTTATTTTTTTTTACTATGCTCTCACAATAATTGCATACACATAACCAAATTTCCATAATGCAAACCACAGATAAAGACAACAGTTAATAAGAAAATACAGTTATTAATCTTCTAACATACATAAAATATGCATTATGTATTTTCCTTGTCAAAAGTGTTGCCAGAGATCAATGTTTTAATTTTCTGAAAATGTGACTCAAAATAATTGTGTAGGATTTGCAGAAAAGATTTATTATTGCTCTAACTGTAAAAATGAAGCAGGGTTTTTTTTTTTTTTGCCTAGGCCAGTGCTAAATATTATCTCTTTGTAAAAGCCTCTCCTATCCTTTAATTGCCATATCGACTGCAATTTAAAATCCGCAGAAAGTATAAATAGGCCAAATGAGATACGCAAGGTTTCATTTGTGTACTTATTTTTAATTGTTATGCAGCTCTGTTTTGCTACTGAATGATTAATGATAATACTTTGAATGTCTCACATAAATAATGCAGTAAGAATAGAAAATGTTTAACTAATATTTACTCATTATCCTTTGCTGCATATTCAGGTAGGTAGGAAATAGTTGTTTGGGGTTTTCTTTAAGTTGCAATGGATAGTGCCTAAATCTGAAGTGCTGGTTTAGGTGCCATTTTGGAAATCTCCCACTTGAATGGTATAATGACATTTGATTTTCAAAAATTCAGGAGTACCATAAACAAATGAAACATGGTTTCCAGTTATTAGACATTATTACTTTGCCGAAAATGCTCCTGTCAAACAGATGCTGATGTTTGACATTAAGATAGCAGTGTGTGTGTGTGTGTGCAGAGCTGTAGGAAGAGTAGTTTCTTGTTTTTCCATTGCAAAAAGGTTGGTTTTATGCAGTGATAGCTTGGCTGACAGAAATGAACTCAGTGACTGCAGGACACCTTACTGCTTCTTCCTACACCCCCTCCACGTCTCATGTCCTACACTCTCAGAGGATATCGTATTACTGCTACTGCAAGTCACCATAACACTTTCAAAAATTAGGTTTTTTCTAGTTCAAATAGTTCATAATATAAAATAAACATTGGCTCTAGGATTATAATTCTGATTAAGAAGTGTTGGGGGAGTTTCTCGGTACAACAGTGGAGAAAAATTATGCAGAATAAAGCTTCGATGAGAAATACGAAATTTGGAAAGGGAATATGTTTTTTCATATTTCAGAAACTAGCAAACATAAGGGTTTAGCAAGAGTATGAGAAGGCTAAAATGAGAGGAAAATTATGGGAGGGTCAAAAGAAATAAGGACATCCCATATTAGACTTGCATGGACACCTTGAACTCTTGAAGAAGCTGTTTAATTCCTTGGCTTTGCAGAAATTATATCAGATAGTCTGAAAATATAGTGCTAATAGTTACCTGTGCTCATATTCTTTAGGAATCATTGGGACCTTTTTTTTTTTTAAAGAATATTTAGAGTAAATTGCATTCAGCTGCCAGAAATTTATAAAAAACAATTTTCTTGAGGATATGATGCTAATTTTGAAATTAATTTGCTTCAGTGTTTGTAGAATTAACAAGTACCTGTTCAGTGGAATAAAGATACTTAAAGAACCACATTTTATCCAGCAGCTTATACGGGGCTAGAGATTGCTAGACACTTTACACAGAAAAATCATGCCTGTTGGCTCTCTAAGGAATTTAAAATCTCATTTTGGAAGAAATATTATGAAGAATATTAAATAATAGCAGAGATTATTAGATAAAGCTATGAAAAGTTTATAATTGAAAAGGCAAACAAACATGGAATTGCTAATAGAGTATGCATAGAACAAATTTTGTTTGAGAAATTGATAAATAAACCCACGCTCTTTGTGAGCATCTAGTTACATTTCTGTTTTTCTAGCTTTTTCCTATCTCACCTGAATATCCTATTTTCTCTGACTTCTCAAGCTTTGAGGGGAATATGGTATTAAATATATAGGTTTGTTCAACATCTTACCCTAATTATATAAAACCAGTGTACCATATGATTAACTCTGATGGTTACAACTGTTCTTATAAAGAGGCCATTAGCACCTCACAGTGATCAGAACACGAAATATCTAATTATTTCAAATGCAAAGAGAAGGGCCAATTAGTGTGCTTGAATATCTTATGAAACATTCTGATGTGAATTCTTACAGATACATATATAAATATATACACACAAGTGTATGTGCATTTATATGAGGACATATACATGTATTTTGTTAACTAAGTAGGGAGAGTGCACACTTTAAAGATGAAAAACTGTAGAATTAAGGTAATTTAGATAGCTGTAATTCAAACCCCTCCATTGCACAATTTAAAGGAAGAGAGAGGAAGCAATGTAACCTTAGCTGGCTTCCATTATGAGAATGTTTTAAGCCCTTGCCATTTTCTCCTCATGTGCATTTATATCAAAAAAATGAGCTTAGAGCTTGGTGTAATACCTTGATTGTTCTACCAAGGGCTAGAAGAGTTGTAAATGAGCAGCAGCAATAGATGGAACAACTCGTGAAAACTGGTGTATGGGCATAAAAAGGAAAGCAAGGGCAAGTAGAACTCTTGGCCAAAGATCAGGCATAATTGCTGCTTTTCTTCACTAATTGGTACCTGCTGATCTGAGTGCTTATCTACTGTACTTTTGGAGAACATAACTTCCATTTCAAATATGGTTCAAGAGGACTTTATAGAGCTATTAATTTCCCTCCCCTTTTTCCTCTCTTTGTGGAGCTGGTGTCTTAAAAGTGCTCTTGATAGCAACTTTAGATCAAAAGGGACAATATCTGATTGTAAAGTAATCTAGCCAAGAATCACCTAGTTATTTAAGTCACCAAAAAAAATCTACCCCCAGGTGTACTGTATGTTTTTCAAAAGTAGCATAACCATGGCTGGAAGCTCTTCTCAAATTATGCACACAAACATCCAGAGGATTACCCCAGTGGTTTGAGTTCTCCTCTTAGGTACAAAGGAGGAATTTTCTCGTCCTCTTATCTTCTGTAAAAAAAAAAAAATTACTGTAATTAGTTTTACTCGTAGACATCTGGCTCACACTAGGTAGCTAATCTTACTCTTTATTTGTCCTCTCTTAATGTTAAGCACCTTGCATTGTTCACAGAGTTTAGAATTAATATCTTCCCAGTTCTCTGGAGACATTTTTCGGTCATCTTTCTTTGCTGCATATTGCCAACAACATCAGGTGTGTGTCTACAACAATTTTTACATAAGAGGGCTGTCATGTTCATTCACACAGACATACACAAGGGTGGTGTAGGGGATGCCGTGGAAGAAAGTTTTCTTTTTTTTTTTGTTTGTTTTTTTGTTTGTTTGTTTGTTGTGTTTTGTTTCGTTTTTCTGGGAACATTCTGCTCAACTTCGCAGAAAACTGCTCTAAGCGTTATTATTGTCAAAATTTTCATATTAATGAAGAGTCCTGATTTTTATAATACTAAATACAGAAAAGTACTATTTAACTTGCCTTTACCCAAGTAGCACTACTAGGAGTGAAAAATAGAAGTTTATTTCTATTGCTGTTTATATTATTGAATGATCTCACAGAAGACATATTCGTTTCCCTTTAAAATATAGTTTCTTAATTAATTCCTGATTTTGAGCAGATCATGGTGAACAGTGTTCAGAACAAATGCTTAGCAGGTGTAAAGCCTCAGCACTGCGCAAATCTGAATTCTAGACACCCTAATAAACTCTCATCTATCAAATGCATGTCTTTACTGCAGGCTGCATCATTCTGTAAGCCCTAAACGTGCCACACCAAAATACTGGAAAGAAAAGATGGAACTCTGTACAAATGTTGTGGGTTTACTTTGGCTTTGCTCCAGAAATCTACCTGGAATTAACCATTTTCAGCCCCAGGGGGCCTGGTAAACCCACCAAAACAAAGCACTAACCCCACAAGGAGGACAAGGGATAAAGCACCAAAGACTGGGAGGAAAAAGTAATTCAAGAAGGATATCTCGGATTTTTCTCTTACACAGAACTTTATGGTTTCAGATTAAATAGAGGGAAATCATACAATTGGTACGTTTATCTAAGGGAGATTGGTGTGAAATTAGAACATATATATATATGTACTGCTAAATTTTCAAAAATCCTTTTTGATTAGTGCTGTGGATATACAGATATTTATACACATATGCATATGTATGTATATGAGTCCATATGAAAATTTATAACAGAGAATTTGGAGTAAGACTATATACTTTGCAACTCTGCTTTTCACTAGCACAGCAACATTAATCTGCAGAAGCAAATTGATTAAGGTGATCGAATGAGGTGGTTTGAAAGCTCCCACTAGGCCATTATGATGAATCATAGCTTGACAAATGATGAATAATGCATAAGGGACAGCATGTTGACATGCTACTTAATTACACTGTTAGTGCAGCCATGATACTAGAATTTCAGAAAGTGAGTATGGACACGTCTGAAACAGTATGATGGTTATCTAATTCTATATAGAAACAGCATCAAAGGCTGTGTAACAATCAGGGTGTGATAAAAGCAGTAAAAGCGAAGAGTGGCAAGAATGTTGAAGAGAGAAGGGAAAACGGTAAAGATAAGCATGATGATGTATTGACAAAATATTAACAAAAAAGCACTGAGACTACGGTGTGATTGTCTCAGTGCTGTCCCCTAGATCACTCACACTCTTCTCTGAAGGCCTACACAGGAATGAACAAAAATATGCATGAATCAAAGTAGCATTAATTTTAGTGGTGACATTATTAGTATCTGAGATAGACATATCCTCTTTTAAACCTGAAGTTCTTCATAAAGAATATTATCAATGAGCGTAGATTATATTATGCCACCTAAACTTCAGGAACTGACCTTAATACCTGCCAGGGGAAACCAGACCACAACACATCTATATTATTAGTCTTGTGTTAGTTCTACCTGTGAAAATTAATTTGCATTTTGATTGGCATAGTATAAAAATGTATGCAGCTCATTTATGCCTATTCATTTTACTGACTATCAAAACTATTTTATTATTAAGTGTTCATTTTTATAACACAGATCTTTGATGTCCTAAATTCTATATTAAGAAAAAATTAAAAAAAAAAAAAAGATTTCTACTCAAGCACAGCTTCTAATATCAATCCCTTGTTCATTGTTAAAGTAGATTTTAAAGTGCAGATTGTGCCAGTTTCCACTGGATGAGCTTATGAAAAACTTGGCATTTCAGTCATTACGTGATCAACATACCCGATTATTTCTCTGCAACACTCACATTAGGTATTGTGATATTTAACTGACCATTGTTCTTGGGTAAATAGGATACTACCAGGGACAAAAATCAGAATTCTGAGTGGTAAAGAATGAAATATATTGCAATAGGCTAAAAGCAAGGTTTCAATGAAAGTATCCAACTCAGAGCTGAAACTGCTTTTATTGTTTTTTTTCTGTAGAAAACAAAAAAAGAATATGATGTGGATGTAAACTAGAAATAGCTGGAGAAATGAAAGAAGATCAAAGGTTGCAAAAAGGATGAATAATAAGAAGGGAGATGATTCAGAAAGACACAAAGCAATCTGAGAAGCTGGGTTAATGATAGACAGTGAAGGTGAAAAGAAAATTAAATGGATTAAATGCCAGAAAACCATTAATTTCAGGAGAAAAAGATAAAATGAAAAACAAGAGAAATCAGGGGAGAGGAGAAGTATTCATGGGTTTGCTACAGAAAATACTTCTCCTCTCCCCTGATTTCTCTTGTTTTTCATTTTATCTTTTCATGGGTAGCAAACCCATGAACTCTCAAAGACGACAGCTGAGAAGGATTAAAGAATCAGGGCATTTTCAGTGTGACAGTGGGGGTGAGGGAATGCTTCTGAAGAGATGTGAAAGAGCACAGTGTAGGAATTTACAGGCCAAACAGTGCTGAATCATAGACTTTGCTGAAGGAGTTACTGAATATACCACCCCAAGACAAGGCTGACTCCTAAAAAAAATTATGTTGGGATTTGTGCTACCTGATTGACATTAAAAAAGTGGTTAGAGTTTTCAAAATATGGTAATGGAGTTATCTTTGTAATATGGAAAGTGATACATTAGGCTACATTAAAATGGTGTAAGATTTAGATTCATGACTGTTAAAATTATAGTAACAACTTCCTTTTCATTTTTCGCACATTCCTTCTTGCCTTCACTGGCTTGAACTGTTTGCCTACTTGATATCTTAGGTAACCAGGTTCCAACTGATCTGTGATCTGTTCTGCTTCTGGGCCTCCAGCTAATGACACTGTTTGCTTCTTGCCACAACATCTGTGTAGTAGAGCTCACTGTGTGAACAGTTCTTTGGTGTTAACTGTGTCGGAGTATCTCGTGCAGCAAGGGTGCTTCCCTCCTGGCATGCTTTTAGACAGCTGCAGGGAGTAGCCACTGGGATTTACAGCAATACAGTTAGTTACAAGTGCTGGATAGAACTTCATTCCTCAAATCTTCCCCCTGGTAGCTTGAGCTGTCTGAAATCACTCTGGTGTGTGTAAGCCTTTCCGGACCATGTGAACTGCAAGTGGCTTAGCTGTCTCTGTACATCCCTTTCAGCAATATGAGACAACATGTCCATATTGTCAATTGGCCTTGCTTGGTATTTCTGTCAGAGTTCTTGCTCCCTGCATCATCTGTGCTTCATTCACACCTGCTCACTACAGGGCTTCCTTCTGGAACAAATTACTTCTCTCCCAGGGGAAACCTGGGGATTGTTAACAGGTAGTTTGCTCCAGGGCTTACCTCAGACTGACAGTATGGATGCTCACTGAAATAAACTCCGACCCAACACTAGATCAGCAGGCCTGATCCCACACCTCATTTGATAAAGAATATTAATAGAATTCCATGAAAGCACCATTCTGGCTCCCTGTCACATAGCTTCCTCATTTTTTTAATAATGAATTTTATAATTTCCTCCTTTCATGACTGAAGAGAAACAATCACTATGACTGAGGGTGACAGGAGTTTCACATGGGTGGTAGAGCACACCAAAGTTTGAAGTGATGGAAACTCTGAGTCCCTTTCAGTCACAGAGTAGCTGAAGGAGGAAGTCACCTCTGAAGATCACCTGGTCCAACGTCCTGCTCAGAGCAGGGTCAGGCAGAGCACATTGCCCAGGACTGTGTCCATCCTTAGGGGCTCCACAGTGTCTCTGGGCAAGCTGTTCTAACGTTCAACTGTGTTCACATGGATAAAAATACACCTTAAGGACTGTCCTGCTCCAGACTAAACAGTCCCAAATGTCACACCCTCCCCTCCATATATCAGATGCACCATCATCTCGTCATCTTAGTGGCTCTTTGCTGGATTCTCTCCAGTTATATCCTCAAAGCACTTCCTGCAGTCCTAAACCTGAACAGCTGCATCCTCCCTCGGATGCTCAGCTGAGCCAAGGTCTCCGGTGTGCTTGGAGCAGTGTGGAAAGATGCTGCTCCAAGGAATGCTAGGACCATGTACCAAGATTTCTGAGCTCACAGACAGTCCTCAGTCTGTGACAGTCCCATATGCTGCTGGAGCCCACCAGCAGTCATGGCCTTCTGTCACAGCTCCCCCAGCAGAGGCAGGCACCTTGGAGGGCTTCGAGAGGTCCCAGAGTCCTCTTAAAAGCCCAGAATTTGTTCTCGGGAGGTCTAGAAAATGGGGCTCAGAGTCTGCCACACAGGCAGTGTGGCTGTGATCTGCCTCAGTTATCTGCACTCCTCTAGCATGATGCAAAAAGGATGTAGGTGTGCACAGCACTCCTTTGGCCAACTCCAAGTGCTTGAGTATTCTCTCGTGCATGTGATGCCTATGTATTTTTTTTGATTTTTAGTTTTTTTGTAGTTTTTAGAAGTAACTGTGGTTAGCTCACCCTTTAGCACATTTACCCAACCCTATTACCATTTGACTTCGTATTCCAAACATCCTTCAAAACAGCACTTTGGAGGAGCTCCAAGGACTGGATTTGCTGTGACAAAGAGGAAGATGAGGAAGAGGGGGTCCTAGGGACCCCTAACTCAATTTCCAGAGGGTTGTGCCAGGGGCAGAACTGGGGGGTGGATAGATCTGGGATTGAATGGACAAATACCTTAAATTGTGGAACTCCTGGGCACGTGGGCATGCACGTCTATACCCCTGTGATAGTTGAAGGCCTTCTATTAAAACTGTTCTCTCTTCTCTACTAAATTTGCCTGGTGAGTAATTTTTTAGCTCCCGGCCGATCTAAGGCAACATATATGCTTGTGTTTTTCTCTCTTATAACTCTACTCATGTATTATGTATAACTAAATATTAATTGAACCAAAAAACACAGACTCCATAAGCGGTGTTAAGGGTACCTGACTCTGTTTCAATGATAATTTATCTGCAGTAGAACAACAATGGAGAGAGTTGTTGCTATATCAGCCACAGAGTTGCAACTTAAACACAGGTTTCTCTTGGCCAAAGTATCCCATATCTACTGCTCCCACATAATTTTTCTGTAACCAGATGGAATTCTTACATGGTAGAAGTTCTAACTTTCTTTGTGGCAAGGGATGCTAGACACTTTCAGCCAGCAGTTTTCCTAGACATTTTCTCTCTTCGTGTTTGTTTTTTGACAATTTTTGCTTGAGTGGTTGTAGATTTGTTCTGAAGATGAAAGAGGTAATAGTCAAATATACTGATAAAAAATAGCATTAAGTACTTCATATCATTATTCTAAAGTGAAAATGTACTAAGGATTCCAACTTATGTAGGTAACGTAATTATGATGAGATTCCATATTTCTTATTAACTGACACTAAACAGCATTTTCTTTCCATATGCTAAGTGTTACATAATTTGCCTTTTTCTTTTTTGCACTTTGTTCTGTCCTGAATAATTTCAGAAGAGGTAAGTAAAATTAGGAAAAAAAAGAGTATTATTGTGTCTTCCTATTACACTCTAGACTTGCTCCTCTTGTATATGAAAAATAACTTATCAGCATATTTGCAATGTTGAGTTTCAATACATTTTTCCTGTAAGTTTTTATTATTGCATTCTCCAACTAAGCATGTAAAATAAGTGGATATCATCTCATTTGCACAGAGAAGAAAATTAAAATAATCACTTAAAGGTTGTCTCCAGCTCAAATTAGCATAAATAAGAACCAAATTTTCGTTAATGACAAGATGAAAATCTATGTATTACAATGTCTGGCTTGTGAGTGCATGAGGCAAATCTGAACGTTCAAGACTGGAGTTAGGTGCCATTGCCATACTGAAAACTGAGTGCACTGTACCATTCACTTCATGGGTATGTCTGAGAAACTACCAAGTAATACGTTTTCGAGGCATTATGTTGAAGGTAGGAATTGGACTAAACAAAAGGACTTCACCTTCCCCCAAAAGATGAAACAATCAAAGCTAATAAAAGCTATGTCTAAAAAGACTCTACTGCAATAAAAATGAATGGTACAAATTGCACACAGTTCCATGGCTGACTTTATGTTCTCCTTGGTGTAGTTAGTATATTAAACTTCAAAATGAAGAGGATGCCTGCACAAAATCCAATTTTGACTTTCAGGAGCTATCTCATTATATTGTCTTAAAGCCAATCAGGCTTTGAGCTCGAGCAAAGCGTTTATTAGTTTGATGTTTAGGGGCATAAAAAAATCCTGAATATAAATATAATTAAAAAGAAATAATCACCCTGTTGCTATCACATGTAGTATTATAGATGCAATAATATCTTTATTACTTAGAGAAGTATAAAGAAAGCAGAACTAAAATAGTAGCCTTTTTGTGAAGCTTTTGATCATTTTGCATTATACTCATAAACATCAGCATATACAACAAGTTGTACCGTAAATGCGTGTAGATAAGGTGAAAGTTTATTAGAGCACTAAAAATAGTGAATTTGGATCTGAGAAGATGCAATAAATGTAAAACACCCATACTCTTTGCCTTCTTCAGCCTCATGCTGTGTGTTTTTTCCTTGTAACTTTCCTGCTGGATGAAGTCACTATTATCAACCTACACTTAACTCTCATTGCTTTACTGTCTGCTGCTCTCTAGGCAGTACATGGAGAGTCTCCTGTGATTCATTTCTGAACACTTTCATGGCATTTACGCTGGTTTACTTAAATAGTATGTATTGGCTGAGCTTTATGTCTTTTTCTCCCTACCTACTGTTACCTTTGAGCCCTCAGAATTCACCAGGAATGCACTTCCGGTTTCAACCTTGCATCCATGTATTACGCGCAGCCATTCCTCTGGTAGACACATAAAGAACAGCCAGAGGTTCAGATGCAATTTATGGGGCAATCTAAATTCACACAAAATAATTGTGAACACTGTGGAAAAGAGAAAGGCTCTGGATGATATGCAAGGGTTAAGCTTAGTCTGAACACCTCCTTTGCATTCCCAGTTTCCACTGGAGGTGGTGAATCTCAGGTCTGGGCTAAACAGTAAGTGCTTTTTCCTTTAAATGTGGCTGTTGCAATACAGCAGCTATTTTCAAAAGAAGCATAGCTGAGCTTTGAAGTGTGGTCTTAATGCAAATATGTTGAAAGGTCATGGGAAATCTATGTCTTCAAAATTGTCCTTTTTAAATTTTATTTATTTTTCCCTGTATTTAGTTCTAAAGGGCATGCTCTCAGCTTTACAAACTGTTTCCATGCCATTGTGTATCTATGACAGCTTGCTCCACTAGAACATCCGTATTCAGGTGAGTAAGTGCTCCTCCCTTGCCTGAAGCTTCTGAAAAATGAAAAATTAACTTCAAGTTCATTTTTATTGGCACAAAATTAGAAACGATGTAATCACATCTTATAGGTGCAGGTCTTATTTTTATTAGCACAGTAGTTTGAACACAGTTCTCAGGAATGTATAAAGGATTTTCCATCTAGTTCAATGAACAGTAATTATTGTTGCAGCAGATACATCCTGTTTAAAAGAAAATAATAGATACTTTAATTATACAGATATTGTTACAGATATTTTACTTAATCAAAATACCACCTTTTTTTCTTGCATGTAAACAAATGCTTAAGAATATCTCTGACTTTTTTTTAACTAAAAAATGCAGATGAAGCGCTATTTCTATATCTTAATTTCTTATGGTTTTCTTTTCAATGTTAGAGACATTTTAGAATAACTAAGACATACTTTGTTGTCTTTGTAGAAGCCCTAGGATTTGCTAGTCATCATGACATGTAGCTAATCATTTTTGCCTTCTCTGATTTTACAACATGCCTACACTATAACATTTAAACACTTTCTTTTTTTTTCCTTTAAAGTTTAAGGATGGGGAACTCAAGATGTGCTGTTGTACAAATATAACGGTCTGGTATGAACATGTAACTTTAAAGCACTGTCTGTCACCTCTTAATCTTGGAACAAGATTTAATGTAAAGATTCCTGCTGATGCAACAGGTGTTCAATAATATCCTGAATTTTGGAAAAGGAAAATTAGGCATATGATTATCATGCACCTTTTAAATTATTTTATCTTCACTATCATGATGACCTAGTAAGCTCGTCTATTGTTTTCTAAAACGTTTCTGGTGTAGACTTAACAGGTGTGTCTTTATTGGCTGTTCCGAAGCTGATCAGACCCTGATGCTTGTCCAATTCGGTCTCCTCTCACCACTTGTCTCTCAAACGTGTCACCTTGAATGAGGATGGTTTGTAACAATGTTCATTATAATTAGACCAGATTTTATTGAGCTTCATGTTGTACAAGAGTATATTTCTTCAATAAATTCAAGGTCACTGCAGTGTGTGTATCAAAGTACTGATTGACTGATGGGTTTATAGATGATGTTCACATCCTTTTATAGGAGATACTGAAGGACACAATCTGTGATGGAAATGTTGATCTTGGTGCTTCACTTTTATAGAGTTGCTGGGCTTTATGTTTAGCTCTACACTGTCACAGAATCACAGAATGGATCAGGTTGGAAGGGACCACAGTGGGTCATCTGGTCCAACCTCCCTCCTCAGGCGGGATCACCCCAGAGCACATGGCACAGGATTGTGTCCAGACAGTTCTGGAATATCTCCAGTGAGGGAGACTCCACAACCTCTCTGTCCAATCTGGTCCAGTGCTCTGTCACTGCACAGCAAAGAAGCTCTTCCCCGTGTTCAGGTGGAAATTCCTGGGCATCAGTTTCTGTCTGATGTCTCTTGTCCCATTGCTCAGCACCACTGAGCAGAGCCTGGTCCATCCCCTGACACCTCTCTGCAGATACTGACAGACATTGGTGAGGTCCCCTCTTAGTTGACTCTTCTTGAGGCTGAAGTCTTTTGTTTCTTGCTTTGGTAGGTTTGTTTTCCCATAGAAGAAGCTGCCAATTTTCATTAGCAGTGGAACAAGACATTCACCATGGGACCTCACCATATAGAAAATTCAGATCTCTTTTTCCCATGTTCACCTCTTTCTCTTCAGTTTTGTGCAATTCTTGGAGTGTAGGAAGCCCACAATTAGTCATAGTCTCACTTTTTGGTGCAAATCTGGAAGAACATGAGTAATAATATTCTGCTTGACTGCAGCCCAGTGTTAGTGTACTAACTAGCTCTGTTGGCTTTGCTTTTGCAACTGTTGGTGGAAAATATGAAAAGCAATGAATGGAAATATAATTCAGCAGTCTGGGAACAGCAAATGTGCTTTTCGTAAAGTAAGTCACTGCTCCACAAGTCATTAAATGGTTTATGCTTTAGTTAAAAACATGCTCATAGGAACAATACAGTAGGTTTAGTGTTTTTGGCCCTGAAAAAGGCTTTGAAAATTTTTCACAATCGTTGTAGGAATTCAAGTCTCAGAGGGTAATTGGGAAGGCTATACATTAGTAGCCAGATTAAAAAAAAATAAAAAAAAAGAGGGGGGGAGGAATTAGGAATATGGTATTATTTCACAAAGAACTTTTTTTCCAGATCAGAAATGCTACTTGGTGCAATTTTTTCTCCCCTACAGAATTGTCTGAATATTTTATGAACAATTCAGCTACAACCAAAATATAGAAGGAGATGTTCTCAAGCACAGTCCCTGTGAAATGGTGCCCAGGATGAGTTCACCCTCTCCTCACTCTTATTCCCTGGGGACTGAACACCAAGTCCACACAGCAGAGCTGTCTGTGCTATATCTCCTGGGCAGGCTAAATCTGGCTCCTCTAAGCTGTGCTGGGCTCCAGGGAAGACCCTTCCTAGCCTCCTCCAAAAGGATATTTCAGTATCTGTACAAACCCCACCTTCTGGATTCTCCACGCAGCCTACATGTCATCTGCTGCTGATAAGCATTGCCAGTTTTTAATCTTTCCCTGCCATTTGACTATCTGTCTGAGTTGTGCTGCCATTAATTAACTCTACCACTTTTCACCTCACTGTTGCCATTTGATTAACTTTTCCATTGCTGCCTTTTGGGTTTTGGCCTGTTTTTAATTCATTGCTGCCATTTCATTAACTTGCTCTGCCGTTTAATTTAACTTTTGTCTTTTGATTTACTCACAGTTGCCAGTGGATTTAACCTTGTCTTACCAGGCAACCTGACTTCATCTTCCAGCTCCTTCCCTGGTCCTTGACTCTTCCCACAGCCAAACATTTCCCTAGTTACCTCACAAAGACTTCATTAGCTCTATTATAATTTTTCCTCCCATTCATTTGGTCTTCCATTCTGGGTAGTATATATTTCTGGGGGCATTAAATTTATATTTTTATTTTCATTTTTTTTGTTTGTTTTTTTTTACTGAGTTATATTTAACACATCAGATAACTCATATAACTCACTTATATTGTGAATGACTCAGTCCCTGTTTTAATTTGAAAAGTTCTACATTGCTGTTCACACATCGTTTTACTCTGACAGAGCTCTGGGCGGTCTGTATTCCATCGAAGAAAAGTAGTCTTCAGAGCTAGAACTGTTTCCCCAAAACATCATAAACATATACCCTGTTTGTAAGGAAAGTTAATTATCTGATTTCTGGTGATTCTAGGGTATGTCTAAAATACTCAAACTTCCATCTAACATATCATTATGATTTTACTAGAGAAAAATAAAAGATATTTGTTTCATAGAATACTTTAGTAAAAGTGCCCTTCCTTGCTGTCTCTGAATCTTTTTAAAACAGCAGACTATTTTACTTTGGTGCTGCATCCTTATACTTCTCTTTATACATTCTTTCTATTTCTACTTTTTTTTTGCTGTGGATCAGACTATAAATAAGCAAGTCATAAATGTTTCCTGCTTTGCCATTTAGCTGGTAATGTGAACTACCCTTACAATCGATCCAGACAAAAAAATAATACATAGACAATGGGAAAGGATAGAAAATCCCTTTTCTTGGTGAAGAAAAGGTCTATGTTATACCATGTGCTGTTCATTCCAGGACCTAGCATTATATTTGAAAAGGTGAAGTATATTTGGTGACAATTATGGATTGTTGATTGATTATACAATTCTATATTAATATTCTTCTTCTGATTCTTGGAGCTTCTCAGGATTTCAGAGGTGATGGTGAAGAGTGGGAAATACTGAAATCCTGTTAAGATTTAATCTTTGTTATTGTAACTTAAACTTGCTTAGCTTACTTCCTTTAAGTTTCTGTCGTTATTACTGAGGGTTATGGCTAGAACATTCTTTGAAGTGATAAGTCTTAAAATCCGTGAGCTTCCACATCTCCAGCTCCCCTTTTCTTCACATTTGTATTTTATTTCCTTATCTCTGCAGTAAAATGTTTGTGGATGTGAAAATGCTTCCCCACCACCACCGTTAGCCATCATTACTCACAGTGAAGGTGTTTAGGGAGTCCCATCCACCCCCTCCAGGTGAGCTCTTGCTGACACTAGGGAAAGCACCTGCACCCATGTGGGTGGACCTCAGATGCATCTACAGTCACAGTGGTGTTCATTTTCCTGTTCCACTGGGATAATTAGGCATGAGACTTCTTGACAATCCCTGGACAGTCCAAATCACCTTTTGAATTCTCTTTTCCTCTCTTTCTTTTCCCAAGCTTTGCCCTCTAACTTCCACTTGCCTTCCGAGATAAACACCTCATCCCTCCTTTATCCTGTTTTTACACTTTTATTCAGTGTGTGTGGCATGGCTACCCTGGCATGGTTACCCTGGCATGGTTACCCTGGCAATTACTACCTCGGGTCAGCATCTCTGTGAAACTGCCCCCCAACCCCTCTTTGCCAGCTCTAATGTTTCCCATTTCTTCAGTTTCTTGTGTTGCTGCCAAGGCTGGCCAGCTGCTCCACTCCTCTTTGCTCTCTGTGGTGCCTTGTAATTTCTCATGTTGTCTTACCAGTACAGCTAAAGGTTGTCTTGACCTTCTGCTCTCATGCCCTAATACTTCCCCTCTCACAGATAGCATGACTTCATAGGAGAAACACCTGTGTGAGCCCTGCTCCCTGACACAGAGCCTGCATGCACTTCCCGTGGTCCTCTCCATGGACTGCAAAGGTGGGAGAAGGAGCCAGGCTCTCTTGGATGTTCATTGCCTATAGTACTGGGGTGCCAATAGGCATAGTCTGCTATTTTGGGGTCAAAATTTTTGGCCCTCCCACAGCTCACACGTTAGAGATACGACACTTAAAAGCATAAGGTTATTGGTCTAGTATGTCCATAGTAGTCCATGTAGAAAAACCAGGCTTATGTGCCTGATGGCACATGACACCTGTATGGTGATATTTGCACTGGTGCATGAACATGTGCTGGAAATAAGATTTTACAGTGGAATTGATTAAAAAAATGAGTGCCCTTTCACCATGGAATAGTGTGGCCAGCAGGACCAGGGAAGTGATCATCCCCCTGCTGCTTTACAGTGGCGGGGCCACACCTCAAACCCTGTGTCCACTTCCAGGCCCCTCACTGCAAGAAAGACATTTTGGTGCTTGAGCATGTCCAGAGAAGGGCAACAGTGCTGGGGAGGGGTCTGGAGTGCAAGTCTAGCGAGGAGCAGGTGAGGGAGCTGGGGGTTTTAGCTTGTAGAAAAGATGACTCAGGAGGGACTTTGTCACTCTCTAGAACCACCTGAAAGGAGGTTGTAGCCAGGTGGAGATTGGCCTCTTCTCCCAGGTAACAAGTGAAAGGAGAAGGGGAAATGGACTCAAGTTGTTCCGAGGCAGGTTTGGGTTGGATATTTGGAAAAATTTCTTCACTGAAGGAGTGGATAAGCATTAGAAGAGGCTCCCCAGTGAAGCGGTGGAGTCACCATCCCTGGAAGTGTTCAAAAAATGAGATGTGTCCCTTTGTGATATGTTTTGGTGGATATGGTGTTATTCAGTCAAATGGACTGGATGGTCTTGGAGGTCTTGTCCAAACTTTATGATTCTGTGATCTGCCTGTTCATCTCTCTCCCTCCTTCTGGTCTATTTGAGCTTTTTAGTGTATTCATTGTATGTGAGAAGAGCTCTTCTTGAAACAGCTAAGGGTCCTGAACCTAGATCTTCAGCACACTATCAGAGTGTGCTTCTTTGTGGTACCAATTAGTCTGGGACGAGACCTGCTTCTCTTTCTCTTCCCACTCCTTCCCAAATGTAAACAAATTTTCTCCAAGCCTTTTTTTTTTTTTTTTTCATGCTTTCTTGTTGTTAAACAGAATTGATATTTCTGCATTTTGCAGCACAAGAGGTGAGAGGTGGAAGCAGAGGGCATTCATCACCTTGTAGTGTTTAGAACTCAGCCTGGTAGCAGTCTGAATATCTAATCATATAAACCCAACTATGAGGAATGGAAATTTTAATTTAGGAAGAGGGCAAAGTGACAATCAGATAACCCACCTAATTCACCTTAGTCCTCAGAGCTGTATTCCCACACTGGAAATTTGGATTGGTTTGTGTGCTTTATTTAAAGGATAGTAAGTTAAAAAAAAATAAAAGGAAAATGGTGCTGAGATAAAAACCACTGTATCATTGGAGAAATATGTAGAATAAAACAGTATGATGGCCAAATCAAAGCAAAGACTGAAGTAAAATTATAATATTAATGAGCTATATGTGTATGATGAAATCATCAGAACTTCATGCTGATATAGGACATGGGTTTCAGATGGGATTCATGTTGTTAAAGCTGGAAAGTATTGTTTAAATCAATCTTACATGAAAGATTAAGGAATAAAAGCCTTTACACCTCACTAGTGAAGATAGCCTGTTTTACAATAGACATTCCTAGCGCAGGATGTGAGTCATCTGTTCTGACTTCAGTCTGACAAAGGGATAGTACTGAGAGCTTTCAAATGAACATGTCGTATGTAAATGAACAAGTGCAGAGAGCTCAAATGAATTTGTTTAACTAAAATGTCCCTATTATTACAATTCGGTGTTTAAAAGTCAGTTACCCTACTTTACTTTTAGTCAACTCTACCCGTTTTTATTTTACACTTCCTCTTAAGTCTTAATTAGGCAAAGTGACTTTAGAATGGTGCTGGCTTTTGACTCAGTCTCATCTCTTGCATCTCTTCTGGAACTCTTTTTGGATTCAGGATATAGCAAACTCTTTATGAACTCATTTTAAAAGCAAATGAACTCTGAATACTGAATCACAATGAGGTAGATAATGGCTCCAAAAGAAAAGTAAAAGTTTCAAACATGTTCTTTGTGGTTTTGGGATCTCTCATTCCTGTGACTATAGTTCTCCATCAATACAAAAGCAGGACCAGAGTTCTGACTCCCAAATTTGGTCTATTGTGTGGCAATTGCCAAGACTGGTGTATTTAATGACAAGGATGGTTACCTACTGCTCTGACAAGGACAGATGTTGCTGGTAGAGTTGAACAATGTGTTTTTCTCGTGCCTCGATAGAAGACTTTTACTGTTTACTGTGTTTTCAAACAACTTCCATAGCCTTAGCCGGTTCAGTGAGTCAGTATGCTAGAAACAGTAATAGGTTTAACGCTCAGAGAGGTCAATCCTCGGTCCTGAGGTCCTGTGCCTGTGAAATATTTCCATTTGGTGCAACCATGGCCTGGAATCACCCTCACCACCCCCATATTTTAGCTACAAATCATAGCTACTCCGTATACAAAGTTGGTTTCTAGCTGAAGTTAACAGCCCACTAACCCCTTACTGCTGCTGCCTTGTAAGCATAATACATTTCTCTTTGAAGTACTGATGGGTCTTTTGCTTGCACATTCTTTCAGTAATCCATAAAAGACAAATTTAGGAAAGAGGAGTCATCTGGTATAACTTCAGAGTGTAATTTCCATTTGTATAATAGAAAACTAAGATGTCATTCCCCAAAACAACCCTCACTTGATACTACTTATATACATTTACAGACTGAGCCTGATCAGGACCCAACAATTTGCCTTTAAATTTAGAAAAAAAAAAATTATTGAGCATAGTATCTGATATTATGGTGATAACAAATCCAATTAGTAATGAATCATGTATCAGTATGAAATATTATAATATAAAATTCTTTCACACTGCTTAAGGTCAACATTCAGCTAACAAAGCTTTGAGAAGTTCAAGGAATATTTTAGTGCTGAATTTTTATTCATATGCCAAAACCAATGGCCTAATCACGAAATATATTTTTTGGAGTCTTCTGAGAAATGGAAAAGTCCAGACATATATGGGAAGAACATGCTTCCTGGAAAACAATACCTGTGAGACAACTTGTACCTTCTACGGTGATGAAATTTTAGTCCTTCTAGGACATAGTCTTACTGTGTTTGAGGAACTACGACCTGGGCAACACTACTGTTTTGGGTAACAAAAAATTTCTACAAAGTTGTTTGACTTTGTGTAAACATTGCTGCATAAGTTAAGATTACACTTCAGAGACCACATAATTTCTTCTCCCATTGTGCTTTACACAGATATGGTTTAGAAGTGGAGGGAGCAGGTACACAGTCAAAACAAACCTGGGGATTTTTGCAGGCTTTGAATTTTTATAACATGGTTCTTGGGCAGCCAGTAAGGGACAAAATCAGGTATTCTCTGTTAATATGTTGAGTTAGAGCTTTATAATGTATTAGCAGGCTGGATTCATTACTGTCTTCACTGAAATGAAAAATCAGCTTAATTTTTTTTTTTTTACTTCAATTTATGTAGAATTCCTGGGGTTCACAAAGGTTCACAAGCTGTGTATTCTTCCCGAATTAACTCAGTTATTTACAAGTGCTCTGCAACTTTCAAGAGTGAGCCATGATATTTAATTCACTCTAATCAGTGCAGTATCTGTAGGAGATAGGCTAATTGTCTTAGTACACTTCAAAGGACTTTAAAAATAAACAGTAAAAATATTGTGGATTTCATTTTTTTGGTTGATATATATGGGAAAAATCCAACTGTATTATGATTCTTTTGCAAAATTATATTTAGATCTTGTTTGTGTTTTGATGTTTGTGTAATCAGATCATAATCAAATAATTAAATTTTAACATATTTCTTATCTCAGCTCCCAGTGAACACTACCACTGGGGCAGAAAATTAACTATGAAATCCATCATGTTGGTGAGAGAAGGTTCACTCCTGAGATAAGAGAAACCCTGTATGACCACTCAGTCTTAGAGCTCGTGAGGTCCAGGCTGGGGATTACAGTAAAGCACAACAATGTGCTGTGGAAGGATTTGGTATTGAAAATATTACTGCTTGTACTCCATCCTTTAGAAAAGGGAAGGATATTGAAATTACTCACTGATGGGGAAGCCTCGGTGTTCCATATAAGGTATTACAGTTATTTAGGAGCTTAAATCGCACCAACCTGTAGTGAAGGCTGAAATCAGGTGCTGCCGTAGCCCTGAGTGGACTTTAATGTGCTGTGTGTAGCACTCCTTTGAGACTTCTTTGGTACCACCTGCACCCAGAGCATTTTCAGGAGCCACTCGTGTCATTGGAGGAAAGGGGTAAGTGTTCCTAAGATTTCTTGTGTAATAATTTTGAATTAATGAGACTTTGCTGTATTAATATGGCATGTGAATGTTAATGCTGTTGGAATTAGACTTATAGTAACTTGTATATTGAGTACTAAGATTTTACTTAGGACCCAAACTAATTCTCAGCTTCTCTTAGAAAATCATAAGATTCTGAGGCTAACGGGACACAAAGTAAGCCTTCTAGCTTGTACTGTATAACTATCTTCTGAAGGCCATGGATAGGAAGGGTGCTGCTCAGAGTAGGGTAAGCACAGGCAGAAGCTCAGGTGCCTGGAGAATATCCACCAGTGACCTACTGAATTTGGTCACTTTGGACATGGATGAGAGATGAGTGGGGACTTGAGAATGAATTATAGAATCGTAGAATGGCCTGGGTTGGAAGTGACCTTAAAGATCACCCAGTTCCAATCCCTCTGCCATGAGCAGGGACACCTCCCACTAGACCAGATTGCTCAGAGGCCCATCCAACCTGACCTTGAACCCTTTCAAGGATGAGTCATCCACAGCTTCTCTGGGAAACCTGTTCCAGTGCCTCACCACCCTCACAGGGAAGAATTTCTTCCAAATATCTAACCTGAAGCCATTCCTCCTTGTCCTGTCACTAAAGGCTGTTGTAAAAAGTCCCCCTCTATCTTTCTTGTAGGCTCCCTTCAGGTACTGGAAGGCCACAATTAGGTCACTCTGAAGCCTTCACTCCTCCAGGCTGAACAGTCCAAATTCTCTCAGCCTTTCCTTGTGTTTCCTCAGCTGGATTCAAGTTCTAACTTCTTGTTTTATGTACTTAGGAATGCTATTGAACTCAGCTTTTTAGTTATCCTAGTAAATAGGAACGTTGTGGCCAGCACCTTGGAAAACCTGTGAGTGCTCTTTATCCATCACTATATGTTAAATGGCAATATAACGAGCTATACTGTAAATTAACAAACTTTGAAACTTTCAGCTGGGGGTGGTTTTGCTCTCATCTCATTTGTCGTCATTTCTCAGATACTATCAACACTGTAGTTGTTCCAGAATTGACAAAAAGTGAAAATAAATGATCCTTTTCATGTGTTGAAATAGAAGGTTTAACATTACCAATCACAGAACAAGGGTCTTTCATTAGATATTAATTTAATGCATGGAAAAAATTAGTTGGGGGCACAGTGTGCACATGGACACTCAGGGCATTCTGAATGCAGTCTTCATTTATGAACAATCCTTAACTACCAGAGTGTTTGCTGAATCACAAATGCTATTTTCTGTCTTGCATCTTGGTGTCTGGGTTGTTTAAAAGAACAGGATTTATAATGGTTTTTACCACTTACAAACCTATGTTTTTTTCCCTTATACAATGCAACAAATTTTATTTAAGTAAATTAAATATGCACTAGATATTTAAAGGGGGCATGGGGACAAAGAGTTGTGGTAAATATAATTCACAGTTTTTTGCAACAAAAAAAAAATATTGTTTTCTTACCTAAAAAGATTTATGTATAGGAAAGGTTTTCTTGCTGAAGCTTCAGTTCTTTCTTCTGTAAAGCACATTTAAAAATAAAATACATATGATTATTTGAGTTTGGATGTACCTGTGCAAAGACTGGGATATGATCCCAAAAAGAATTATAAAATCATCTTTGCAAGTACAAAAATAGCCAACCTTAATATCTCAGATAACTGAAAAATAAAAATGATGCTTGATTAAGCATATATTGAAGGGGATTTTTTTGAGAAACTTCCATAAATAACATTTTAATTCCCTAATTTTTAGTTTCCCTTTAATATAAAAAAGGCTTTTAAGCAAAGTCATGTCCTAAGTAGGGTCCTTGCAGTCATTGAAAAAGCCAACTGTTATCTGCTTGCAGGCATGAAATACTACTCTGTAATCTAACATTTTCAAGACTGAAAAGCTGTATGGCATTATTCAATATCACTCTGGACCTCATGTGTCTTCTTGTTTAAAATGCTATCACGTGGAAAGAGGGGACAAAACATTATCTGACTTGTGTAATCTGTGATAAGTGAGAGACATGGAAGGGTAAATATCAGAGAAGAAAAAACATCTTAATTAAAGACAATTATCAAAATGTGGTCAGAAAGATAATTGTTTCCTCCATACAACCTCAGAAAGTACATACTTGCACTCACAGGAGAAATGCCTTGTCATCAGCGATGGGCTACAGAAACTGCACTCACAGAGGGCTCATCTTGTTCTGCTCTTTGCCTTCCATGAAGTCATGTGAAGTCTGTTTCCTTCTGGCACTGCTGTCTGACATTCAGACAGATGATGCAGAGGGTGAAGCTCATGCTGGGCTGATGTTTCCTGGGAAACACTTTTGGCTTCCAAGAATGCCTTTAAGAAAACTGTGCTGACACCCATGGCCACACAAGTTTCAACCTGCAGTATTTACTCTGTTTCAATACCTTTCCTTAACATACTAAGCTTGTTCTAGTTGTTTACCCCAGTTAACAAAAAGAACAGTAAATCCTTTCTTCACACCATACTGTGCAGACACACAATGGTTAATAGGAACACCGTCTTTCTCAAATCTTTTAGAATTTTACCTTTTAGAATTTTTTCTATGTCCTAAATGTTTCTTTTCATCTTGTGTTTTCTTCATTATTCTTTATCCATAGTTTATTCTCATCAATTTGTCAGATTTTGATGTACTGTTTAATATGATGTTTTGTTTTCCATACACTTATTTTAATTTTATTAATTGTAAACACATCCCTCTTTGTCCACTTAATGGCTATTAATCTTTATATAGCTTCTGTGTTTTTACAAGGATTACTCATTCCAAGAAGATGTTTTTCTGTAAATATTATGCCGTTGGTAGCCCTTGTTGCCACTGTCAGGAGAACTAAGAAAACTGGCCAGCAAGCAGAGACCAAATCTTCGAGTTAGAGCCTGTCAAAGCCCTTGCATCCTATATTTTTGTCTGAGGCCTGCCATGACTGTCTTGCAACATTTGTGCTTTTGTCTACAGCGTTCTCCCATTTCCCATTCTTCCTAATCATAGAATGATTTAGGCTTGAAAAGACCTGAGATCATCAAGCATTAACCCACCACAGCCATGTTCACACTAAACTATGTCCCTAAGTGCCACGTCCGTGAGTTTTTTGAACAATTCCAGAAATGGCGATTCCATCACTTCCCCAGGAAGACTGTTTCAATGACTGACCACCCTTTCAGTAAAGACTCTTTCCCCTAATATCTACTCTAAACCTAATATTTATACAATAGTTGGTGTGAAATACTGAATGATTTTCATATCTCTTTAACGTCCAGAAAGACAAATACTCTTCAGAACGAAAGGTGAAAAAGCCATCCCGAGAACACTACTTGCATAAAAATAAAAATTGTTCTGTATGGCAGAGAGAATGCTACCAAGCTTTTTCTTGTGTATAAGTCACTGCATGATTATTGTCCGTGGCAAATTCATAAGTGCATACTTAAAGCCATTTCTGCATAGCACTTAACTGAGTTATCCTTTTAAAAACGGTTTCAAATTCCACTGTCATCATGGAAATTCTGTACAAAGATTATCAAACCCTATCTAATTATTTAGGGATTCTGTGTGCTATAGGGAGATTGTGGGAGTTAGCCTTGCAAGATCAGCCTTTGAGGATCTCTGGTGCTCATTACACCATAGAGAGTGAAAAGAGAATATTCTGTTATCATTGCTGTAGCCTCTTCTTATTACTACTGAACTCTTGCCTTCCACAAGAGTTTGTGGTGATCAGTTGTGCAGGTCTTTGTCCTTCTGGGAAAAGTAGTCACTGTGACAGATTTTCTGAACTTTAATTCAAGATAGTCCTCTCTTTCCTTAATAATTGTGAATGAAAAAAAAAAAAAACAACAACCAAACGACAAATCCCAAACCAAACCAACAGAAAACCCCAACTACAATCAAACAACCAAAACCCACAAACAAAACCCTAAACAAAAACAATCCAAAGGTTTTTATCTACCTATCTACTAGTTCCTTTTCTCCAGAAGGTTCTTCTGCTCCGCTGTTGTACTTCAGTTTAACTGCTAAACACTTCGCTGGGTTTCAATTTATATTCATTATTACTGACTGTAACTGCTGTATTCTGTTGGGTTTTCTCTCTCACCTAATCATGGGAAGCTGACTAAGTAGCATCAGTTCTTAGACAATGAAATTGAATTATTCTTCCAACCCATGGCTTTTGGCTCCTAACCAGAGGGCATGTTGATGTATAAAGTTTATTCATACAGAGAGGCTCTTTCAAGCTATTTCTAAATTACTTTTACATATTGCTGTTTCAGATTGACTGCATGATGTTGCGTTTATAATTTATGCCAGATGCTCATAATCACAGTTGACTTTAGTTTGAGAAAGTTCATAAGTAACTTTTCACCTTATGTTTTTAATGAATATTTTTATTTTATCTTGTATATTAATCTTCTCTGGTGTTTACTTAGTTAAATCAGACTTAAAAAGTATTGATATAAAATCAGGCCATCTCACAGACAATAGATACAACAAGGGCATTATTAATTCATATTGTAGTCTCAGGAGCCTGTTTTTTCTGATTTCATAATTTTCTATTTTGATCAATTCCTTTGAGGACAAAGTACTCTTGAGTTACAGGAACAATGTAGAAAATAACAGTGTTTGATGACCTATTTAACTTTCTCAGTATTCCCAAATCCTAAAAGAGTGATATTATGCATAGTTGAGATAAACTCAGTATTCAGAAGAGGTTTCTTACACTGAGCTTGAATGCTGAAGATAGAGCCTCTTTTAATATGTTCTAATGCATTTTTATTTTTCACGTCGGAGTTGCTGATTTAAAAGTATGTCAAATGCCAAAGTATGTGTAATTTTCTGCATATCCAGGTTATAAAAACATTCCAAATACTTTACAGCTTTAGCAGAGAAACAATTGTTAAACCAAAGAAATCCAGATACATAGAGATTAAGATAAATAATGCAGATAAGATAAAAATAAATTATGCAGTCCTCTGTTAGCTATGCATAAATTGATAAACAGTGATTTATTTCAATTAATTAATAATAGGTTCTGAAATTTACCCCTTCTCTGGTGGATCTGAGCAGTGAAAATTTAACCTGAAAAAAAATATGCTGATTTCCATCACTTGAGCATCCATCTCTCCTTTTGGTCCAAATAACTGGACATGCTCCCTGCAATTTATATTTTGTTTAAATCTTTCCACAACACCACAACAACTCATTCCCCGCTATTCCCTCTTCTCATTGTGAGACTGTGGATCCGAGGCAAGAGCAGGCACCAGCTAAAAGGAGAGGTCTCGCCTGCTGCCCTCAGGTCCTTGTTGCTGCTGTCCCAGTCCCAGCGCTGGCCTTTTTGTGGGCATGAACTTTGGTTGTTTGGTTGGTGGGTTGGTTGTTTCTGAGGGACAGTTTTCGTGCATCTTCATCCCAGCTCAGTTCGCTGGATGGCTGCACAAAAGCTGCTGCTGCCAGAAAGGAACAGAAAGGAGCAGGAGGGGCAGCTGCTCTCTGTATGGTGAGATCTGTGAACGCTGGATTGATCCGATGGTGGCAACACACCCTGAGTGCACTGGGCTGAGTGAATAAAATATGAGTTCCATGAATAAGAGCGATGAGATTGCTTGAGTTCCTGGTGTTTGTTTTCTTGCCGTTTTCATTTGAAGGCATTTTTTTTTTTTTTTTTTACTTCATCCATCTGAAAATATATCTGCAGGGTTTTAGTACCCAGATTAAACTTGATGATTACCTAACAGTATAATAATTCTGGGCAGGTTGTTTTTTTCTGGTAGCTTCAAAGACTCCAACTCTCAGTTTAGTGTGCAATGGAGATAGTGTCTTTCACTAGTGCATCAGAAAATAGTTTTGAGCTCTCATCTTTTATCCTTTCTGAGATGTTCCTTTAAAAAGAAAAAGGAAGAAAAAGAAAATAACCATAAGTATATGAATCTCTCTGCTATCAAAACATATCTCTCTAGATAGTATACAAACAAGGAAAAAGAAAGAGTGATCCTTTTCCTGTTTGGCCTTTAAAACTATCCTTCCTGCAGAAGTCATCGGTAGGTGAAAAAACATGTGCAGATTGGAGATAAATAGAAGTGTCAGTATTTTTTGCATCTAGTAAAATAGTCTTGCTTTCCATCTCTCTTGTGTTGAAAAACTATTGAGTAAAAATCTGCAGTTGTTGTTAGACAACAAATCATGGTCATAGAATCATAGAATGGCCTGGGTTTGAAGGGACCTTAAAGATCGTCTTTTTCCACCTCTGCAGGACATAGTGGATGGACACTCTCCACTAGACCAGGTTGTTCAAAACCCCATCCAGCCTGGCCTTGAACACTCAGAGGTGGAATATCCACAAGGCTCCTGTTCCAGAGCCTCACCACCCTCACAGTAAATAATTTCTTTGGTATATCTAACCTAAATTTCCCCTCTTTCAGTTTGAAACCACTACTTCTCTTTGTGTCACTACAGTTCCTGATGAAGAGTCCCACTGTAGTTTCTCTGTAGGTTCCTTCACATACTGGAAGGTGCTCTGAGGTCTCCACGCAACCTTCTCTTCTCCAGGAAGCCCCAACTTTCTCAGCCTGTCTTTGTAGAGATTTGCATTGGCCTACTTCTCCAGCCTGTCAAGGGCCCTTATAACCTCTGTCATTGGGGTGTGGTACAGGTTTTGGTGGAAGAAAACACGCGTGCACACCCACCCTTTGAAAGGTGTTAGTTTTGAATTATTAAGAGTTATTTTATGCAAATGTTCTCGTCAGGGTGCTGTGGGTACCAGCGGTCTCTGGTCGTTCTGAACACCCTGTAACTGTCTTTCTGATATTCTTCTGCAAACCACCTCCACCAACTCTTATTTTTTATGAAAAATATGAAGGCCAAGCAAGGGAGATGGAGGGGTGAACACGGGTGCTGGGTGGTCCCTGAGAAACTCCTCAAGGGCTGCCAGTTTAGGGTGCAACAAGTCACCAGTTAACCTAAAGGGCACCTCCTTTCCTGAGAGGCAGTTGATGCAATGGTCCTATGTGTGAAAGTGTTTCCCTCCTCTTCTTGTTAAAGCCGCTGGCAAAGTCACAGCGTGTAGCTGGGAGTTCAGCGGGAAGGGTGGGGCCATGATTTGGGGATGACATGGTTACCATGGCTGTGGTGGGATTATGCCCCCAGCACTGCCCCCGTTCCCTGACAAACTCCAGAGCAGGTTCTTGCCCCCTTCTTGCAGGCAAACATAAAGTTAATGATCGTGGTGTGCTCCTGTGCCCAGGGCAGCCCAAAGATGAGGAAGAGGTGGGACCAAGGAGGGGTTGCAAAGGAGGATCAAAGAGAGGATGGTTACAGGCTGGTGAGAGCAATCAGAGCCTGCTGGTGCATCCATGGTGGTGGCAGTTCTTAACACTATGCATTTTCAACTGTTCAAAGTTTGGGTTTCAAGGAACAAGAATTCTTCTACTTTTTTTAATTTAAAACCTTAAGAAAACTGAGTTGTCTGCCTCTGCGAAAGTGGCTCTTTATACATCACTCAGACTTTCTGAAGAACAAATGACTTTGTATATTAGTGAGTCACAACAGGGATGGTCTCAGAATAAACATGTATAATTTCAGGAGTGATTCAGTCAGCCAGATCCAAGTGGCTCTAGATAAATAACCTACTAACCATTTGGCTTCTACATCATGAGACAAAATCATGAATAACAGATGTTTCATGATGTGGAGTGACTAAGAGCTAAGTACTTCTATGAGCTCTGAATATTTTAGACCATGACAGCATCCTCTGTATTTGGGTAAAATGATAACTACCCTTCTTCCTGCTGCTCTCGAATTTTTTGCTAGAGATGAGAGTGTAATTTGTTAGTGCTACTGAGGCCCTTGCTTTAAATTTTTTGATATCTTCCTATAAGTTTGTTAGAGACTCTAATTTTATTTCTTCACCCCCCCCTTTTTCAAGACATCTGCTTTGGAAATATAATGAGCCCTTCAGCATTTTTATTTTGTTCTGCTTTGAAACAAAAGCACTGTAGATCACCTAGGAAATGCTTGCCGTGGAAAAACCTTTCCCAGCAGATTGAATTCACCCTTTGACAATCACTTCTCTCCACTGCTGTGATGCACATAAACTTTGCTTTGTTTCACAAACAATGGCTTTGGTTTGAAAACGAAAAAAAAAACATTCACTGGCCAACATTATTTTTCTTGGCTTTATAGAAGACTGTCAGAAGGCTAAAATCATCACTTATAATTATGTGTCAATGTTTTCACAGCTCCATTCATATGGTGATACAATCTGGATAGAGATTATTTACTTAGAGGTGTGAAAGGCAGGGTCCTACTGAGCTCTGGTTAAACTGTGGCATCTTGATGATAACAGAGGGTGAAGCCTCCACTGGTAAAAATTGGTGTAGGCATATTGATTTTGAGTAAATATTTGCACCAGGCAGGTTTTTCTCAGTGTATTTTCCTCATCTCAATTTTTATAAATTTCCAAGGCTTGTAATGTCAATTCTCGTACTACTTAGATTAGATCAAGGACTATCTTGTAAAGTAGTATTTTAACCATGGTGGTGATACTGCCCTCCACTGACTAGAACTGGATCGCCACCTCTTTTTTGTAGAAAATGTCCTGTGGGTACCTAGCTCACCTTGCACTGTCAGTAAGGTGGGATTCAGGCACCTGGTGTTGAGAAGAATGGGAGACCTGTACCTTCATCACTGAAAATTTGTCTTCTCTACTAAACAAACTATAGACCCTCATGCTGCACTGGTAAGGGTTGGTGTAAAATTAAAAATAAGCAAGATAAGCAGCGTGTAGTAGGTTAAAAATGAAGAAGTATTAGACTGGTTATGCATTATGCAAGCAGTTCTTGATTTCATACTGAATATTATAGAAATAAGAAATGTGAAAATAGTCACTGTCACACCAAGTGTATATTTTCTGTTTATTTCAGAAAACAGGATTTATTGAATATTTCTTTGATAGTGACTCCTGTTTATTAGTAAAAGAAAGTAATGGACTCCCTAGGGGTAAAACAATTTGGAGAAAAAAGTAACAATAAAAAATTATTAAAATTATAAAATGTTGAACAATATCCAAAACTTTGTGTAATCTCATTTAGTGTAATGTGGCAAAGTATGTGTTCTAGTGTGGAAATCTTGCAAAGACATATACAGTCCATTTAATTATGGGTGTGCATTAAACAATATAACATGGAAGTTTGTGTAAAGTCTATTTATGTATGGAGGGTCTACTGAAGCTTCATGATTTTAGTGCATCTGTTAAATAGTTACTTAATGTAATTAAATTGCTCTACTTGATAGAGCAGGCAGCAAAATTTTAATGGGAATTTGCCTTCTACATTTTCTACAAGAGATGGAACTTTTTAATAGGCAACGGTGTGGGCAGAAAATCCGGAGGGGAGCAATGTACCATAAAACTGGAAAGCAGCTTGTCTTGCATCATTTGGTTTTCTGCAAATACTGCTTCATATGTATATAGGAAAAAAGAAAAAAATCAGAAAAAGGACTCTTAAAATATAATAGGTTAATAGCAGATTTTTAAAAATCTGCAGACCAGTCTGACAAATTCAACTTCCAACCATATCCTAAAGAATATTTTCTCACATAGAAGATGGCTGCAAGATTGAGGTAACTGGGGTTGCATCCAATAAGCATGTACTGATTAGCATATGCTTAATAATATGCTAATCAACATATGCTCCATTATAAGCAAGTCACTCAGAGAGGATATAGCAATGCTGATATTTTTTTACTGTGACAGAAACATGGGCACACTGGTTCTGCAGTTTTAAATTAATCAGTTAATATAAAAGAAGAATTAATACCAACTTCTGTTTTATAAAATGGAGATTATAAACAGTTGCAGTAATTCTTCTTACTCCCATTTGTTTGAAACTACGGTACCTAATTGTATTTTTTTCTCATAAATGCCACTTAAAGTGATGCTTTATTATCTTTGTGAGAGAGAACAGTACATTTTGATTTGTATTTATATAGTTTAGCCTGAAATTTTATTTTATCATTACATTGACTCTCAAGTCAGGCAATGTCATGGTGATGTTTTGCTGCTCAGAATTCAGGGCTATAAAAAATACAATTTTGGCTACAGTAATGTGACTGGTGATGCAAGATTTGTGGTTCTAACAGGTATTATTTTCTCTCTGTTGTCACTTTCACCAATCTAATCATAAGAAGGCCATATTGTTTTTTATTTTTTAATGAATTGCAATGCCATTTTTCCTCATGTAATTTATCTCCAGGTATATGATGCAGACATTAACTGGACATAGGGCTCATTCAACTTTCCCTGTAATCCCAAATCCTTTAGCTGGTGGAGAACAATAGTACCTTAATCCCACTTTATCCTTCAGGAGACTGACATCCCTCAGGTTCCATCTGATGACAATAAAAAAACATGAGAGGCAGCACCAACTCATATTTCTGCAGGCAATGACTTTTAAAAGAAATCAATCCCTGTCTTCTTCAGGGAGCAGGTGTCCTTTGTCGGTGGCTATCAGGATTATGCCATGTGGTTATGAAGAGGTACCTTAAAGCTAGAGAGTACTGAGTGTTGGCAGACCCCAGACTTTGAAATATGGGGAGAAATAGCATGTGCTTGGTTGGCATCTTTGATCATTTGGGATTTCTGAGATGTGCTTAGGCACATCTTTCTTTTCTTCCCACCTCCTTTTTCCAGGAGCATCAAGTGTGCCTCTTCCCTCAAGAGCATCCAGCAATGTTTTTTCTTGGCAACAGGACCAAAACTTTTACAAAGAGGTCTAGCCAGGGCCTAGCCTAATCTTGATCTTAATGAAGCATGTATAAAGAAAGATGGAAATGATGCTTTTAAGGTAATTTATGTACAAATTTAGGAAAACAGGGTATCTTTGTAATGTACAAGTCTTTCCATAGCTCAAGGCTCATAAGGCTTCATTTCAAAATGATAGTGGTATTACCTTATATATTTCTTCTTCTTTTTTTTTTTTTTTTTTTTTTTTTTTTTTTTTTTTTTGTGCATTTTTTGAATCAGCCCTCGGTAAACTTTGAGCAGTGTTCGAAGAAAATGAAAATAAATACTCATTATGCTTGTGGCAGCTCATTAACCTACTCCTGAACTCATTTTCTTTTTGATATTTTCCTAATATTTGTGGGTATACAAAGAGGTATTGTTCATTCCAAAAATCCTTTTGAGGCTGCCTAACACTGTTTTACATGAAAGCTAATGAAGGATCTGTATTGCTTGCAGTGAGCAACCTGGCAGCAGAGAACATCCACCATTACAGGAAGTGCCTGTGTAGATATTCACTGTAAAGTACAACTGTTTCACATCCAAAAAAGGTTGGTTTTGGTTGTTTTTTTTTTGTTTGGTTGGGTTTTAGCTAGGCAATTTCCACAAAGTATTTCCACGATAGACAAGTCTTCATACACCCATTTCTAAGGTCACTAAGATTTGTCTTGTACTATCAACATGCTTTTGAAAAGCACTGGCTGACATTATAATTACACTTTGTTGTTTTAATTATATTTTCTGTTTTTCAACTCTCTTGCAAGGTTCTTGTTTCCTTTCAATTCACACAAATTTTTTGATAGAACTGTGGAAAATGCTGTATCAATCATTCCGCCTCAACTACCCCTGTAATATAGGGTGGCTAAAGAATGTGAATTCAGAAATTGAATTCATGATGGAACCATTGGAATAACCATCCTATATATCAGTGTCTTCACAGACATACAGAAAGTTCTGCTTTTCCACAGGTTTTCCACTTTTCCTAATCACTGGAAAATCTCTTAGATTATCTTGGTTCAGATTGTAAATTAAGGAGTGGTAGAAAAAAAACCCCAACATTCTAAAGGAAAGAATGGGGGACTTCCTTCCAAAGTTTGCTTTAAGCAGTGATCTTACACTGATGGTTTGAAGAGTTGATGTGCTTTAGAAAAATTTTCAAAAGTTGTGTGAGGAGAGGCAAGAAGATAACTGGAAGAGTTTCCTTCTAATGAATTTACCTAGAGACCTGTTTTAGGCAGAGTATGCAGGTGATGATGAGCAAAGAGGAACAACTTTGGACAGAAATGCTGAGGACTCAGTTTTCATCTCATTGGAAGGATGTCCAGCTGTGGAGAGGTCAGACAAGCAAGGATAAAGAGAGAAAATATGCACTGTTATTGCAGAACTGTGCTTTGTCCATCCCAAAGTGGAGTGAATCAGTAGCTGCACTTGGCCTTCTCCGGTTGGGATTCCCAGAGATCTCATCTATGTTATTATGTCAGGCAGACTTTGTTGGCTGAAGGGATAAAGGAAAGATGCCTTCCCAGAACTTAGGAAAATATGCATTATCCTTCCTACCTAAGAAGGTTCTGGATCAGTGCATATTTGAGTGGTGTTGCTCTGTTTCACTGGAATAGGGTTTTTCCAATTTGATGTTCAGATTGATGTTCCTTGTCATGGGATATTAGTTGCTTCCCAGGAATAAATTGCTGTCCATTACCGGAGCTGAATTTGGCTGGGTGCTTGAAAGTAGTTGAAAGGTACCAAGACATGAATTATGTCTTCCCCATAGCCGTGAGGAATGGAACATTCATGACGTTGAATGTTTCATTTCTGAGAGAGTTCCCAAGACTTGCAATCTTTTCTGTTTCAGGTTAAAATGGTCAACCTGGGGAGCCTGGAAACCAGCATATGGATGCTGCCTCAAAACCCATGGAGCAGCAGGGTCCTGCTGATCTTTTGACCTCCCAATAGCTTTGCGCTTTATGGACAACCATCCCTTCATGAAAGTTTTCATCCAGCAAACACACAAGATAACCATTTAATACCATAATACACTTACTAGCCAAATGTGGAACTGATGCCTCTTGATGCAGACTCAGGAGTGAAATGAGTAACTGTGAAAGAAGTGTGTTTAGGAACTTGATTTCCTAGGTCTGGGAAATGGCTCAGTACCTGTCTTGCTGTCTCCCCTGAAATGGCTAATCCTTTTCAGGTCTTCCAATTAGGAAACAAGCAATTCTTCTTGCAAAGGGAGCTGTGATAGTTGGGACAAGTGTTTGAAGTGCTGTACAGAAGCATAGATGGGGAGGAAAAGAGCATCTCGTGGGCCTGGCATAAGAGAAACTTGCAAGCTTCAGGCTATCCAGCTGCACAGGTCAGGATAAAAGGGAGCTGGAGCATTCAGGATGAGTGCCTACCATCCCAAGTACAGCCGTATGGGACACAAAGGGGAAATTATTTAATTGGCCTTGGGGTGTTTCTGTGGTGTTGAAATGCACCTGGCTAATTTGGGGAACCGTCTAACTGTCTTTTGGCTGACTAATTCAGGAGAAATTAATTTGGACTCAAACCACTGAAAGATGTTCTTTCATATTGATAGCCTGGAGGTAACCTCATAGCTAAACAGCCATCTCTGATCATATTTTTGATCTGGAAGTAGTTTTTAAAAAAAAAAAGAAAAATATAGGGTTTTTTAATTTTCATTTTTTTCCTGATAAAATATTTAAAGACTTGAATAATAGTTAATTAAAAAGGCAATAAAAACCAGAATGGAAATCTTTGTATTTCAGCGTTTAGGAACATTTTTCCCCACAGACCAACAGCAATATTCAAGGAAGATAAGGTTAATTCTCGTGAACACTATTATAAATTTTTCACTTGTGCAGAGATGAAGGAAAATGCCCTGAGTAGCAATACTTGACAGAGGTGAATGTTTGCACTCCAGTACACAAATCACGTGAGAACCACAGATTCACCTATAAATATGAAAGACTTTTGTGGGTATATTGTTTGAGACACAGAGGTCTTAGCTGGGGTGTCCAGAATCACAGGTAACTAGGGATTGGTGGAAAACTCATTGATTTGCTTCAGATTGCCCCTAACCAGGGGTAACAGGGACATCTAGGAGCAGTTCAAAAACTCCAGGTTCCCAAGAGTGCTCCACTAACCCTGAGAGAACAGCCAAACAGGTATGGAGCTGTTTGTTTCCCATCCTTCCATTCCCCTGCTTTCCACAGGAAAGCACAGAAAGCACTTGGATGAGCAGGAGGGCAGACCCACTGACACAGTAAGGGTCACATCTCATCTCCATGCATGTGTCCTTCTCTCTCATTTTTCCTCTGCACATAAAACCAGTGATTTAGCAGCCTATTTTGCCAGTTTATTTGTAGTGAAATGGATTTGATTCAGTGATTCCCTTCCCTGAGTTCTCTCCTCAGTGATACATTTACCACATGTGTTTTATGTGATTGTACAATTAAGGTCTCAGGATCTAAAAGTAAAATGCAAAAATCTCAGCTTTTGGCCTTCTCTAAAAAGTATCCTGTGCAGACACACACTGCAAACTGATCCCCTCTCGCGTCTGCTTTCCACCAAGAAAAAAAGGTTATTCTGAAAATTTAAAATGGAACCATTGTTCTATTTAACTTTGGCTTCAGGGGGTAACAACAAGCTGTTGAAGCACAGCTCTATTCCTGTTTTTCTTCACTTTTGGTTAATATGAAGAAAAGACAGCGCAATAGACAACATATATCAGTACACTGGGAAAGAGTGTAATCGAAGCAGTTTATTGACTTCACAAAAATGGACAGTTTACTATAGGTTTCGGGTGTCTCCTTCATTTAGCTTTGGTTCTGCATTGTGCACTTCAATAACTTAGAACATTTTTATTTTAACTTCTCAATTACTTCTTGTGGAAATTTTGATGTACAAGTATTAACAACAGAACTTTCAAGTGTATCTAATTCAGATGGATTTTACTTATAAAGCAGTACACAATGCTAGTTCAATGCCATTTTTCCCTGTTAGTGAGTGCATATTTATAGTGTATTGCATTAGTAAATAACCACAGAACAAATGTTCTTTGTTCTCCATGAAAGAAAAATAACGACCCAGAATTAATCCTATTAAAAGACCAAGTCAATTAATTTGAATAATTATAGCAAAAAATGGCAAAAGTATGGATTGTTTATTCCATTGTCAAGTTTTTCCTTTATGCTCGAGCCTTAATTTTTACTTCTCAAGACACAATGAGTAGCGCAGTAATTTAAAATTGTGCTGCTTTCTGTTCATTAAATGAACAATAAGAGGAAACTTCTACTGGCTAATATGTAGATGATGTTCTTTCAAAAGAAAGATCTCAACCTATTTTGTCATTCAAAGAAAGGTACTAAGAAGACAATGCATCAAGTACAGGACACTAAGTACGAAGAGCAATATGGACAAATCGTAAAGCAGTGAAAACTGTCTCTGTGGATGTTGCAGACTGGGAAGAAATTCTTCTGAAACATAAACTGAGAAATGCTGTTTATAGAGGATGCCAGTTCCTATTCATCCCCCTCAGTGTGTTCCTGTGCACCTCACTGGGTGAAGGTGCTGCTTTTGATAAGAGCACCTGCCTGGTCTCTCTTTTCTGGGAGCAGAATTCCAGAGTTGTTCTGTTACTGTTTTTTAATATTTAAACTTATGCCGTGGATTTTAAGAAAATAGAGTATCACATGACAGTATGCTGATAACTGTCCTGGCTTTATTCTGCAGTTTGTGTACTAGGAATAGAAAAGAAAAGCAGACTAGAGAAAATGGCTTCAGGGTCTACTGTGGCTGCATAACTGAGATAACTTTTTTGACCAAGTTTATTTTTTCTACAGGTGTCCTGCTCCCAGCACCTTGACATTCATGTTCATATGCATCTACAACAGCAACATATAACATCCACCACGGAGCTGCAGGAGACAAGGAAAGCAAACATTTCAAAAACTCCTTCTGCATCTTTCCTGGTCCTGAAAAAGACTGGTTGAGATACCTGGCAACTTCTTCTGTGCAGATAAAGATGAACATTCCGGAGCTGAAGACATGGACCCTAAAAGAACTCAAAGCTGAGGTGAGAGCAGTGAAAATCTGTTGGAGTAGAGTTGTCAGAAATTAGACAGAACCAGAGTTTTTGCTTCAAAATGCTTCTGATTGACACAGGAATAAGTGAATGAAGCTCTCCCAGATGCATATGGGTCTGAGTCCTTTCTGTCTTTAAAAGGCATGATGCTACACATGTCCTATTCAAATGCAAGCTGAACAAACTCCTGACTTCTCAGATTCAAATGTTAACCCTGCGGGGAGGACTTAAGTGAAAAATGTTGCTGGGAAATTACTGGCGATGCTTTTACACTGCCCCAAAAAAGGAACCTAAACACATCGTTCTTCCCTCCTTGCAGGTCTTTCAGGTAAAAACCTGGCTATTAAAGTAAAATGGGAGCTTTGTCATTTCTTACGGTGGGGTAGGGTTTCAACCCTTGGTTGCTTTTCTTGTGAAACGTGTAGAGCAAATATTTTTTCAGTGTTTCAGGCTTTGAATCCACCTCTATCACAAATATTTTTTATTCATAGCACTTTCTATTCTGTTCAGAAAAGATGTGTGCTCTTCAGCAAGATTTTTTTTTTTTGCCACTTTTCTCAGAGACAGGATAAGCCATAGAGATGAAGATTCATTTCATTGTCTTTTAGCTTTCCTAAATCTGGAGTATTGCATGAATAGTTCAATGTCTAATGTGAATTGGATCACTGAAGAGCTCTCCCATTTTTTTTCCCACTCTTCAAAAAGATCTCTCCCTGTTTAGAATGCAAATTCCAGACTTCAGAGTATAAAACTGATTTATTTAGAGATAAATAATCTAAACTATTATCTGTCAGCTATGGAGGAAGACAGCCAGTAGGACCAGTATAGCTCTAGATATAGTATTGAAAACTATTTTAAAGCCTGACATCAGAAGCGTTATGGAAGTTCCTAGCAAGAGAAAGGCAGTAGAGCCATGGGTGGTTATGAAGGAGAGTGGAGAACACAGAAACTGCAGATTAAAAGAGAAATTAAATCTATTTGTAGAAGTATAAGAAAAGCATCTTCTTGAACTTGCGAGCAGAGTTGGTTAACGCAGAATTTACGGGATATTGGGTGATTTCCATAAGTAAAATTTTTCATTAAAAAACATGTAGTGGGTCCATTTAAACAGGGAACATTTAACACTACGTGTTAAAAAAAGCTATAGTTGCAGACAATTCACAAAAATCTTGGATCCTACCCATTCTCTTGCAGATGACAACAGATAAAACTATTCATTACTCTGTCCCCTCTAAATGTACTGTTTTGCAGCTGTAGAGTATCCACAGACTCCTTGGCTGCTCTCAGAATATGCATGATTTGCTCTCTCTGCTTTTAGTGAGATTTTGGCTGTGCTCATTACCTCACCAAATCACTGCTCTCCACTGTAATGGGCTCAGTTCAAATGACAAAGGTAAAGTCTTCTTAACAAGGATGCACATACTGCATGAATTAAAATTGTGTTTAGATGAGTTTAGCTGCAATGCACAGGCTTTTACAAATATAAATTTTTCTGCAGCAGAAATATAACATTTTTTCAATTAATTTAGCAGGAGAACATTGAGAACTACAAAGAAAGAATATTAACCACAAAAAGAAATAGAAGAAAAGAAATCATATGAAGAAAATAGAATATTTTGTTTGTGCTTCTTTAGTTTATTTAAAAATGTTTATGATTGCAAAACAGAATATTCTATGAAATTTTTAGGGTATTTTTATTATAATAGATGAAGGAATACTAAAATATTGCACTCTGAAAAACATTTGATTGTAGTATGAAACATTTTGTACTTGCTTTTTTGTTCAGCTTTGTAAATACAGGTGACAGCAATAGTGTGTTACTAGACATAAACTAACAGGCAACAGGAGGGATGGGGTCTGCTCCAAGGAGGGAACCAGGAGTTGGGGCAACCCAGGCACTAGGAGGGCCTTGCCCTCACACTCCAGCCCCTCATTATTGGTTACCCTTGGCAGCACAAGGAAACTGTGGTGGAGATTTTATCAGCAATGTTTCACTTGCAGCGTTTTCAAAACCTTGTTGACTTAACAAGATGCAAAATTGTTTTTCCGAGGTGATTTTCCCAATTAACTTCTCATGGAAAATTTGCTTTTCTTTCTTTACAACTGTCTTTAGAAAGTTGAAAAACAATGGTAAAAATACTAGGGTAGCAATATAGACGATTGTAACTGCGATGGTTTTATAGGCCCTGAGCAAATACATTTTCATGCTCCCTTTATAAAACATAAAGAGCATCATACAAGATGCAAGAGAGGTGCTATATGAAACACAAGTAGGATGGCTTCTGAAATTTTCAAGTAGTTGCAATCACAAAGTTTAATGGAAGCACTTTAAGCATTGAAAAATATATAGTAATTGCCCATATTTTAGCTGTTGATGCACAGAATCATCATGATTCACAGGAGTTCACAATTTGATATTAACACTTCAGTTGTCTCAAAAGAAATGATCTCTCTTCCTGCATTTTTTTCGGCAGATTTAAAAGTGCTAAAAGTGCACACATTGCTGAAAATATGATTCATTTTACAAAATGCCTTGTGTAGAATGGTAACTGGTTTTCCAGATAGTTTTGTTGATTTTTCATACTAGGTCAAATGAAGCCAAATCCAAATCCCTCTGCAGGGTCTTTCCAACAGCAGTCTATCTTCTAAGGTATTAGAAAAGTAGAAATCAGAATGTTGGACTCGAAGCCAAGTGGAAGATAAATAGCTTCTTTTCGAACTATGTGAATCAATAAGAACATTTAAGGAGGTTTATTTCACTTAAATCTAGATTGGTAAAGGATTAAAACAAGAGGAACCAAAGGTGCCAAAGAACTGTGGGGAAAAAAAAAAACAACAAGTCAATTCTTGTTTTCACCTTTAGGAGCCTAAAAACACTTATAAAACTATGCCTCATCAAAGTATGAGCTGTGTTTGACAACCAGGCACCTTGAATACTTCATAGTGATGAGTTTTAAAGAGCTATTGAAGCAGAAAGTTTTTCTAGTGATTCCTTACATTTTAGGAATTAGTTAGTAATGAAGCAAAAAATAGGTATATATTTGCCTAGTTAGAAACCAGGTTGTGTCAAAGAATCTCGTTTCCTGATTGATAAATGTTCTTTAATCGATGTGTAAGAAAAAAAATGTCAGTAAAGCCCATGTTTATTGAATCAATTATGAATAGCTGACAGATCTCATGAAGCAATTTTCAATGTGAATATATTGCCAAATGATGGAGGATTGTACATAAAATAAAAATTTATACATTTGCAAAGAAGATATGAGGTTTACTCTGATAAAACAGGAGCACATTTTAGAAATCCATATTTCTGGAAATGATTTCTGAATACAGTGACTGTAATATATAGACAGATAGATATAAGTTCTTAGTGTGTTTTTGCCATAAATTTTTTTTGCATGACACTCGTATACAAAATGGAAAAGAGGAATTATCTAGTCAAGACCAATCAATTTACACCACAACAGTGTTTGTCTAAGATGTGAATAAAATGTGTGGGGTTTGTGCCTGTAAATTTCATAAGGAACGAGAAATCATGATGGATGCTAAAAGAACTACATGAGTTATTTGAAAGCTGGGAAAAAAAAAAAAAAGACTTTTTAATTAGTTTGGAATAACCAAAATAAGATTGAAAAGAGTTCGGTCTGAGTACCAAAATATCTTCCAGAGAAAAAAACACTGAGTAATTTTTCTGAAGTTCAAGAGACATGCATTTAAATAGAGAAAGGAAACCAAACCAAGACCCCCCTCCCCCCGAATGACAGCTATTTATTCAAGAGGAATGAAGAAATTAACAACTGGAAAAGTCTATATATCTTTGGTATTCTCAGATCAAAACATAAAACATTCCTACAACTTAACACAACCTAGCACAAACTTTTTAAGACAAATATACCAGGCTCAATGCAGGAGTAACTGGATGAAAACCAACATCCTGTAGACTGCAGAAAATGAAGCTGGACACTCATAATTGTCAATATTTAGTCTGTATCAGAACAATTTTTTTTTCTGATAAGTCTCATCTTTAAAGTGTTTTAATTGTGCAATGAAACAAATCTTGGCACTTCAGCCCCTAACAGCCTCCTGAAAACTACAGCCCAGGTGAGGATTCCCAAATCAGTTCCCAATTTCTGTAGCCTCAGACGATCAGTGGAGTAAGAATTCCAAATAACAAAAAGAGATTAAAAAATATGTCAGTTTGTTAAAGCCACGTATCCATGCTTGCACAAAGTATTTGCTTTTCATATTTATGAAATTCTGATCCATTTGACTGTTAGCTCGTGATGCCTGCCAGAAATCCCAGAGTACACAGGGAGCACAGTTAAAACCATGTAATAACAGGCCACAGAAGAAATCCTAGTGGGCCAAGGTAGTTGTTGAAAGGCAATTTGTAGAAGAAAATTAGTTTTCCAGAAAAATAAATGGGAAATTGATTCTGTCAGCGGAAGGAGATCTGATTGTTTATTTCTTGTTTTGGGTAACCCTGGCTCGTCTGAGTAACATTATTCATAGGGATTCCATATAAAAGAGGAGGAAAAGAAAAAGGACAATTTTTTTCCTCTAATGTACATGTTGCAATGTTTCTAATTAGCAATATATTTTTTTAGAGCACAGGTTTTCCACCAAGGGCTTGTGAGACAGGAGAATTAACAGATTTCTTCAAAATAGAGACCACTAAACTCTAAGAGCTCAGGGGAAATTATGAAAACCGCTTAAAGAGGTACCTAAAATCCAATTCTCTTGATAAGCCTTTTGAATCATTTATATCTGGGCCAGGATCATGACAGTAATCTTTACACATTTAAAAACTGCTGGCATGCATGATGTGACTCAAAGATCTATACAGGTATATACGTCAGAGTTCAGCTTTGTACTGGAATAGGGGGTTAGGTTTCCTTGTGAGAATTCTTACGTTATTTTGGGTAGTTGTATTTGTAAAAACAAACTGAGCTTCAGTTCTGCTTTCAGTCCTGGTACCACCAGGAATCAGGAACTGTGAAGAAGCACAAAGCTGAAACATGATAAAATGAGCAAAACAGGAGAATCTCAAGATTTTTTTAATGTTAATTTTCAACTAGCAGCACTGTTTACTGAGTGAGTCTTCACAGTTTTGTGGGATTCTCTTCCCACCTCATAACATTGCCGTTATCCTAATTAGTTGTACCCAAATCTTGGATAATCAGAAACTGTGTAGTTACTTAGAAAGCTCAGGGATTTTTTTCCTAAGGAACTCAGCTTTCAAGGAGTAGTTAAACTCAACATTAGCAAATGACATAGAAATCTAAAAATCTTACATTCAAGTAGTTGTGAAAGTCATCTATACAATCTATCATATTCTGAGATATGTTCTTTCAGGACTCAATCCAATATTTCTTTGCACTTCCTAGAGATTTTAATTTCTTCGGTTGGTACTCTTTTAGTACAAAATGGAGATTGGTGAAGAAAGACCGTAAATATGTTTCAACTCAAGCTGGTTTGTTGTTCAAGGAATTTATCTTTTGTGTGTGAGATACTAGTTTTGAGTCTCTGACCTGATCATTTAAAACAAGAATTTGTATCAAAATCTCTTACACCAGAGTGAGAGCTACAAAGACAAAAGGAGGTATGGCTTTAAGTAGCTCAAGAAAACACAAAGCAAGGAAAAAAATTAGAGCTGTACAATGTAGACTGTCAGTAACAGAAGCATTTCAGTGAGTGCAAGAATGAGTGTTAGTTGGATCAATTACTCATGCAGCTAATTTTTTAAAAGAAAAGCAAGAAACCTGTCAAAATAGGGCTTTAAAAATTAATGAGGCTTCCAAATGAACAGCAACATGGAGGTTTCTAAAGACAAGTGGCATAATTTGAAAGATATGTCAAAGGTGAGCAACTGCTAAAAAAGAAAGGAAGTAAACAGATCTATAATAGCTACCGTTTAGATACACTGGAGAAAAACAAGACTGAAGTGCATGTCTCATTAGCTCAGTCTGCCTCCAGTGCGGGTGAGAAGACAATAGAATTGGTATCTTACACGAATAAATGAACTTGTTTCTGTAATTATTTAGCTATTGTTTTTTTCAAAAGAGGACAAGGAAAGGTGACCACAAAGAAACAGAAACAGTGCATTCTAAAACTAGGGCATTCCAAGAAAAACAGTGTAAAGATTAACAATATTCTGAAGGTACTCTGGCACCTAAAGTTGTCATTAATTAAATAATCCAGACTGACTTGATCAGCAAAGTGCATTGAGGGGAACAAGCTCACTGGAAAACAATAGACAACTGAAATCTGCTATAGTGTATCTCAACTAATTTGCATTTGCACATGACTAAGTCATTGTCAGAAGATGTGGACATGAAGAATCCACTAGTCTTTTTCTAATAGTAGTAGTAACAATAAAAAACTAAATGCTGATGGGCACAGCTAAGTTGTATGGGTTCAGAATCTGTCCCTGTCAGCAGCAGAGTTCCACTGACTTCAGAGTTATCTTTCACTATGGTCCCATGGTAAGATGCCATTTATTCTCCTGGTAGACTCTCAGTATCCAAATGCATCTGTTTTTTTGTAATTTTTCAGTTATATTATTTTATTTGGGTGCCCTTCATTTAAAGACATAAATGACCTACCATGCTTTCTGTTGACCAGCTATATCCATAATTGTTTCTTTTGGTTCCATGGCTGTGCATGCATATTCTGGAAAACTTTGCTGTGTACTGAGAGTTGTTAACTCATTCATATACCTAACTTGCAGCATGTTGTCAAAAACATACTTTTAAAGCTTTTACAGAAGCAGCAGAGTTTTGAAAATCAAACCATAAACCAAGGCAATTCAAATCAACCTGCTCTAAAATAAGTAGCTTAGAGCAAAGGTCATTAAACAAGTATCAGAAAGATGGTACAAAAATCTTAAAAATTCAAGCAGTGAAAAATAATCCTAAAATCATGTTGAAACCCACAAAAAAAAAAAAGTATTGAGATATCTAAGTTGTTCTTTCTTATTTCACTTGGGCTTCAGAAGCCATTTGGTCAATGAGATTTGACAACATCCCCTGGGAAGAAAAACATGCCTCTATTTTATTTATTTTTTTCTTTTTTTTTTTTTTTTAAAAAAATTCAGAATCAAAGTGTAAATATATTTCAGCTACAGATTGGGGGGGGAGGGTTATTTTTTTAAAGCTCTTTCTTGAGTCTTTTTAATACTTCTACTTGCTAGTAGAATGCTGTTCTACTATCTTTGCTGAGGACCAAGTAAGTTTTCTTGAACATAGAATCTACATTATCAGTTTTGGGTCTAGACTTTGATTTCTTACTTTCCAGTATCTAGTAGGTTAGTTTTCAAGATTTGGGTATGCAAAAATACAACAAGTTATGTATGTTTATTAGGATACTAAAGACAAAGCCAGTGATGAACAGGCTAAAGAGATAGTTCTTAGTTTATCTCTCAGGCTGGAATTTCTCAGAATTTGGGGGGAAATACAGTTACTGGACAACAGCAAAAAGGCTCTGATCTTAATTTTCTTGAAATATGCATTATTTCTGTGTTGTGCTGCTGTTATTGTTAACAGTAAAGTAGTGTTAGAGTGAAGCTCAATAGGAACAGCTGCTTTTTAGTTAAAACTGTATCCCTTTCCATACTCCTTGTGGGGTTTACCTGAAGCAATCACTGAATAAGTTTCATAGACATGCCATGAGCTCCTAACTAAATCAACAGCATGTCTTCCATAGAATCAGAGAAGATGGGACTAATTTGACTACAGTTGAACACCTAGATGTTACATTCTCCGTCTAAGGTGTATTTACACTCAGTATAATCGAGTGCACAATTCAACCCTTCCTAAATTAATCAGCTAAAAGAAATCAGTCAGATCTTCTTTTGAAGAGCCATTTATTCCCTTTGACTCAAAAAAGGAAAGTAAATACAGTAAGCAATACACAGGTATGAAAGATACACCTAAAATTATCATAAATTTGGTAACAGTAGAGTTAGTGCGATGTTGATTGAATGCTGTGGAAGTGATCTGTCAAAACTCCTGTTTCAATCAGGTCAACACTAGATCAGATGTAGCTTTGCCTAGTGAGCCTTGAAAGTATCCAGGGATAGAGGTTCTTCACATCCTCTGCACAACCAGTCCCACTGGTAAAGAAGCCTTTCTGATGTCTGATCTGAACTTACCAAGTCATAACATACACTATTACCCCTTGCCACTGCCATTTTGCCATGGATTTCTTTTAGGTTTTACTTTTTATTATAAAACTGTTCCTAATCTTTATGTACGCAAGATTGTTCTTCAAAGATATTCCCAATAAAAGCGAAAAAGAGCTGTCTCCCTGAAAGTCCCCAATAAATAGCTGTTTTTGCAGAGTATTTACTCTTTGAGACAAAAAAAAAAAAAATGTTTTGAAGTGACGGACAAATTCTAAACCTGGGTAATTCAGTTATCAAATCCATACCGAGCCACATTTTTTAAAACTTAATAGGGCAGATCCTTCAAAGGCTGCACTGAACAAGCCTGATATTTGACAGGATCGTCATTCTGAAAATATTGTTCCTTTCTAGTCAGAAGGAAACACTCTGCTTTTTGCTTTCTTGTCACTCTATTATGTTTTTGCAGTGGTATTGAAGTTAACAAGTAATAATATACAGTAAATGTTTCAATACTGAGGTGTATATCATAGCCATGTAACAAAGTTATTATATTTGACTGGTATGGAAAGCCATTAGTTACTCCATTTTTAAGACATAAATCTTTCCCTTAGAGTTTTAGTGTGTAAGGAAGAAGTACTGGATACAGTTCTAGGTGTATTCTGTCTTTCAGTATTCGGGACAAGAGGTGGCACAAGAGGTGGCACTGTCTTTTCAGTCAAATAAGTCGTATTTGTTATCTATAGGGAAAACCACTTAATGATAGTAGGAATTTGCAGGCAGGTCCACAGTGTAATGTAATTGACCTCCTTTTCTTCAGGCTACTTGAATTTCTGCTGTTCAATGAATGTACTTCAACTTTTTTCAATATAAATGTAAGATATAAGGAGAAAAGTAATAAATGTATTCATTTTTATATTGGGGAAGTCAAATATAGACAACATAGTTCTATCAAAATATAAACCGTCATTATACTTCTGATTCGTCACACATGAAAAAAATGAGTAACTATGTGAAAGAAATACCCTGGAAATAATTGGTAGAAAGTCATGCTAATTCTGGTTTGGTTTTGTCCAGGTCCTACAACAATGACCTCCAAAACCATGGAGTCAGGAACTTACTGCTGTCCATGATGGTAAGTTGAAACTGGGGCGTGTCTAATGCATGCACTTTTAACTTTAGCTTGCAGTCAACGGTGAACTTTTTTTGTCTTACAGCTCACATTAAAATCTAAAATTTGAGGCTATGGAATGTTTAGCATCAAGAGAAATGATTCAAATAGTTGTAAAAAGTAGCTGAAGTTAGGTGCCATGACAATTAACTTCTCAAATATTCACTAAGAACATGGTGCCAAATATGTGACTTGGTGACTTGTCTTCTGCATGTTTGCAGTTAGTACAGATTATGATGAAATTTATCAATAAGAATTAAAAAATCCTAGAGAAGAGTTAATTTCCATTCTTTATCACCTAACAAACATAGAATCATAGAGTGGTTTGGGTTGGAAGGGACCTTAAAGATCACTTAGTTACAACTCCCCTGCTGTGGGCAGGAACACCTTCCACTAGACCAGGTTACTCAGAGCCCCATCCAACTTGGCCTTGAACACTTCCAGAAATGAGGCATCTGTGTTTTTCATTTCCTTCCCTATTGGGCTAAATTATATTTACTTAAAAAGCTGATTAAATATCACCACCACAACCTAAAAAAGTTAAAAATAGATTTGGAGACCATAACTGTCTCATCATTAGCATCATTAGCAGGCTAAGTCAATCATAATGCCGTGGCATACTATCTTGTGATTACATAAAATTTTCCTCTGACACACTACATGATAATCCTTCTTTCCTTTAGTTTCTGCTTTTGTTCCTCTCAGGAGAAGGTGTGAAAGCTCGTATAGACACTCCTGCTGAAAAAATTTATTTCTTTCAGTTAAAAAAAAAAAAAGTGCTTTCTTATATTTTTTCAGTGTTTGTAGGTATAAAGGTGTACTAGTGTATATTATTCAAATCAACTATAAAGAGCAATAGACATAAATATTCCATTTGAAGGGAGCAATGTTGCCAGCAGAGGTGGAGAGTGAATACTATCTTGGCTCTGTCAATCCACTGGAATGGCCAAACCACTTGAGCTAAAAGAGAAGGGGAAGAAGCAGGTGCCAAATTGGCACGTAATTGTTCTCTGTTTGAGTAAATGAGAAGTAACGTCCAGAATGTGCATCCAAGAATACCCTCCAGAATAGCTCTCTGGTATCACTTCTGGTCCAGCTGCACAGCTGTGTCCATCTCTTTTTGAAGTGGAATCTTAGGTATTAATGCAATATTTTTCCCATAGTGAGAACTTTTGCTTCTGTCCAATAGTTAGGGACTATAGATTGTAGTTGCATCTGGGTTCAGTGTTCAAATTGTATTTTATTGATAATATGAGGTTTTTTTACTTCACAGATAAACAAAACACATAGAACAGCAGGGTACATTGTACAAAATGTGTTAGGAAAAAACGCAAAATTACAGTTCTTCAGTTTTTCTAGCCCCTTGTGGTGGCATCCAGTTAATTTCCTTACTTATTGGTTGTCTCCCTTCTTAGCTGAGGAGATAAAAGGAAACTCATTCCAAGTGTTTAATTTTTTCTTGACCATTCTTAGGCACTTTTGCTATCACTAACTGGAGTCGGTTTCTAGACAGCTACAGAATTAAAAAGGCTTTATTCTAGTAAATTGTATAGGACAGTACAGGACACATTCTCATAAATCCTTTCCCCAGACTGCTGGCACAATTCCTACATTTGTCTTTTTCATTATTATCTTCATCATATTCCAACTCAAATGTTACAGCCATACCATCCTTCAATGTGTTTTCCTCTCCCTTTTCCTCTAAATATACTAGTACTCTGTGCTGTAAGAAGGAAATTATATGTTTGAAAATAATGCAACTGTATGATCAGTGAACAGTCTATTACAGTGTGAAATGTAAAATAACAAAAAGCCCGAACAGAAGAAGTCAATGGCTCATAGGTAGTTGGCTTGTAAAGGAAATTTCAGACTGCAGCCATCTAGATTTAACATTTTGTTTCAATTGAAAATTCCCATAAAAGTTACTGTGAGATTTGGAGATCTGGGATCAGGAGTACAAGATATTTAATAGCAGAGTGTCATTAAGCCATTAAAAGTATATTCTATGAGGGCAAGACGGACAAGACTTTCTCACTGGAAGTGTACAAGCTCTGATCTTAGCAGGAGAAGGTATGGGAACCGGGAAAGTTGTCTCCTGAAAATTGCTAGGACAGCAAAACAGCAGGAAAGTCACCTGTGCGGAGGAGGTGCTATGGCATCCAGCTTTAAAGGTGTGAAGGAGTCCTGACCAAACAGGTAAAATGCAAGGCACCTAACAAAGAGTTTTTCAAAAGCCATACTTCTATTGGCTTTTGTGGCATGATGGGGAGTTCCACGGTTTCCCCCCCCCCCCCCCCCCACCCCCAGGAATTCTTAAAATGGGTTTCTTGTGTGTGTGTTGGAGCATTCGTAAAACAAAAGTTGTCCTTAAAAGCCATATAACCAGCAGTGTCTTTGGCGAAACATTGCCCAATAACTTGTCTGACACTTCGGAATGTGAAGAAGGGGAGTTATGTAGATTAGAGGGCCTAAATTCTGTGTAACATAATGTACCAGTCTTCAGCCTTTTTTGCTCACACTGACAAAGAGCAGAAGTTTAGATCTCAAGCTTATTTGGGAGGAGATCAGGATAATGCAAATTATATATAGATAAGTAGATAAAGACAATATATGCAAATATATATAGTCACAGCTGCACAGCACATTCATGGTTTTTTGTAGATCTGCTACTACCTTTTTTCCCTCAGAGCTGAGTTTTGAGTCAGTATTTTATACAGATTTTCAAGAGAAAGTATCAAACCCAGAAATATTACAAATTCTTAATGTTCCTTAAGTAAGGGGAAAACATCTATTTTAAGCCTTACATTAGTGATTTGATTTCAAAAGTCATTAGCTGTAACCATGCAGAAATAAATGTGAACTTTTTTCTAACTAGCTATTAGCTGAAAATTATAATAAAAGAACTTCTACCATAAAGCTTATTCTTAGGAGTGCATGTTTGAAATAGGAAATCTTTTACACAATAGTATTTTCTAAGTATAAAAGCAATTAAATGAAAATACAGTTGTTGTAGATTTACTATTGATGTATGAAGAATGTACATGCCAGTGTACCTGTTGCAGTTGTTTGCTTACTTTCAAATTGCCTATTTATAATGATTAAGCAGAGTTTTATTGAACCACAACAATCCAGAGTAATTAATACTGAACTGGTTTTGATATATGGCTTGGTAGTACCTAGAATATTGTATATGTCAGATACACAATATCTATCTGTGCTGTGTTGAAAGTAAATCATGATTGCCTTTATTCCCTCAGGAATCTGCCTTAGGAAATGGACTGCATAAATTATCACTGGGAAAGAAAGCAGTCTATTTAGTAACCTTTGGAAATTACTCATTTCTGTGTCAATTTTGCCTAAAGAACTCTAAAGAAAAAAAAAAAGCATATATTCAAATATGTAAGTGGAATATATACTCATAACAAGTGTAACTGTATAACAAAGCCAATTCCATCAAGGTTTCTGCATCAATCAGTGTGGAAAGTACCAGCAGAATAATGGCACTGGCTTTCAGTGTGAATTTTGTGCATAATTTCAAACCCACAGAAAAAATCATATTCTTATTGTTTGTAGTCAGTCAGGTGGAGGAATAAGAAAAGGCAAAGTGTGTTATTAACCATCCCTGTAATTTACAGTAGTCCAAGGCAACAGCACTTAAACATGGAGAAAAGGGAATACAATAAATGGGAAGGACTCTTGCATTTATGACAGAGCTGCTGAGTAACACCTGAGGTATGATTGCATGATGAAGTGTTTGATTTTGGTAAATACTTGCAGACCTTAGTCTTGCAAACAAGTGTATACACTTTTTTCACCTCAGTGACTGGCTTGACAGGCTTTCTTACAAAGAATAGTGTGAATGAGTGCTGAAGGACTGGACTGAAAGCAGATCATATGTGCAGATAGCTAATGATCTTGTGTGGTTATGAGAATTAGTGTTGTTTCATTATTCTGCTTTCCGTCTCTTCTACCCGTGTCTAAAACGAAATTTAAAACCTGAAGTACCATCAGGATAAACTGTGAAATATAGTCTCTCTCTACAAATTAAAATGTGTTTCTTCTAATAATGTAATTAACAAGTCTTGTGTAATGGCTGATGTTACACTGTCCTTAAATTAGAATATGAGTAAAAGTGAAATTATCACCCTCTTGCTGGGTACCTTTTAGCAAACTCTTCCTAAATAGTAGGATTAGATCTAGGAGATTGGCCCTTGTTGTAGGTTCTATAGAAACATTAGGGAGGTTTTAACATAAAACTACTGTGCAGGTAGAAGAGATGTTGGAAGGTGAGATAAACAAGAGCAATATATTGTAGCTATTAATTAGTAGCACACTGATAATCATTGCATTCAATTTTAGGTTAGTAGGGGCTATTCTGATAAAATGAAAGAAGAAAACAAAATAAATAAATAAAATAATGCATGCAGCCTTCTTTTACTGTTCAGAAACAGAGCAATGAACAAGCAAAAAGGAATCACCGAAGAGTGTCAGGGTAGCACATCAGATTTCATCTTCATTAAATAGAAATTGAAGGTGCTATGATTTTCTGACAACCTCCATGTATGGAGCTGAAAATCTGACTGGTGCTCCTGTGGAGGAATTATGCTGTTCCTGGTAGTTTTCCCTATACCTTTGTCTATAATGTAACCTCATGTTACAACCAGAAAATATTCAGAATGTTTTTAAGCTTTCTTCTATTAATCCAACAAACTAGATTATTAAAATCTTCTACTATCGTTATAATAAAGAAAAGAAAAAAATAGTTTCATCGTTTTAAACCACAGCCACAAATTGAAAAACCATGATATATGTAACTTGAAGAGCTCCAGGCTTTAACTTGTATCTATACTGGACACAAGCCAAATTACTATTTCTAAACTTTATGCTGCTCTCCAAGTGATAAATGGAACTCCTGTCGAAATCCTCAACATTCAACTGCTATGGAAAAGAAGTTTTTCAGAGTGTCCATGGCCCTTGGATGTCCAGGCCATCAGTAGTAACAAGTCTCCATCCCCACGTGGCAAAGTCTGCTTCTAAGGGCAGAAAGACAATTGGGAAAGCAAAATAACACCTCCAGTTTTAGTAGTGATTATTTTCATTATTATTGTTATGTGCAGAATAATTTGAAAAAATATTTTGGCTTTATACTTGGTTACATTATTATGGCAACAAATAATGATACACAACAAAACCTAAAGATCTTGTTTTCTTTTTTTTTTTTTTTTTGGAAGGAAGATGATAATTATTAATCTCTTCAATGAACAAAAAAATACCCAAACAATAATAAGCAAAAATGTATTTGTGTGGCTGAATATGTCATTTCACATACTTCAAATAGTATTAACAACCAACACATTTGTGACATGAACATAATCACTACACATTTGAACACTGTGTTTTTGTCTTCTTAGCCCTTGTTTTGCAGAAAGTTGGAGACAATATTCTAAACTAATTATGAAAGCCCATCCCTCAGACACTGTCCTCAATATTTTTTTCTCTTTAGCAATCTCTTAGGTATCCTAAACCTGTGTAGGAGTCAGCTTTTGATGGATTTTTCTTTTATTTCACTTAATTTAGTCCAGTGCTTTTGAACTGCAGATAAACCTCCAGCATTGGCAAAAATCTGGAGCAATGAATTTGAAAATGTAGGTGTACATGACGTGAAAAATATTTTCCTGTGTTTGTTCTATAGCTACTAGTCAATAAATTCATTTTCCACCCTACTGTTTCATTCGTTATGAGAATGAATATATCATCATTTTATATTTCATTTCAGTTAATACTCCTCATTTGACCTATGTCTGGAATACTGATATGATTGGGTAAGTTCTGTACGCCATCCGATTTCACATAATATTTTTTTAAACAGGATCGATGACTTTTATTAAATAAACAACCTTACAACCACTCAAAAACCTGCGTGCACAGTTTGCTCATGATGTAGCACAGCATAATTCTCTCAGGCAGGACATGATGCCCAGCATTAGTGACAGCAACACGACATTGCCCATACATTCTCCCTCTTTACATCTGTCATCCCTACTGCGAAAAATGAATACTTGATGAGGAGAGGAGGGGGAAAGGCTGACAAATAGACAGCTCACGCGGCAGAAGCTTCTTGACAAACTCTCAGAGGGGAGATGTGTCAAACCTCATGTCATGATCTGCATCAGTAGCCAATGCGCTACAGACCAGAGGGGGAAAAAGTCGTATCTGTGGATGTGATGGAAGATTATTGCTTTACTGTCTTTTTGCATCTTTCACTTGGATGGTGGACCCATCCAATACACCTTACCTTGCAATTAAAAATCTAATGCTTTTGGGGAAGGTTTTCCTCAATTTTGTAGATTTCTTTTTGTGTTCCTTTAGTGCCTAATGAAATGAGGACTGATCGTATGAACCACTGATCAAGTGAATAATAAAGTCCAGGGAACAGATCTGAGTTACACAAATAAGTGTTCTGTCAAAGATAATTTCAAGTTATTCTGTCAAGCAGCATCTTCTCAGGCTACAGGCTAAAAGGTTTTTTTTAAAAAGAATGTCCTTCTACAAGGGATGGGTGAAAACAAATTGAGGAACTAATCATTGCCATGAGAGAATCTAATTTGTTATAACTTCAATAAATTTCCAGTCATTTTCTCCCACTGCAGCTTTCTGGTTCCCTACTCCCCAGCCTTCTCATGAGGGTTTTAGAATTTTTAATTCTCTGCATTGTGTTTGACTCTTAAGAAAAGTTTTATATAATGTGATGTCAATCCTCACAAAGAACTGAAGATATGTCTGGACTTCATCTCCATTCCTTCCTCAACTGTGAAGGAAAAAAAGATGCAATCAAAAAGAGCATAATTTGTAAGGTTTATTTTTTTTTTTTTGCAGAAAGTCTCTTCTGTTATATGAATTTCAATGCAGAATGAAAGATTTCATCACATTCCTCATTTTCTGAAGAACTGCTGTGATTCAATTTTGAAACAGCTTTTCTGACAAGAGTTCAGGAAACAAGGATGCTTGCATCATTCAGCCCCTGTGTACACTCTTTCATCATTTACTCCTGCCCTATTTGCTTGCCCCTGCTTCTTATTCTGATATTATAGGAAATAATTAGTAATAATTCAGGAAGGTTGCTCACTCATAGGTTTACATTCATTTCAGTAGATTTATTTTCCATTTTGCAGGACGTCCCATCCCATCTTAATGGTCATTCAAAAGCAGCGCAGTGTTTCTGATTACACAACATGGTAAGAGTAAAAAGGCAACCTTTTTTCATTGTCTACACAGCAGATACTCCAAAGACATTTCTCATGGAATGTTGCTAAAGGCAAAATGTACTCTAATGGCAAACTGGGTTATTGAAACGTTAGAAAGATACAATTACCCGTCTATGTCCTCAACCATCAACTGTTCCATGACAGGCAGCCTTGAAACTAATCAAGTATGTTCTGATGCCGATAGAAAGATGCTGAAGGGCTATCCCAGGAAAGAATCTAGTAATAAAATAGCAATACAAGGAATATTGTAGTTATTCATTATGGTATCTGGCAACAGGTGTTTTATGATTACTTTTTACACCCTGGAAATCAAGAACATCCAACCCCTGGAGTTATCAGAAATGTTCTTTTGTTGTGCTGTTGTGCTATGCATTCAGAGCTCTCCCCCAAAACTTATCATCTTACTGAAACAGGCATTACTGGAGTGAGCATTTAAATTCAGACTCACATAAAAGACAATGAGCTATTTATAAAGCAATGAAAAAGGAGAATGTAAAGGAAGAAGATAATGAATCATCTGTGAAAATGAGCTTGACTGCCATGACTTCTAGTCTTGTTAATGTCACCTGTGCAGATAGAATTAAGATTGAAGATGCTGGTGAAGGAAAAGAATCTGAAGGTATTTGAGGGATTAAGGGTTTGGGTCTAGAAAATTATGTTAGCCAACCAGCGAACTTAATATATGTGGAACTGGGGCAAGATTTACAGGTTGATGACATCCATTTTTAAAAGGCTGTGTAGAACAATTCCCTTTGCATTCCTAAACTAAGTCTGAAAAGACAGCACTCAAAAAAGGTCAGAGAAGACTAGAAGGAAAGAGTACAGAGAGTTTTGATGAGTTAGAAATACAAGCTGGAACTAAAGAGCCCCACAGCTTAGGGAAGCCCCAAAACCAGAAAGCAGTCTCATCATCTGCATATCCTGGTTATCTGTGAAACCTCAACGGAAATGGATCATGCAGAAATAGCAGTATGACAGCAGGTATAGAGTTTACACCACTGGCTGAGAAATGCACAAACATTTGTGGCTTGGTTGTGTTTTGGGTATTTCATGTGACCAAAATTCTGTTCTTCCTTATGGGCGAGAATGAGCAGGTGCACCACTCCTAAGAGTTAGAATCCTATCTGGGTAGTGATTAATACTATGTTTTCCTAAGAGTATCTGGTTTTGAACATAATGAAACAATTGTTCAGGTATTTGTGAAAATGCCAGTTGAATTGGTAAGCAGTTTAACCACTTCCCTGGGAGCCCAGATGCTCCATCTGTCTGCCCGGGAAAACAAGTGGGTATGGTTATAGTTGCCAATGTTGTCCAGTTCTCCATATGTCACCACGGTGTTATTGGGGTCATTTCACTGTGCTAGGAATCCACATGCCTTGAGATAAATTTACAGTCATATCAGCTGGATGCTGGCTTTGGAGCTGCTATTGAAATGGGGCTTAGGACTCAGTAATTTACAGCATTTTTTTTCTATTGATTTGTGCAATACTTGGTTTTTTGCAAACTGAATTCCCTGCAGATTGTTTGTTTCCTCGTACTGTGTAAAAAGGCAAAACCAAAATCAACCCAAAATCCAAAATAAAAAAACAGCTCTAAGTGAAGTTTTCCTGAATTCATCTGTGTGGTTTCATGCAGTGAAATTTCACATCTTGAAAACCACCTGCAGTTCTGGTCTCAGGGGGTTGTGGAGGCAGAGGGAAGGTACAAGAAGGTATAAGAGCAATTAGGGTGATTGAAGGGATGGAGTGGCTTTACCAAGTGAGACTGAAAGGTCTTTGTTTGGAGAGGAGAAGGCTAAGAGGGCATGTGTCTTAGGTTTATGGAATCATGAAGATATTAGATAAGGCGAATGCCAAACAATTATTCACCAAATCTCATGATACTTTAGAACTTTCAGAAAAACTGGTCAGAGTTTAATTTGAAACTCACTTTGAGGACTTATGAAAAAAAAAGTTTGGACTGTGCTTGTCCTGAGCTGGGTTCAACAAGCAGCCCCTGTGGGCAGATGAACAGACCCCAGGGATAAGGGGGGCTATAGAGGCAGACTGCTGCCCTTCCCTAAGAGCAGGGGAAAGGGAGAAGTTGGGTAAGAAAGTACATATAGTTGGTCCTAGACTGAGAAGAAGGAAACTCCAGTATATCACAATTCCTCATGACAAAGACCTATGGGTGACAATGATCTCTCACAAACTCTCCCTGCCCTTCATCCAATTTTTGGGGAAGGTTGATACTGTGAGTTGTAGGATGCAGAGGGACATCAGATGGGTGAGCATAACTCCAGGGAAGAGGGTTGGATACAAGGAAGGGTTTATTGAAAATGTAAATAATTGTAACTATCATTATTATCATTAAAGATTTCCCAATTTTGATAATGTGAACAATTAGAAAACTAAAACATTATTGATCTGTTTATAAATTATTGGCTCCATATGCAACACGTTCCCTTTTTTCTCATTTCAGGGTATTGGGTGTGACACTGGCTCTCCTCCCAAAGTCCTTCTGTGCAAAGAAGAGGGGGAGATTCTGGTGCTCTCAGTTTTTGTCTCTCTCTGTAATGGGAGTCACATGCACTGAAGGGATAGAAGTTGCAGCTACAGCCCATGTCTTTGAACCTGGATTGGTCCAGATGCTCATGTCTGTGGAGGTGGCCATAAAAATAGCGGTGATTCCTGTAGTCCTGATGAAGGAAGGTTCCAGCAGAGGTATTTGATTCTTCTTGGTATAGGAAAGGGGGTGCAAGAGAAGAGTCTCTGCAGGAACTGCTGCTCCTTCTGCTGTTGTGCTCAGTGGGACCTTCACACAGACCCAGAGGAAACAAGGAATCAATCCTTCTCTCTCTGCATTTCCTATGGGTTCTGAGGCATGTGTGGGCATGGACAAGCTAACCTAGCCTAACATGCTCCTCTGAAGTAGCTGTCTCATAGGTAATGTTAGTGCTATGACTGCTGGAGACAGTACTGTGCTAGAAAAACCGCTGCTTAGGGCAGTGGTGCATTTCTTATGATTTTGCTTCTCTTTGTCTTTCCTACAAGTATAATCAGTGCAATATGTTAAGGTGTGTTATGTTCGTAATGGGAGCTCAAAGGGACTCTCATGCCACCTGCTGTGATGATCTCAAAATACAGATTATGAGCTATTGTTTAGCTGGCCTGGGAAAATACCCTGACCAAATAGGTGTAGAAAGCCAATTTCTTCAGAAAAAAAAAAAAAAAGTCTTGAAAGTCCAAAGTCTATGCTTCATTCAGTACAGTTGCTTTCAAAACAAATGCAGTACTTCTCGGAAAAGAGATTACTGAAAGCACTTTACTGAAGCTTGGCAATTAAATGTACTTACTAGGAAATAAAATATATGGCATTCTAAAACTATACTTAAGCTGTCATGTTGATGTAGTTTATGTACTAAAATCAGACCTCTGGCTTCCCAGCTGTTTCCATGAGAATTAATTCACAATAGGTGACCTCCTTGATTTTGCAAAGTAGAGGTGCTTAAGTTCATAAGAGGAGTACTTGGGTATTACTTACGTGGTCTATTAATGTTTTATTTGTTTAATTAATTAATAACTGTGCCCTTTGTTTCTCCTTAGGCAAATTACTGGTAAAATAGCTATGGGATGGACCTTGAGATTCTTTGTTCCATTTCTTAATAAAGTGGTTGTTACATGCATTTGAGGAATGTTAAAGATCAGTCCCATACAGAAACACACGGGCACAATCCCACGTAGATGTGCATAATGTTTAATATCAGAAGGGATGGAGCTCTGAGAAACCTGGGCTAGTGAGAGGTGTCCCTGGCCATGGCAGGAAGGTTGGAACTGGATGATCCATTCCACCTCAGGCCATTTTATGTTTATGTGATTCTATGATTCTATGATATCCACATATATCCCTACATATAGAGGAAAATAAATTTTTCTCCCGGAAAAGTTTAGTTGATATTTAAATTAAGGTAAATTGTGGGGATCTCACTCCCAATAATCATCTACCATGGTAAGAAAAACACCCTCCTTTTCATGTATATTTTAGCAGAGACAAAGTGAAGTGTTTGAATCACAGTGGGTTGGTAATTTATTAAAAAAATTAATAGTGAAATTAACATGTAGACACCAGCAATGTTCATATTAGACATGTCATAACGACATTTATACCCACATATTTCACCAGTGCTGCATTTTTTGTTTGATTTTCTTTCCATTATTGAATCTGTACAAATGTTTTTTAGCTCTGTGAAAAAACTGTCTCCAAACTGATGTCTGTGAATTCGGAGGTAGAGCTGGATATAAAATAAACGGTGATGACTTATCACTAAGAAAGGAGGAATAAGTCAGACATACATCAAATAAACAGCTAAAATTAAGCCATTCTAGTGTAGTGGCTGGAATACTGGTTTTATTGCTAGACAGTAAAGATACGTTTTTAACCCTACCTCCGATAGTCTCAGACAGTAAATGCTACACCAAAGGTACTGATGATTATACAGTTTAGAACACAGATTTATCTTCCTTGGTAAGTTATCTGTTTGTAAATAACATCAGAAGAATCTAATATTGTTTCCCAAATGATTATGTTTCTATGTAATTGTTTTAATAATATTAGAATAGTTTATTCTTGATGTTTCACTATTTTTAATTTTCCGTTGTTATTATGGAAGTCAGTGTTTTGAATTTTTTTATCACTTCAGTGGGTTTTTGGTTTGGGTTTGTTTTTTATAATTATATTAAAATAGTTAATAAGTGGCACTGGGAGATTGTTGGATTTAGCTTTTTATCTCTTTAGAGCCTGGTGGTGCTTATTACAGACTCCTCTCTCTGTTGCTGTTACCACATTTTACTTATCTATTCATTGCTTTCCTATGCATTTTTTAGTTACAGTAGGATCCATTTTGACACATTTAACCTTTAAAAATAAATCACATTTTCTTTTTCTGAACTCTAACACTGTACATTTTGGAGAACCTTAGACTTATGGTCTGGAATTTCTTCTTGATGAATCAAATTCCTAATAATGAGTTGAAGATTCTGCAACAGTTAAGGAATAAAAATCCTGGCAATCCTACCCAGTGTTTTCCTCCTCATCTCAACATTTGCAGAAACAGTTTTTAAACAGCAGAGTGCATGATGTGGAGAAGAAAAATATTTGAGACTTTGTAGGCAGTGTTGTTAACTTTGAGGTAGAATTTATAAGTGATACGTGGTTCACCAAAACAGTTCTATAAAACTCTCTGTTAATACTAACCTTTCTTTCCATTTTCTATATCAAAGAGCAGCTTTGACATAGGACAAAATAATTTCTTGAAGTGGTGGGAAAGACCTAGAAAAGACCCCAGAATTACTTTTATATATTTTCTTAACAGCAGCTTAAATAATGAATCATATCTTCATGCTTCAGAAGAAGAGGCTTTATAAAATCCTAAAATTAAATATCTTCCATAATTATTTTTTATTAAAGGAAAAGCTTTTCCTAAGTTCATAATATGTATGAGCTCAGGTAGAGAGACTATTTGAAATTTTGTTAGGTACTTTGAGACACCTGAAGAGATGGGAAAGTATTTTATCAAAGGCCTGAGCCAGCCAGGAGTGGGCACACAACAGGCTGTCTCTCCCCTCTCATTTTGATTTAAGGGGAGATCACTCAGCACTTCAAATGATCTCAGGCTTTCAACTGTTGTGGATAAAAAAATCAGTGGCCCAGTTCTGCTCATGTGCAACTCAATGGGATGAGTCAAGGATTTTTTTTTTTTTTAAGAAAAAGTAAATTTATTTAAAAATTCACTATGTTTTCATAGCCTAATCCTGTTGATGTAGGATAGAGACAGTACACACCATAAATAGGATATGTCTGGTTCAATTAAGTTTTTTCTGAGCTATGGGAAAAACTTACTCTTTTTTTTTTTTCCCCAGTCTCATTCACATGAATTGGTAGAACTCTAAATTTTGTGTGTGTGTGCTCATTTTCTGTGTTTCCACTGACACTTTTTTCCCCCTCGAGACAGCACTGAAACACACAACACAGGCCAAGCAACTTTTAGTTTCACACAGATTTTTATTCATTTGGTTTCATCAGTCTCTCTGTTTCGTTGTGATTAGCATCTTCTGGTTTTAAAAGAATACATTATGAGTACATAGGTGAATCCAGTGTAGCACGTTCCCAAAAATTAACTTATTAAAAACACCTTTAATTTTGAAAGTTAGAATGAGGACAGTTTTTTAATTATACATTCTGTCTTTAAAGTGTCTGGGTCAGGTGTGCTGGGGTTGTCTGGGGCACTGATTTCTCTTGCCAACACTCTGAGGGAGTTTAAGCTACCTTGTGCAGTCATTTTATTAAGTATGATACAAATAGTGATAGAAAAGTGTTGAAATATTGAAAAATATCAATATAACCAATAAATTCTTCTCCCTCAAATATTATTTACTTTAAAAATGTATTTCACTTTCACAGTAGTTGATGTAAAAGTGCATCCCGTCAATCTGAACAGTACAGTAAATTTGGAAACCCAAGACCTAAGGTTTTACAGTCTGTGTACCCTAAGCAACCATAAGTGATATCCAAAAACTGAATAACAGTTAACATCTTCCCATAGACTAAACCTTTAAACAAAATTCATGCCTACTTTCTAATGAACAAATATTATCTACAAAATTATATATAATCTCTTAGTATTTACTGCTTCATATTTGCCATCTGTCAGCACCATTGAACTGCCTGAAAATGCAGCCCACAAAGAATATCCCTCAACATTTGAAGAGATTGGCATTTTAATTTCTGGAATGGGTAACATTTTCTGCACGAATTCTTATGCAAAACTGTAAAAATACATCAAAAAGGAAAAATTGCAATGTTTTACACAGCTATAAAGAGAGTTTAAAAATTTATACCAAGCTATTGGACAAGTATTTCATATGATACTAGAGATTATTAATAAGTTTACATAATTGATATTGTTATTTGTAGTGACTGTAATCAAAATGGCTTTCTGACAGAGAGAAATTTTGTCTTAAGAGAAAACATACTTTAATTTTTTCTTTTTCCTTCCTTCTTTTATTTTCTTCAAGAGCAGTAGGCAGAGAATAAAAAACCTGAAAAAAA
>VXAY01003154.1:270237-370724 GCA_013399855.1 Oxyruncus cristatus
ATTTCCCCTTCCCTTCCCTTCCCTTCCCTTCCCTTCCCTTCCCTCTTCTTTTTTTTTTACCTTTCTTCTCCTTCCTACAATATTTTAAATGACAATATTTTCTTTGTTTGTTTCTTTTTTCGTGGTGTAGATGGAAAAAACTTTTTGTAAACTGCCACAAGCAGTGTTCCAATAGATTGCATTTCTTCATTTTTCCTGGAATATGGACAGGTCTCATTTAAAATGGTCTTCATACAATGTGTTTTCCCACTATATTTGTCTCCTTTGGAGAAGTTCAGACTGATTTTCAAACTCAGAAACACGATATTTAATTTTTTTTCTTTTAAGATGAATCATTGCAGGCTGTGAAAAGACCACTGGAAACAGACTGACATTTTAAAGCCTACATTTAATGGGTTTTAGCTCCATATTTCACTGTACACCATTGATTTTGCAGAGAGTCACATACCTGTAACCTGAACTTTTCATATGAGACAGTGTTAGGGCAGAGTTGCACAGAGGGGTCAGAGTTTTGAGACTGATTTAGCATTTAACTTGTTTCTGTTTTTTATGAATATTATTTTACAAGACCCTTCGCTCAGAAAAGTTCAGAAGAAGAAACATGATGTTTTTCCTCAGGCAAAATGTTTGAATTATGTCATAGAACTGGTTTTGGTTAATAACAAGGTGCATTTGGAAGTTGCAGCAATAATAACATAACACCAGTAATGATAAAAATACAATGGAAGTGACTTGTGTAAATAAAAACTACCTTGATGTGCTATTGTGGCTGAGAATTGCTTAAAATGAGATTGAAATGCAGAAAAAAAGGAGATCTAAAGACATCTAACAGGTTGTTTTTATTCTTCAAATCTTTCCCCAGGGTGATTTTTCTGGATACCTAGCTCCATTGAGATAAAAAAGCACTTTCCTTTTAGCAGGAAATGATCAGCTTTTTGTGAACTCGTGCAACTGTAGCTAAATGTGCTTTGTGTTTTCTCTGTCTGTTTTTATTTTTCCTGATCATTGTTTTCTCTTATTCAGATTTTACTTCCTAATTTTTTTTCCTAAATTTGATTTGCTTTATCATCATAGTAGTATTACTTTCCATTTACAATATTATGCTTTTTACAAATCCTAGGCAATTATACTGGTCAATAATGCTTTTTACCTGTTGCATTCAATGAAGAGGAGGAAATGCTTTTAGCTTTGAGTAGATACATTTCAAACTACTTAAAATAATTTGGAAGTGCTTACTGGCTAACGAACGTGAAATCTGAATGTTGTCTTCAGTGTTTTGTCATGTTTGAAAATCTGTCATTTTCAAACTAGTAAGTGGTCGATCTTGCCCATATGCAAATATCTATGTAGAGATGAAATTAATAACTAGTGGTGGATTTTGTCTTGATGATTTTAGGTTGCACGCCTAAGGGGAGCCCACGGGAAAGATGGAGAGAGTCTATTTACAGGGGCCCATACTGACAGGACAAGGAGGAATGGCTTCAAACTGAAAGAGGGTTGGTTTAGGTTAGATATTGGCATAAAAAATTCTTCCTTACGAGGGTGGTGATGCACTGGAACAGCTTTTCCAGAGAAGCTGTGGATGCCCCATCTGTGGAAGTGTTCAAGACAAGGTTGGATGGAGCTCTGAGCAATCTGGTCTACTGGAAGCTGTCCCTGCCAATGCCAGGGTGGTTGAAACTAGATGATCTTGAAAGTCATTCTATAATTCTAGACCAGAGTGATGCTTTGTATATGTTGGGAACCTACTCTCCAAAACATTTTGAAAAATGGTAAGGGGAGTATTTGCTGCTGCTTCGATTTTTGAAGGTACATTTCTCATGGCATAATTATGCTAGAAACTGTGGAATGTTTTGAAGTTACCACAGAAATCAGTGTCAAGGTTCCCAATGGTGATAAGATGCAAATGCATAGATTCTGAACACAAAGAATGTAGTAAGAAAGCTGTGAGGAAGGTGGGGAGGAAAAAATAAAGAAGAAGAAGGAAAAAAAAAGAAGCTGTGGAAATAGAAACTAATTCATTGGGCAGTGGAGCTGGGGAAGGGTCTGGATAGGAAGTCATATGAGGAGTGGATGAGGGAGCTGGGGGGGGCATGCTCAGGAGGGACCTTTTCACTCCCTACAGCTGCCTGAAAGGAGGTTGTAGCCAGATGGGGATTGGCCTCTTTTCCAGGGCAATCAATGACGGGACAAGAAGGTATGGCCTCAGGTTGTACCAAGGGATGTTAAGGGTTGGACACCAGGAAGAATTTTTTCCCTGAAGGGGTGATCAAGCATTGGAATTGCAGTGCCCAGGGAGGTCATGGAGTCACCATCCCTGAAAATGTTCAAGAAATGACTGCACGGGGCACTCAGTGCTCTGGTCTGGTTGACAAGGTGGTAATTGATCAAGCATTAGACTCGATGATCTTGGAGGTCTTTTCCAACCTAAATGATTCTGTGATTCCATAATTCAGCTGAGGTAGAAGGCGAGGTTTGATTTTTTCACTGTGAAGCTCTAGGGATCAGACAAAACTTGCTACTGAATTCTTAAAGCAATGCTACAGTAAATCTGATATTTTAAAAAATCTGCATGGGCCCATAATGACTGGAAGGCAACACATAAGGACATGGTAGTCTGACCCATATACTCGGTAAAACTTCAGGAGAGATTTTTGAGCTTAGAAATAGTTCAAGATACTAAGAAAAACTGACCACTTTACAAGACCCTGTCAAAAGCATTTTTGCAATTCTTTCTCTAAGAAGACTATTTCACAGCAAAACAGACACGGTCAAGGAAAGGATAGCCTTTTTATGTTTGGAAAATGTACCTTTTAGGGAAAAGGTTTTCTGTGTGTTATATATTGAGTAAGGGGAAGGTGAGATGAGGGAATGGAATCTTTAATAAAAGACATTATTAACATAAGAGAGGAAAATTAAATTAATTAAATTAAAGTAGAAATGAGTACAGCTGAGGACAGCTTTGTAACCACCAGAGCAGTGACACTTTATGAGAACTGCCTGTCACAGAACACTTTTAAAGTTAGGCTTGACCCATTTGTGTAAATGAAGACATTGCATATTTATTTCTAATAAGGGGGTGGAGGGTGTGATTCATGGAGGTTGGGTGCCAGGAAATCTGTTTGAGTTCTGCTTTTTTAGATCTCATGGTGGAACTTCTGGGTCTGCTATAGAAACTTGCTGATGTGCTGGTAAGGAAACAAAAAAAGGAAACATATTTCTGAGAGCAATTTTAGTTTGATAAATTACTGATTTTTTTGCTTCCAAGGCTGGGATACCACCAGGGCATGGATTAAATAGAGGATCTGTAAGGTGTTAGAGAAAAAAAATACATTTTTACAGTCTCTAACAGAAAAAAATCCAAATGATTCATTGTTACTATAATAAATTTAGAGACTAGGGAATAGTAACTGGATGGGAAGTTGTTCATTTGTTCTGGCCCTTTATGGTCCAGTATTATAAACAATTTTCACCATTTCTGAGAAAGAATTCCTGCGGGGTAGGAGTGCAGTGTATACGCTATATAATTATTCTTCTGTGTCCCTCTGCACTAAAAGTGTGTTTGCCCTTGGATTTCACCAGAATCACTCTGAAGCTGTATATAGAGGATGAGTTCCATTTGCCCCCTTAGGTTTTTCCCATTTGATAAAAAATAGTAATTTATTCATCTTTTTTTTGATGGCAAATAAGTTCATTATATTCAGCCAAACTGCGAGAGCTTCATAAATTATTGTTTAGTAATTCAGTAGAAATACAGTGTTGAACGAATTGTTAAGAAGGATGTTAAGTTAATTCTACTGCCATTTCTGAGCCTGATTCTTTTTGAGCAGTCAAAAATTATAATTGACAGGAAATCTGATGCCATCTAAAGTAATGATAAACATTCAAGTCCTTCAGTAAGAAAGGTTATTGGTCAATTTTTTGGGGGTGTCTTGAATCATATATTTAAAAAGGCATTCTTCAAAGTAATTTCTCACCTCCGTTATTCTTGCGGCCATCAAAACAAACACTTTTATGTTTAAGATGAAAGCAAAGTATGTTTCTGCTTAATCATTCTGAAGAGCTTTTCTTTTTAATATTTAGGCTTTACTTTACCGAGTACAAATATTAAAGTTGAAAGCCTGAAAATCTGCAGGGACTTATATGTTAAACTTCAGGCTTTAACAGCATCCAGCAACCCAAGGCAGTACTAGCTCCAGTTCTTTCTCATATTTTTGCAAACACAGTCAGCAGACTTGTAAGTTGCTAGTGATACATACTTTGAGTTTTACATTCCCACAAGGAATGGCTGGTAGTGAGAAGCCAAGGGTATGGATAAATGACATTAGGGTTTTCAGCTGCATTGCTCCCTGAGGATTTTCCCTGTTCCTCATGTTCAATGTCGAAAGGTAGAAAATCTTTGACTCTTGTTCTGCATATCAAAGGTGGAAAAGGAGCTGCAGATGAACTATGTGTTGGCATCCTACACTGGGAAAGGCACCAACACAGACTGCAATTAAATGTATAGTTTACCTCATTGCTCTCACATTTAAAGTTGGGTGCATTTCTGAATACCTGATAAGTAAGGCACAAGGGAACTACTTCCTCGTGCATTTTAAATTCTAAACCAGGTGGTTTAGTTTTATGGGCAGTTCGCAATCAAGGTAGAACCCACCTGCAATTCTGCATTAATCTGATCTCATTCCCTTTAATATCAAAGGTAAACCATGCCATTACTTTATGGGAACAATAAAACTTTTTTCATAATTAACATATAATTTCTGTATTAAATAAAATTAATAGAAAAAACTTGCTAAGTAGATATGTTGAATTATTTGGAAGTATTTTTTTCCCTTTTATTATGCACATATGGCTGCCTAAATCCATATTTTATGTGATTGACAAACTACTACTGTTTGCAAAGATTCTTGCTGAACAATCTATTTTCATTCAAATGGTGGTAAGTGCCATTAACACTTATGGGAGTCCTGGGTACCCATGGTGAAGACAGCAAAACACATTTCCTTAGCTTTGACCTCTTAAAGTGTTGAGCAAGTTGCATTGAATTTTTTTTTTCATTGTTCCCCATTAAAAGCACAGAAGAAAACATGATTTTATGATGCTGATATTAAAAACTTACAAACTAGGGAAGCATCAGCAGTGTGGGTGAAGGTTTTTAGTATTGATCTCAACAAAGTATCATTCAAAAGTCTTCCCCTGTATCAGAACTGAGCTTGCAGTACTGAGTATATTTTTCTTTATGGTGGTATGGAAAGCTAAAGAGTGAGGTTACCTTGTTTTACAGAAAGAGGTGCACAATAAATCTATTACCAGGTGAATGCCAAAAACTCATTTATACATAAAGTCCTGGGAAAAAGTGTAATAACCTGCATCAGTGGTAGACCAGATGTAACACTGAAGGGCAATGTCCAGTGATCCCATCTGTGCTTGCTATTATGATGAAACCTTCCCTTATAGGACATACACCTTCACTTATTTGGGTGTAGGAAGAGCAGAAACCTAGAGGTCTGAAACTTGTCACCAGCCCTATTTGAGTTTTTAGCTGTTTCATTCACTCAAATATCCTTCAGGTCTCTAAGACTGGATGCTGGATGCAGCCCATGGTTCCCTTGGCACCTTTTCCTGTATGTGTTCTAAAGAAGCTTCTCTTTTTTTTCTGGGAAATTTAAAAAGCTCCATGAGCTTACATTTGTTACTGCAATTCAATCCTCTGTCCTTCTGCTGGTACAGGTGAACTGTATGCATTCTTATTTGGAAATGTTTATTCTATCCTGAGAGTCCCAGAAGAAATTTTAATAGTTGACCCTTTGGACATGTGCTGTGACTCCAGAAGAATATTAATGTTGTTTCCATAGCAGGTCGGTAGCTTTTAGCCTCATGTGACAATACAAAAAAAATAGGTTAGTTGGTTATAATTAATGTTTCTTTAACTAGGTCATCAGAGTATAAAATCTCACATCAATGGTAATTAATTGGCACTTAAGCAAATATTCAGCAATTCCCTTGCTAGTCTCATAAAGGCATCAGCTTTGTCTGTAATTATCAGAGCCAGGCTTACTCCATTCTAACAAATTTGGAAAACAGAGAGCACAGTGAATATTTCACTATGGATTTAATTTACTTAATAATGTAATACAGAGAAGAATTTTGAAAGGATATATAACTTCATTGTTTTTCAGTTAAAATTATCATTAGTAGATCACACTTTATGACTAGATTCTATTCCAGTAATCTACTAATGTCTACTACAGGCCTAAACCCATCATAAATTCTTTAAAATAGAATTCATATGGCTAGTATTGCAAACAGAGTTTTAATATATTCTAACTGATTCTTAGGAGACACCAGAGAAATAACCACCCTAGTTATTATTCAGGAGTCATTACATTATGCAAAAATATACAGTTGTTATTTTTATTAATAGGACAAGATGTAGCTTTTCTGTTTGGTGTGCTTTTTTTTTTTTTTTCTTGAAGCCAGGACAGTGAACAGAAGCCAGGAGTGTCTTAATATTATATTAACATGAACTACTTTGCAAGCTACAGCGGTGTTGAACTCATTTGCCATTACTAACAGAAGGGTCACAGGCCTCGGGCTGCCCTTGCCCTTGGGGGGCTATGGGGCAGCTCTTTCCCCCCTTTCCTGGGAGTCCAGGGGTAAGGGAGAATACCAGTGTAAGAAATAAAGAAAAATTATCAAGTATAGGATTAGGGGACATTGGAAGGGTGAGCACATTACCAGGGAAAATGAGTAGATGCTAAGATTGACTTTTTAAGAAAAATAATTAAGTTGCATTGCTGTTGAAAATTTTCTGTATCTCATATTATGCACTTTTAGACTGTTAAATCATTAATTTGACTAACAATAAATTCTTGGCTCCACGTTCATTTGCTGTTTTCTCTTCTGCTCTTTGCAAGATAGCATGAATAGAAAATGTTCTGTGTGCTTCACTAGATTGTGTTTTCAGGAAGATGTAGAATTTCTCTGCCATTTATACTATATAAGATGCCTTTGGCACATGGTAAAAAAGTAGTCACAGAGGCACTGGAGCATTGAGAAATCCCACTGAAATGCTTGGCCAGCACCATTTAAGGAAATGATTGAATTAAAAAATAATTTGTATGACAAAATGAGGTGATACTCTCAGTTATGTGATGATATCATTAAGAAAAGGGACAAATACCTCTTTGGAAAAAAGCAACCTTAATCCTGGTTGTAAGCTTGATTTTTAACCAAGTAGTGAGGATTAAATTGCTGTAATGTGGCCTCTGAGTGTCATTTGAGATTCTGTAATGTACAGTTCCTGGTATCCAGCAGCTGGTGCAGGAGAGCCCAGGTCTATAAACATCTGTGGTGGGCATATCCCAAAAACCCAGGCCAGCTCAAGGACTGTGCATTCTGGTTTGATAGCTGAACCCCACAGAGTTTTTGTCAGGGTAACCAAGGCAGCACTTGGTTTAAAATAGTTATTGAAGAGTCCTGAGGACCCCAGGGCAACATCTTCCTGGACACATTATTTCTCAGTAAGACCCATATTGTACTTAAAACTGTTTGATTAGAAATCATTCTCCTTTGTTCAGATCAGCCAGTCTCTGGAGAGACTAGAAACAGTCTTCAGGGGGAAGAGATTGGTCTGAGAAAGGATATCGAGAAGAGGAACTATCACGTGAGTGCTGCCTTTCAATGCTTTTTTGCCACAGTGTCCACTGAGCTAACAGAGCTCTTCACATAATTGAACATTCCAGTATCCCTGGTAAGCAGCCAAACTCTTCTATTCTTCATAAATTTGCTATGACTCGGGGGCATCCAGTGAGGCTTATGGCTTGAGAAACTGTGGATGAGTGTTTTTTCCAGCTGTATGACCACACAGGATATTAATATTAATGAAGTCTCTCAGATGCATCCTGCTGATGCAAATCCAGAGGGATACAATGCCTTCTTTAAGTCTGACACTAGTATGAGTTATTTAATTACATCAGAACATTATTTAATAATATCAGAACTGCAGTCAACCCCACGTATCCTTGCTGGTAGTCACAATTGCAGTGAAGAAGCTGAAAGGTTTTCTGAAATTTTAAACGCTTTTGTAAAATGCTTTTAGGGTTTTTTTATTTATAAAGAAAGAATTTGACTTTTTGAGCATGTAGTTTATCCTCTGTATAAATGCATAATTTAGTGAATTACTAGGAGCATCCAGTCACCATGAAGCTTACACAGATTTTCTAAACCTGTTTATCCTTTAGTCTTGTCTACTTTAGTTCTTTGGCAAAATCTGCAGGCACCAACAGGTAGAATATTTGACTAAATTTATTTATTAGATTAAAAAATGAGGTTGGAATACATCTTTGGGACAGATATCTTTGGTATTATGAATGTCTCCAGGGTTTGGCTGACAAGAACTGGTTTTTTCAGAGGTATTGAAACAGACTTGTTAGGCAAAAAGTATCAGATATTTGCATTTGAAAGACAGTTTCTTAGATGGTAGTTCATGCCTGTAAGTCAACAGCTTTTAAGATTCCAGTATATACTCAAGACTTATCAGCCTAGTAGACTATTCAAAAGTCAGTTAATATCACAGATCAACTTAGGACAGAAACCAAAAGAAAACAAAATTAAAAAAAAAAAAAAGAAAGAAAAGTCATGCACTAGATTTTACTTACATAAAAAATATATGCATCTGAGATTTACATTTTAAAATAAGGTCATGCTTTGCCATACATTTCCATGAAATTTAACATCAAACTTTCCCAAATATGTATGCACAAGAATCTGACGATTTGGTTTTCTCTTTTTTCCTTTTTTTTTTTTTTTTTCCAGAGAAAACTATACAGGCTTTGAAGTACATAAAAATCCCATTTAGCATGGGGAGATGAAAGTAGCCATGAGTAAGTACACAGAACTTGTAAATCTGGCATTTAGAATAAAAACACACTGCACTGTCTGGGCATAAATCAGTCAGTGTGCAAGACCTTCCTGGGACAAAGGAGGAAGGAGGAGAGAAGGCACTTTGATTAGTTAGAGAAATGTGCTGGTTTTTAAAACTAGTTAATAATAAAACAGCATTAAGGATGAAGAAAAATTATGTTAAGGCATCTGAGGACAGGAAGAACCTTCTGTTAATATTCACTCATACTTAAATTTTCAGTCAAGATGTCTGCAGAAAGCATAAGTTCAGCTGTCATGGAGGAGACTTGGTGTTTCAGTCCCATCAGCTCCTTTCCCACAGCCTTACTTACGGCGGTTTGCATTCATGTTTGCAGTTTATTTGAACAACAGAAGTTGTAAGTTTTTTCCTTTTTCCTCCTGATCTTTCTGTTTATATAGAACCAGACTAAAGGATTCTTTCATTGTAGGAACTGTTTATTCATCACTGGCACAGGTTTCCCAGAGAAGCTGTGGATGCCCCATCCCTGGAAGGGTTCAAGGCCAGGTTGGATGGGGCTTTGAGCAGCCTGGTCTAGTGGAAAGTGTTCCTGCCCATGGCAGGGGGTTTGGAACTAGATGATCTTCAAGGTCTCATCCAAGCCAACCCTTTCCATGAGTCCATGATTTCACAGTCAGTCTCTGGTTCATATTAGCTGCATGTCCTCAGGTCATACTCCTGTTTTCTAGAAGTTATTGTCTCATGGGGTTCTTTACTTATGCATAGAAATGATAGGAGAACAAATACACTTTCAGTCATGAGACATAATATTTTCTTTGTTTTTGGATAGTGATGTGAACAGAACTTTGTTGTAAATATAGTTATAACTTCTTATAAAAGAAGGGTTAATATTTACACACCATCAGAAGTCTCTTTGGGGATAAGATGAATACTGTTACAATTTTTAACTTTAGAAAATAATTTTTTACAAAGACCAAAAGTTGCTTTGAATATGGTGTGTTTTTTTATCTTCTGACAGAATTACTTTGATATAGGCATTTCTAATAATCTGTTGCTTTGAAAACACCAGTTAGTCTTCCTGCAGTGCTATGGACACTGCCTACACACCTATATTTTGGTACTACCCAAGCTATTTTGCCAAATGTTTACAATTAATAATGGTGAAGGATGTTGAAGTGTCATTAGAAATAACAGAAAGGCAAGCTAAATAAAATTAAGTACAGAAAACCCCTTGTAACTAAGATGAATAACATCACACTAGCACTTTGATTTCAGTAGACGAGCATGTAGAGTGCATGCTCAAATTTGTGATTAGAAAATCCTGGGCTTTATCACCAAGCTATTTGCACTAATAGTGACTGCGAATCATTTGGATTGTTCACAAGTGTAGTCATCTGTATTTAAACATGTCTACACTCTGCATTTACTGTAGAGATGTGAGAATTAGATTTCCTCAGGTGACCAGAACTGCTCCTGTTCTGACAGCCTGGAGCTCAGAGAGGTATCATTTACACAGACTTCTGACAGACTGAATCAACCTGCAGGAAGGTGCATTGTCTATCCTGCTTTACATATTGCCTGCATATAGTGTACAGTGTAAGTTAAATAATAGCTATTTTGGGATATATGTGTGTGAAGAAGTTAATGAACGTTTTAACGACAAAGAAACAGAGAAGAAAAATGGATGAGGAAAGGGTGGGAATCGGATTCAGTTTCCTACAGTGGATGTCCTTCAACCCTTTAAAAAGAACTGGAGCAAGCCTGATGCCATGTGTTTCAGTTTAAGAAAGCTTTTAGCATTGTATCTATCTCACACTGTCCCTCTGGGACAATGGTGACTTTCACAATGTACAGTTTAGTTGTTTAAAGGAATACTAACCTTAAATAAACGGAATGAGATAACAATGAAAGAATCATCAGCATTTCTTTAGCTTTCAGTAAGGTATTGAACTTCATATGAATTTTATAGTGCAATATATATATCTACATTTTCCATATGGCTTCTAAGAGAAGGCAGTTTCTCAACATTTCTATTTTTTTCACTCATGTACATTTTATTGTAATGCTAATATTGGAATTTAACTTAAATAATCAATTGAAATACAATAATTAATATGTTGTTTTTCTCTGTATGTAAATACTATATACATAGAAAGATCTATAGAGAGCATAAATATATGACATATATGTTACACATATATATACCATACTAAAAAGTTATTGAAAATTTGTTTAGCTATCTCATTCTTCTGGCTTCAACTGAAAACATATCATGTAATTACATTCTCTGGTGTGAGGGCTGTTAGAACAGCCTGAATTAAAAAAAAACAAACAAAACCCACCACAATAAACCCAAGCATCACTAATAAGCAGCTTCTGTATGAATTCACAGTTCTTATTTATATAAATCAAGAAGTTGACCTAAGTTTATTATCTTAATTTACTCAACATTTATCTGCTTAAGCCAGAACTAAAGAAAACTACCAGTATGAAGCTTCAGCTTTCTGAAACTAAAATTTGATCTGACTTCATTTTGAATTCAGCATGAACACTCCTGTCTCCCTGCCTCTGTTCTCACCATTGAATCTGTCTTCCTGGTCTGTGTCATTGCTAGACTATTTCATTTTCACTGTCATTGCTCTCCCCCCTTGAGAGGTGTGCCTGGGATTACCTGTGGGCAGGAGAGTCTCTTGAGCAGTCGATTCCACAGCAATTGCTTATAGGAGGTGTGAATAAATTCTGAACAATGCCTGTGGGCCCTGGCTGAGGCACAAAGACTAAAAAAAAACCAAACCACCACGGTTGCTGTAAAAACACACAAATGTTGTATCAGCAGTAGCACTGTCACCATTGTGTCACATTTAACGCTGGGTTAAATGATGATCTTTTGTAAATGAACTGTGTAAATGCTAATGGCCATATCTTCAACAAACGTAATTCTAAAGGTATTCACTGCACCTATCACTGCCTTGGGAAGGTGCTTGGTCAGGTGGGGTATTGACAGGCTTTTATGATTTCTCTGAATCGCACGCAGGTATCTGAAAATCTCTGAAGCAGTTCTTTATACTTCACCTTTGGGCCTTAAGTGAGCAAGATGTTTATACAGATATTTAATCTGAAGCATCTTTAGAATGCCACCAGCTTCACTGGGATTTCTCATTTGCTTGTAATTTAGGCATGAATTTGAAGCACTAAATGAAGGATTGATTAAAAAAACAGCTTTAAAATATAGTTCCTTAATAAAAAAAAATCTCTGCAGTAGAAAAATCCTGTAGTTCCCATACATAGACCATAAGTGTAATTGTGTGGGAATTCCTGTGCAAGGAAATATTTTTAAGGAATAAAGCTTCCTGAATGTCTTCCATCTATATAATTATCACTGACAAATGACTTTCAATGTAGTCTCTAAAATGGATGACACTGTTTTAAAACATTTAATTCTATATGCTTTCTCATGGGAGAGCTAAACTTTGCTCCTAAAAAAAGGCAGCTTTTGAAACTCCCATGTGGCAGCAGTCCTTTTTACACTTTTCAGTTGTCCTTCATTGAGAGGAATATTTCATATGTTTCCATATTATATACTGGCACAGTATCTAAACCCCTCGTGAGCCTGGAAGAGCTCTCCTAGGACTTTAGAGCTATGTTTAATTTCAGTACATACAACTGAGTCCCACAGAAAAGGAAGGTGATCATGGAGTCATAGACAGGCTTGGGTTGGAAGGGACATTAAAGATCATCCAGTTCCAACTCTCCTGATGTGGGCAGGGACACCACCCAGTAGATCAGACAGATCTAATAAGATCAGACAGATCAGTAATAAGACAGATCTAATGAAAGACCAAGGAATGATCTTTGTTAGTAGCTGCTATTTCAATTATCTTTATAATTTTGAAATGTCAAAGATAACATGTGACTTGATGAGAATGTAGGAAAAAATCTGTAACCAATATAAATGTGCTCTGTTGTGTGAGGAAAGTACGTTCTCTGTATGGTATGCATTTTATTCTGATAAAATTTATATGATATAAAATAAGAGAACAGTTGGAGAGGATGAAAAGTTTATCCAGACTTTATATAGTCCACCCTTATCAAGACTGTTAGAGTTTTTTACTTTTATAATTCAATATTTGAGAGTTTAAAAGAGCTGTGCAAGGATAAGGAAGAACAGGAAAAGGATGAGAAAGCAAAAATTATTGTGGTCACACACTATTGAAATCAATCACCTTAAATATAGTTTTGCTAATGTATAGCAAAAAAAATCCAAAGTTTGCTTGAAATTTCTGACATGAAGTCCATTGGTCCTATCCAGACTAGGAAATTTGAGGGGTCTAGATTCATAAATCTGGATAATAGTCCCAGTGAGACCCCAGCACTCTTGTTTCTGCATGAAAGTGAACCAAGGAATAGCTCAAAGAAGGCTCAGTTGTGCTCCAGCAAGTATGTTTTCAATAGTGATTTCAAAAAAAACCCATAAATTCATCCTCAAAACAACTGAAAGCACTACTAGATGTAGGTCATCTGGTGAGATATAGCAGAGGCTGACAGAATTCAAATCTGGGAAAACAGATACCTGGGTGCGGTTTTGAAGATGCTTTAAATAAAAAGTGCTGATTCAATGCTAGTTCCCTGGAGATGTGGAAAGTTCTCCTTTGACAAACTCTATTTTTGCTGGGATCCCCACATTACTCTGTTCAGAGGCAGGAGGGATTAAATTAAACAAAGACAGAACCCATCAGTTGTCAAGTAGGGCTATAAATGGCATCCTTTATCCTGGCTTGTAATTTTCTGACTGCATATCCTTAAAGACAGACACTCTCTTTACAAGGCTACAATGGATAGATAGATAGATCCAAGTTTAGACACTGGCTGAGGTGGAATACCTTGTAATTTTCCCAATATTTTCTGTCCCTTTTATGGCAGCATAGGTCTACATTCAGTGCAGTTATATATCCATATATGTATGTTAGATATCTCACACATGGTAATATTAAAAATCATCATGTTCACCAGAACTGTTGATCTTTAGTTTTTATCAAAAGCCTTAAAGATTGAGATGAAGAAAAAAAACCCAAACCTCGGAGATAAGCTTAGTCCTAAAGTACTACTGTTGTGTAGTTAAAATTGTATATACTGTTTGTCACACAGAATCATATATAGTACAGTGTTTTGTAGGCTTTATATCATATATTATATATGATATTATATATAATACTCATATATTTATAATATATTCTATTTATTTATAATATATTTGTTTATAATTTATTTATTGCTATATTTAAATTTTATATATTGATTTATTTCTATATTGTGTATATATTTTTATATTATTTTATAATTTAGATATATAGTGGTAGATTTATTTAACAGGGACCATTTTTTGGAGGGGACATTCATGACTCTCTCTGTTATAATTCTGATAGACAACAGTATTGTGTAAAGGTTCATGAATCTTCATCAAAAGCATATTTTATTAGGCATATACAGGTAAAGTTTACCTTAAATATAGCCTAGGGCTACTTATGTGAATATAAACCGCTTTATTTTCCCAACATATTCAAAATTGTGACTATTCCATATTTCCAATACTCTCACTCAGTGCTCCTAGCAGCTGGTTAAGTGTATTTACTTTCTCCTCTTTTTCTCAAGACACTGTATATTGCTGACAAATGATTTTTTTTTAAAAAAGCACTTTTGAGGCTCACGCTTTAAAATTTACGGCTTTCATGGCTAACTGCTCAGAAATTATTAAAACCAAAAACTAGTGTTTAGAAAGTACTGGGGTTTTTTTTTCCCTTTTTGACTTCTCTTGCTGTCAATACAGCTGATGGGATTTCATTTTTTTCTATAACTTCAGTCTTCTGGTGAGTTCTGTGGCTGGTTCATTGCTGCAAAGCAGGCTACTCAATTCAGGTAGTTCTGAATCCTAGCAGGGTTTCTTCCTTTGGTCTCGGTGTATTCTGTATCAGATCTTTTGCTTTTGTCTAGAAATGTAAACCAAAGCTTTTGTCCTCGATTTCAACAGAAGATAAATGCTTTCTTGAGAACTTTATTTCCATAACAGAAATCCTGTATATTTATTTTAAATTCTAGAAAAGAGAAATAAATGGCGAATAGCTTTTACTTCAGTGTAACAATGGTGAAACACTTACCTACACTCTTGATGCTGAACTGAGGCATATGCACATCACTGTTTCTTAAATACCAAGTATAGATAGAATTTGGCAAATTTTGAAATCAAACACTGTGATATCTGTGTTTTGAGTCAAGGATATTCCATGAATGAAGTGTGGTCTCAGTTAGTTGACTCATGTTGCAATATGTACAGACATAAAACGATCACTTTCAAGCCATTCCTCTTTCCTTCAGCAGTGGCTTCATTAACTTTAGTAACAAGCTGAGCCAATTGAGCAGCTTGGATTTTTCTCCCATCATAAATCTATGGTTGCTGTAATTTTTGCATTGGTTTATTAACTGCCAAGAAACCCATCAATACAAGCTCTTCAGCAGGTTCCCTGTGCAGTCAAAAGCAGCTGTAAAGGTTTTACAACAGAGACAGGAGGGATGATTGCTGAAGACAGGTAATACTGAAAGGATTGTACATTTCTGGAGTTCTCCAAGATCTAAATTTATTCCTTGAGAGAACAAAGAGGGCAAACTTATCTGAAAAGCTCCGAAAGTCTTTGATACCATAAATTGTAAGTTAGGGTTTTTTACCTTCTATGCCTTACCTGCTCTTAAACACCTAGCATAAATACACTTGCTATTTGTTTTGCACCTTTCCAGATATTGAAATCATACACTTATATAAAAAAATTATCCAGCAAGTTTTTCAAGTGAAACAATGAGGACTTTGAAGATAAGTTGAATATACAAGAAAATTAAAAAAAAAAAAAAAGTGTAACCATTCATGTTACTTATCCAGTCCAGTAATTTGATGTTTAGGTAATTATCATACCTCTACTTAGTTTCATGTGTGAGTTGCAAAGCTTTCAAACTAATTCTTTCCTGCACTAATTTGCAAAATTTTGAGTAGTTTTTTCCTGATCAGCTAACTAGCTTATTGTTAAGGAAACTGTGCAATATTCTCATTAGTGGTGATATGCTTGATTTTTTAAAATGAGGTTTAATTAAGTGTCTATATTTAGATAATAGAATCATAGAATGTCCTGGATTGGAAGGAACCTTAAAGTTCATCTTGTTCCAGCCCCCCTGCCATTGACAGGGACACCTTTCACTGGACCAGGTTGCTCAAAGTCCTGTTGAGCCTTAGCCTTGAACATTTCCAGGGATGGGGTATCCACGGCTTCTCTGGGCAAACTGTGCCAGGGCCTCACCACCCTCACAGGGAAGAATTTCTTCCTAATATCTAATCTAAATCTACTCTCTTTAAGTTTTAAACCATTCCCCTTGTTCTGTCCCTCCAGGCCCTTTCCATCTTTCCTGTAGGTTCCCTTCAGGTATTGGAAGGCCATAATTAGGTCACCCTAAAGCCTTCTCTTTTCCAGGCTGAACGACCCCAATTCTCTCAGCCTTCCTCATAGGAGAAGTGCTCCATCCCACTAATCATCTTTGTGGCCTCCTCTGGACTCACTTCAACAGACTGATGTCTTTCCTGTCACATCTAAGTAAGCTCACCTTGGGAGGCAGTGAGGTTTACCAGCAGGACAGGTTATGTTATATGCCAGCACATTCATTAGAGCTCTTTATGATGGGAAAAAAAGCCTGGTATTAAAAGCAGGGTATAGATGGCCACCAGGAGATTTAAGAGATGATGTTTCTCAGGTGAAACACCTTTATCAGAATTGGAGCACAGTAAGGAGAGAGGTAAATGTTTCCAGAGAATTTGAAGCAACATCAGAAATGCAAGGGGGGCAAGCAAAGTGGCACAAATTTATACACTGGTGATCATTTGACAACAAACAACTGGGGCTGGAATTTTGAAATGTACGTGGGGGAATTAGGCACCTAACCTTCAAGGAGAATACTTTCCAAGATGAACTAGTTTTTGTTTTAAAAATAATTTAGTGAATTTAAAGGATACAGTAGTCGGATCTCCAGCATCTAAATTGAAAACGGTACATTTTCCCTGTACAGTGACAACCTTTCCTAAGTCACATGTGAACTCTTTTGGAACCTTTGCTTTTGGCTGAGAATTTCTCTAACTAACTATGCAATTCATAGGGACTTGAACAGATATTTCCACTGACTGATTTTTTTTATTGTGAAATTTAGTGAATATTGACTGGCTTTACATGATTCTGAGACTCTTAATATGGAACAGCTATATACAAGCTAAAGATACTACTATATATAAGATTAAACTACACAGTGTGTACCTCAAATTTTTCATTCTAAACTGCAGAAGTATTTGTAGTTGGTCAAAATTTATTCTGAATTTTCCCGAATTATAATGGAATAGTCATAAATATTTCAAATGGGAGTTAGTTTAACCTCAGCATTCAGAGTACTCAAAAGCCTAGCAAACCTATCAACCTTAGGAAGTTTATTGGATGGCACATGAAACACTTGTCACTTCCAGGAAGCTACCAGGCTCCCAATGTCGCATCCAGAATCTTAAGGGAACAAAGACATTTAAGGAAAAAAAATCACTTCTGCAGTGTGTATGCAAGACTGTGAAATATTTTCTTTGTTCTGAATTGACTAGGATATAGAAACATCTTAGCAGAGGAAGAACAGAAAATCATTTATCTGTTGAGGGAAAAAAAAATTAGGAAGTAAAGAAACAAAAATCCCAACTAAATAAAAGAACTATCTTTAACTGATGTGACAGATTTCCTATAGAATTCACCGAGCTGCCATGTAGATTCACCATTGTTTGGCTAAATGTCCTGCCAGAGAATTCAGACACACAGGAAAAGAATGGATGTAGTTTTACTTGTTCCTTCCTATTGGAAGTACTTTTCCTCTTTTTATTTGCTTTGTGCAGCAAGTTTCTGTCTTTGCTGTGGGTGAGTGAGTGACTAATTAAATGTAGGACCAGAACATGAGCCAGTAACCCAGCCTTGCTCATGAAATCACTAGACCAGCAAAGGATCTGGTGCATTATGGTTATGCACTGCTACAGTATTATCTCTAGTTACTGTAATAAACAGATTGGGAGGATGTTTTACCCCTCTGTTGTATTATCCTTATATTCAGTCCAGCTCTTGGTAGCTGAAAATATTAAGGAAAAAAAATCATGTAATGACTTGACTGATGAATATGGGCATTGAAGCGTGTAAGTGAAAGTGCCTGACATACACCTGGAGAGAATTAATCAACCAAAAGCAATGCCAAGTAGGATATGTTTGCAAAGTACATACTCAAAATGAAGTGAATGCTTTATTAGGAAGTTATGATTCAAATGTTTAGTTTGATCTCTTATTATTGATGCTCACATCAAACATAATTCTTTTCCCTTCAATTAATCTCTTTTCCCTGAAATCCATCTATTGTTAGGCCATAATTTTCACTTCTGATTTTGTTCTAATAAATATTGGTTCACTTTAGTCCTTGTGTTGGTGACTTTGTAAGCTCTTACCGCTAATGTGGGTTAATAGTGCAATATAATTAATGGAGTTTCACTGAACTCTTGTACAACTAATTCTGAATATTACGAACTTTTGAGTTAAGTGGTTATTGACCAAATACATGCATTATTTTTATTGTTCTTTTGACGTATATGGAAGCAAAACTTACACTGAGAACTTGAATGTGTCAGAAGTTAGGAGCAGAACAATCTGAGCTGAAAAAGGAGAGGAAATTGTGAGGGGGTGGAAGAGGTCTGGGGAAGATTCAGGAGATGTAAGGGAGGATGCAACAATCATTGAGGGCTCCAAGGGAGATAGAAGTGGAAGAAGCAATCGTAGAAGGGAAGAAAAAGAACAGTCTGGTTCAAGAACAGCAATGTTTCAAGGCTTTAGAGGAAGAAATGAAGATTAAAATTTGTGAGCTAAGTGAGAGGGGGAAGAAAAAGAAGGGAAGGGGAAGAAAAATTGTTTTATATGAAAATTGGTATATTTGTAATTGTGAAGGTTATTTCTATTGTTTTAGTAGCACTATTGATAAAATAGCTTGACAAAATATATGAGCTTCATTCTTGGACTGAATGGATTCTAAGTATATTGATATTATCATATGACAGGATAACAAACAAAAGAGTACATGCATTCACTTGAAATTTCCTTCTCAGGAAAAGTGATGATTACTCAGTCCCCTAAAATGTAAAATACTCAAGTCCATGTATCAAAACAACTTTAATGCCAAGTGTCAAGTTGACAATACTACTTACAGCTAACACTATCCATGAAATAACTTTGGCACTGCACTATATTTTCTACTGTGGAAAGTTTGTTCAGCCCTGGTTTTAACTATATGGTGAGGCAACAGAGGAAAATTCAAATCATAAAATCTTCAAATTATGGAGAGGATTACTCAAGATATCTGTAAACATCTCTCCTGTGAAAACAGACTGAGAGAGTTGGTGTTGTTCATCCTGGAGAAGAGAAGGCTCTGAGGAGAATTTTTTGGGCCTCTCAGCCCATAAGAAAGAAGGGGAAAGGCTTTTTAGCAGGGCCTGTAGTGATACGACAAGGGGTAAAGGTTTTAAACTAAAAGAGGGTTGATTTAGACTAGATATAAGGAAGAGGTTTTTTATAGTGAGGGTGGTGAGACACTGGTAGATGCCCCAATCCCTGGGAACATTCAAGGTCAGAGTGGATGGGGCTCTAAGCAACCTGATCTGGTCGAAGATGTCCCTCCTCATTGCAGGGATGTTGGACTGGGTGACCTTAAATGTCTCTTCCAAGCGAAACTGTTCTATGATTCTATAAAATCCCAAATTTGCCAAAGGATTTAGAGACACCAGTTCTTCTGTAACCAGGGGAAATTAGTTGCTGAGCTGCTTCTGTTAGTTAGTCTGTGTCTTTATAAACATTTAATGGTCTAAGCAAAACATTTGGTGAAAAAATCAAGGAAAGGAGCAAGCTTATAGAAATATCAATCAAATATTTTTCATTAGGAACGAAGAATTTCATTGAAGGAAGAAGCGAGTCGCTTTCTTGGGACATTAACTAACAATAGCTTTTTGAAAGGTTTTTGATTTGTTTAAGTTCACGCTCCTTTCCTTTGCCTTTGTTTCTACTTACTCAACACTTATGACCTTGTCTACCTACAGATACTATACCCATTAAATCCTGTTATTACAGTCTTTATTCAGCCTCATCAAATTCTCCAAATAGAGTTGAGAGAGCAGGAGAGGAAAGAAATATGAAAGTAGATTTAATAGGAACAGATAGTGATTCACAGTGTTTCATAGATACCATTAAGATAACAAATAATATACTCTCAATGAATAAATAGGGTTTTATAAAAGCCTTCCAGCTTGCTCCTGGTGATAGCTTTTAAAGTTTCAAGAGCTAAAGCATACATTTCCTTCAGTCAGGGCTGTACTTTGCAGTCATAGGGACATTAATGTTCTAAGGGACCCATTGAATGAAAGTCAGTCGTCTTTTATACTCAGTCGTTTTTCATCTTTCTCAGCTCATTAATTGAGGAGAGATTATGATTTTTATGAACTTGTTTTGTTTGGTGTTGTTCACTGGATGTTTTCGTGTGACCCCGCTGATTCCAATAAACACCTGTCACTATAGGATTGTGTGGGCATAACTGAGGGAAAGTTGGTGTAGCAAGTCAAATACAATTGGCATTTGTTAAATGAATGAAAATTTTTGTTCCTTTTGACACCTGAGATGTATCAGAGTTACACTGCAACCAGTAAAGTAACTGCTCTATTTTTGTAGTGCTCATATGCTTGAAACTATGTAGACCCCCATCAAAATTCAAGAGGGCCTTTGTAAACCCCCTCAGTAGAGGAAAATTCAGAAATGTAAATGTTATGTGGGAATTCTATAATTTTTGTTAAAATCTCCATCTTGCTCCTACCTCATTTCTGTGTTTAGCCATCCTGCCAATGAATAGACTGAGGAATAGCCACACCATCTGCATTAACATCCAGTGTGGATGCTGAGATTTCTTTTTGACTCCATTTCCCCTCATCTTTGTGTCACAATACCACTACCTGTCTCTTGGCAGTATTGTTTTTCTACTGACTATGTAGACTTCCTCAGTACTTTCAGTGAGGTTTGGGAGCTAATAATCTTAGTCCCCAAATTATTATAATAGGCCTTATACAAGACTAAAGAAAAGTCTACAATGAATTCTTGTATTTAACCTATTTTTCCTTTTTTGTTTGTTTGGGTTTGTGTGTGTGTTTGTTTTTTGTTTTGTTGCTTTGTTTTTTCCTGATTTCCTAGAATCAACCATTGGAGAGATTTCTTGTCTTTGTAGAGTCTAAGAAACATCATTACTCATAGCTGATACAGTCCTTTAAGGGGTCTTTTACTGAGAAATAAACGCTTGAAATATGCTCCTGGATATGAGGAATGGTCTGGATGGCAACAGTTTATAGTGACAATGCAATCAATTGTAGGTATTAGTTTTTACTATAGAAACAATTTGTCAGTCTCTTTGTCAAAATGAAGTTTGACTTATCTTTCTGATCAGCAGGACTAGGAATACCAAGGTCAGAGAAGACTGGAGAAGTTTAGAAAGTGTCTGGGTATTTTTATGCTTCTCTCCAAATGTACCTTTTTAATACTTTATATAAACCAATGTATTAAAAAGAAATTAAACTTTCTGGAAATTTAATTCAGCTGATTCATTTTGGAGAAGCTTAATAACAATAATTTAAATGGTTTTGGTTAGGATATATTTAAACCTTTCCAAAGTCTACCTAAATCACTTTGCAAGCCCATCTTTTAAAAGCCATACATTTTACTTTGCATGAAAAAGGTCAGAACAAAGCAGTTAATTCTCTCATGAAACTTTTATTTTTCCTGTACAATAGTATTTCCCCTGGTGGTATGTAACCATGTCTCATTGGGAAGGCAGTAGGTGAGCTTGTTTGTCATTTGTTCATCAATAGTGAAGAATATTTCTACTGATCTGGCTCATAAGAAATTTTTTTCTAGATTGCACAATGCAAGAAAACAAACAGCATCACTGGAGTAACTTATCCTTGCAATCCACAGAAGCCAGCAGCAGAATGATAAGAATTTGGTGTTTTGAATCCTCTTACACTGATGGAGTCTCTAGTTGTCTTTTGTTGACCTTCATAGGATAAAATGGAAATCCACACAGTTTCACGGACACATTAACAGGGAAGGGACACGTGAAAACCACTGACATTAAAACTATTTCGTTGGGGTTATTTTAAGAAATAGTTAATCTAAGGAAAGTAAAATCCATAAAGCAATATATCAGAATATTGGTTGACAGCTGGGCACAAAATATCCTAGTAATCAATTAAAAAAATCAGTAATAATCTACAGTGAAAAGACTTTTGCCCTTTCTTGCTGGAGAGGTTTGAATTTTTAAAGAATACATTGTCACTCTGAAGAACGAATTCTTGCTCTAGTCTGAGGCAGTGCTGAGCGAAAGTTGAAAGCTACATTACACTTGCTAAAGAACTAATGTGCATTATCTACTTTAGAGGTATTTATAATTGCTAGCTGCAGCTGGTAGATGATATGTTACACTGCAAACTGTCACAAGCAGAGGGCTCTTTCCATTAGCCAGTTAAACCACTGGACTGCATGGTCCCTCATTTGGAATTAGATTTGTAATAGAATATGTGATTATGAAGTGTACCTTCATAGATGTTGGCTCTTTGCTGAATGCCTTTCATGTGCATTGAGTAATCTCTTACAAGGCAAACTGTACAGCAGTGCAACTGTAAATCCAGTTAATGTGGAAAGACATTAAGAATGCGTGTGAAGGGGTGAACTGGTTCTGTCAAGGGTCAAGTGGAATAAAATATAAGTAAGAAGTGCATCGCTTTGGAGAATTGTCAGCCTTTCACTTCTTTCTATCTGCCTTTTCACTATGTATTTCATTTATTTAGGCTTTTTGTTTGTAGGCTTTGTTGAAAAAATCATATTCCAAACTTTCTTCTGAATGGTGAAACAGAGCACAGAAAGTATTAAACCTGTCTTACTTCAGGCTCTGTGGCAAAACTTTTTGAAAGTGATTTCCCCCCAGTGTTGATAGGTACTCCTTGCCATTTAACTTGAAGGATCATCACTCCATTTTGTCAGAAACCTTATACATTTCTAATATATAATACTTCTTTACAGTGTCTTTGCACATGTTTAAGTTAGATCTAATGTAAAAATGAGATAAACAGGAAGAGAAGACAGAGGAATACAAGGTGCACTGGAAATAGCTGATTAGTGCAATAAGCTGCAGAGACAAAACATATATTTAGAGGGCAAGAGGTAATAGATTTTTTCTGAGCATTTGATATATACTTTTTTTTCTTACTTAGTTGTATATATTTAGGACTTCTGAAAATAACACCTAAGTTGTGTTGCAATTATTTAATGAAAATAGAAACATAAAGTATGCATTTTATAGTATCCTTTTACAGTATATTTTACTTTACCTGCACACTATGTTACACATTTCCATGTGGTAAATTGCACATTTTTTTAGAAAATTTACCTTCCAAAATCTGATGCTTTAAAATTAAAATTTACCCCAGGGTCTTGCCAATAAAGGAAATATAACTGTTGTTATTCTCTTGTGCAATATTAGATTACTATTTTCATGGCACAACCTAATCAGTTGTGCTTCTCTGTGAAAATCCATATGTTTGTGAAGTTGTGAAGTGAGAAATCTTGGTTAATTTCTTCGAGAGTATTAACACCATGTGAAGAAAAGAAAACAAAAAAAGGGGAAAACCCTCTGCTGGGTTTTTCCATTCTGTAATTTAGTGTGTGCTGCATTGCACTACTTGATTGTACTTCTGCACTGCACATTTTTAATGTATTTCAGAAGTACAATTATGTGCATTTGAATGATAATAAACAGGATAAATTGCAGAGATTTTCCAGGCAACACAAAAAAGATTTGTAACTCTCCATAGCTTTCTTGTCTATTTAGAAGCATAGCAATTATCACTTAGCGGTACCCAAATCATACATTTTAATTAAAGATATTTTACCACTGGGATTACACTCGAAGCATAGTTGCTTCTCCCTGTGAAGCACAGCATTCCAGCACTTCAGTGGTCACAGCTTGTCTGCCACCAGGTTTTCAGGTAAATTATTGCTCTGAAGTGAATGCATGTATTCCGGTTCACAAAGACATGGTTAAAACTCATGAGACAGACTTTCGACTTGCTTTAAGAAGCCAAAATAGTTGCAGGTAAGATGCAATTACATGGATTATGTTTTCGTTATTGAGCCACTTTAATCTTTTCCTGGAGTGAATTAAAAAAATACTCACAAAAAAAACCCCCACGGAAACCCCCAAACTAAAAACCCAAACCAAAGCCTGTCTAATTTTCCCTTCTGTTTTAACTAGCTTGTTACACCAAAGTAGAACTCTGTGTCTTTGAAATAGAGTTAGAAGTCCAAATTGTGATGTTTATATGAATATTTACTGCACATCTTTTTTTTTTAGCTGAGTACTGTGAATGGAAAACATTAGTTTTTAGCTTAGAAAAATCTGTGGTAGAATGGATTGCCTCTTTTTTAAACTATTGTACATTGCTTAATAGGTTGCAAATCTAAACTTTTTTTGCTTGGCACTTAAGAGAGTGAGGTCTCTAGGACTGAAACTTTTGGCATATGTAGGGTATTTGACTTTTTAAAGGACATCCAGTTGGAAAATTTCCCTCTTAAAATGGCAAAATCTAGCTCTTAATGATGTGAGAGAAGAGCAAGATAACAAAGGGTATAATAATTCTTTCTTATTTTGCAAAAAATATTTTATAATCATAACCATAAAGCATTATTTAATTTTAAAATCACTGTATGACTGCAATCACAGTACATCCAAGAGGAAAAATTAGCTGCTAATGTCTCTGACCCAAAGGGAGATTAAGCTAAAAGCCACTTGTTTTACAGTTTCCATTTCCACAGTGAATGAATTGGCTACTTGTTAGAACAGGTCTCAGCCTGTAGGTCCACGTGGGATGTTGGCAGGTACACCCACAGGAGTTTCTTTTCCTCACCCAAGATTTTACAAGCATCTTCAGGGTTCATAGTGACTCTGCTTTGCTGAAATGAGCATCATCTCTTAGTTTCAGGAGCAACTTTCTCTGTTTCTCCTCACAAGTACATGCTTTAGAACAATACAAAGGACTGTTGCAAGTGGGTTAAGGAAAAGTGGTGTAAACAAAATGTGGTTACACAGTAGGTGTATTTTCTCCCACAGGCAGCAGTATAAGCTCACCTTTAAAAATTGTGTGGAAATGCATGAAAATATCACAGCGCAAGTGGGCAGTAAGATTAGCACTGTCTAGTGATTTTTAATAGACTATTCTACTGATGTGATCCCCATATTTGGAGTAATTCTTAGTTTCTCTCCTTCAAGTCTTGAGACCAGAACGCTGTCAAACCATTTTTAGTAGAAGAGAAAAGAAAATGTCAAGATCAACTAAATATCTTCTTTTAGTGCAACTGTGTATTTATTCTGAAACTGCGATTCAGAGGTAGTTTCTATTTCCACAACACCTTTCTCAGGAGTTAGGACTTCTCCCAAGAGCGTTTCTTTTGTTTTTTTTAAAGGAAACTACATGTTTTAACTCCTAATTCAATTGTTTATATCTAGGTTCAACCTCAAAGGCTAAGAAAACCATTTGACTCCCATTAACACCATATCTACTATGGTGTGGCTTCTATGCCCTATCACATCGGTACAGAAGTAGGTTGATTATAACATTGTTTTTCAGAACTTGTGCAAGCAGTACTGGAGCTACTAAATGCAGCAGTTGCCTAGCAAACAATGAAGAGAAATCAATGCAAACCCGTTAAATGTTTTCATGTTATGAATCTCTGCATTCCTCTGAAATGACATTCTTTGAAAAATATTTCAGTCAGTTCCAGTTTTTTAGCTGCAGATACTTGTCTTTGATGTCAAATGTCTTAAAATGACCATCACGAAAGGACACTTTATAGTATTGCGTTTAAAGAATAATTATATTCTTTCAGGTTTTATATCCAATTGTGAGTTTCTTATAACCAAAATGATATTTTTCTTTCTAAATAGGAGAATAAAATTTTTAATATTTGTAAATTAATTTCATATAGGTTTCATAGAACTCTTTGTTTTAGAAGTGAAGTACCTTCCTCTCTAGAGAAGACAGGAGGTAAACACATTTTGTAGAGGAGCCCTTGGTATATCCTTCTGTATATCCTTTGTATCAATACTGTTTTTTTCAAATACCTTTGGAGAAGAATATCTTCACATTCCCTAAAAAATGAGACGTTCTGTTCCTTGGGAACAAGTTCTTGTTGGGTGTAGGCTTTTTTTTTGGTAAATCAGCTCTCTAAATAAGAGTCTTATTTTCTTACTATGTCATGAAGATAAATAAACACAGTAGTAGGGATCTGGGTCTGCCTTTCTAATCTAGCATATATTGTAAAAGGAATACAGAAGTCCAAGCACTATATTAGAAGTGATAAGTGCTAGAGTTTTTGTGGTAAGGTATCATTATTCACTGTACTTTTAATAACTGATACTTGCAGAAGAAAAGTAAAGGTAGAGTTCTACTAATTAGCCTCAGTATCTAATTTAATAAAATATAGCTATGCAAAAAGGATGTGCATAGCAGCTACATAGCTCTCAAAGCATCATTTATAGCAAAGACAGGCTTATTACAACTGAAGATTACCAGGGGTTTGGATTTTTTTGTTTCAGTGATGAGGTATATTTTGATTTCTCCATCCAGGCATATGTGAGGTGAAAGTTAATGATATCCTTTTCCCCTTGAGAACATATAGTAATCTGCTTTATTGCTTACTTTACTCTTTCCCTGAAAAGCTGTGTGGTTGCTGTAGGAAACATCATGTTTTGGATGGAGAGAGGAGAAATTGTGGAAATCAGCTACACATGAGAGATTAGTGTCAGAGACTGTACAGAACCCTCACCAGCATTTCTGGTCGCAGATCAGACAGAATGGGCTCTTTTTATACACGATTCCAGCAAAATACTTACACATGGGAGATGAAGCCAAAAGAAGCTTCCATGTGTTGAAGTGCTCAGCTGGATCAGGACCAGAGGGGCTGGCCAACCTTTTCTTGCTACACTGACTTCATACTAAGTGTCCATATGTTTATAGAGAACTATTCTTCGTGGAATGTCTCAAAACTATTTTGCTACATAGTAAGAAATTGCTTCAGCTAGCTCTGCAGTACATTTGTGGTGTATTATTCTGCAGTGGTTAATAGAGCACAGCCACACTATAAAATGGCTCAAGAAAAAAGCAGAAGAATGCTGAATCTAATTAAAAATGCAAGGGAAAATGAAAAAGGCAGAGTGTAATTACCTGAGCTGAAATTTAGCCAGGACATAAGAATTAAAACCTTACACTTAGGAAGCTTTCTTGACTTCTTAATAAACAGTAGAGGTACAGGGTATTGCTAAAGCATTTACCTGTGCATGTTTACTTGAATTTACATTGAATTTATGCAATTCACTCTCAGCATTAACATACTGATAAGCTACAAGTTAAGGATTACTTAACTGCATAATCTTTTTATGGCAGGGAGCGGTGTCTGCAGACAAATTATTCACAACTAAAGTACTATAATTCACATGGGGTACAAAATGCAGTTGGAATGAGTGCTACCCAAACCCATTTGTTATAGCCTTGGCACAGAAATGACTGAAAACATGAGCAAAGGCAGGATATTCTCTCCAAAGACAATCCAGTGTATGTACTCATATTTGGATTTTCTACATATAGTGGAGACAATTGCTCTGGTCCAGAGAGTTTCCCAGAGCTATAACATGCTTGGTCCACTGGAGATATAACATTTATGAAGCTGGTTGTAAGAGCTTCTAGTGCAAAGATTAAATTCACATTTCAGAAATATGACCACAGAATCAAAGTTCACAGTTACTTTTTATGTGCAAAAAAAATGAGTGTAACTTTCATCTCTATCTCTAAATAAATTCTGTGGTGATCCAATGATAGAGAAAGAAGGGGAAAAAAAATGGAGGGGAAGAGAAGAAGCAACAGCTCCAGCAATTATTCAATCTCAGATGTATTCACAGAACCCCTGTGAGCAGATTTTTGGTGGGTGCCACCTATATCTGGACTTCTGAACTTCACCTGGAAACAGTAGGAGTGTGTCTTCAAAGAAGTCCAAGGAAAGGTCTCAGACAGAGCTATGGGATGCTTACAGAGGGTGACAGCAGCCAGAGGTGATTCAGAAAATCCAGTGGGGTTTAGATTAGAGATTTGAGCCAGAAAGGAGAAAAGAGAATAGAAAATTGAGATGGCCCGTGGTCATGATCAAAGAACTTGGTTTAGAAAGTGCTGAATGCTTCTGGTTAGGAGAAGCTGAAATCCAGGAGTTAATGGCCAGGAGTTAGAGGTGGGTTAGGTTTTGAAAGGCTGAAGAATTCAGGATTCTTATACAGCAGATCTTTACTTAGATACCTATGAAGGTATCACGCATTTCTTCCCGTTGTCCCTCTAACACACGGGACCTCTGGGCAGCCTGTTCCTCTTCACTCTTCTCTCCACTGTCAGGCATGTGGTACCTTATGTATCCATTGACTTCAGTGGGAGGTGAGCTTTTAGGTATGTTTGCAAATCTTGAAGCCCCAGAACTAAGCCCTGTGACTTTCAAGATGAATGAATGTTGTAATAACTCCTGTGATTAACAGTTACTAAATGTGAATTTTAAATGTCACATCAGAAATGCAGCCAATAACATATTCAGAATCTATCTACAGATTAAAAAGAAGAAAGATTTTCCCACCCATGTCTATTAAAACTAAAAAAGGGAAATTTTGATTCATTGTGACTTGTTCTCTTAAGAATTTAATAGAACAAAGGAATCCGCTTATTTACCTTTTTGTGGTTTTGTGTTTTTAAACAAAACCTCTACTTAGGAAAAAAAACATAATTCCACAAGAATAAATACGAGATATTTAAACTTAATATGTATGTTGAATCTGTCAAGAAATCTATGTTGCTTGTCTTATATGTACAATATTTATGGGTTTGATTTGAATAAATATTCACTTACAGGCAAAAGTATCTCTAGACATTCAGAGTTAGATTTTTTAAGTAAAATAAATAAATGAGTCAAAAGTATCTGAAGTACCTAAACTAAATTTTAATTTGTTTGGATTTTGGGGGGCCGGAGGGAGGGTTGAGTGTGGTTCAAAGAGAAATTTGAGCCTGTTAGAAATGTGTATATGTCTAGCCTTTGTTTGACTCTGAAAGTCCACAGCACTGGGAACAGATGAGCATTTTGTGATATGAAACACCCTCCTGTGTCCAGACAGCAGAAAAGACTAAATCAACCAACTGTGACTCCCATCCACTGCCAAGGTCACTGATTTCAACCGATATGAGGGAGACAAGTCATTATTTTCAAATGTGAGTCTACTGAGTACAGAAAGGGTAAACTCACCAAGAGTCAGTAGAGCAGTACTGTTTCCATTCATACTCCAGCAGCTCACATATGAGGAACTCAGCAGAAAGATGCAATAAAGTTTAAAAAAAAAACTAGAAAAAATCAGTATTGCAGTAGAACAGCAAAGACACACTCCTTTAGCTACAAGACAGGGTCAATTACTGCTCAGTTACATTCGCTTTATTAATATATTTTTCTTCTGTCATGCATTATTTTGGTTTAGGATTTGTACAGCCATAAGCAGAAAGAAAGAGACTGTGGTTCAGTCACTGATGCTTTATGACAAGTGACTTATTTTCATTATTAGTTTAAGAAAACTTGTTGATTTTACTTAATTCTTAATTAAATTAAATCTTTCATGGGAATAGTATTTAAATTATCCAAATGAGTGTCAGCAAAATAATTTTTTCTATCTGGATGTACAACTATTTTCTCCTGTAAATGTTCTTGTAAACACTGCAATAATTATTTCATCTTTCAATTTGTAATAATTAAGTGGACATTTAGATAATAACAGATGTTTCAAGGAACTTGAACTGTTGGGGTTTTTTTGTGGTTTTCCTATGGAAAATCTTTTGAGCAAATACATTTTTTAGATGTTAATTTATACTGACTTCTACACCCAGATTATATATTAGCATTTAACATGTCTAATAATTTCTTAGAAATATCTGTAGAGCATTTTTTAGTATTTTTTCCCGACAGAGTTCCTATGTAATCTTGTATTTCTGATTAATATTCTGGAAATAGAAGTGTAGTCTCTGCTAGAAAAAGAGAATATGGTGGCAATTCAGTTTCTGATATTGTGATTTTTCTTGGAAATGCAGCTTTCAAAAAAAATTATGAACAGGTATGAAATAAGTAGAAATAATTCCTTGAATATTTGATTGTAGGCTGAGGTGCCAGCTGATTTGAACCAGTGCAGAAATCCTTGGTTAGAGAGCCAGAGATTTACACTGATGGTGGATTAGGTTCATTGTCCTTAACTGAGAGAAACATCTATAGGGCAATTATGCTATTAGAGATTTGTTGTAGCTGGCAGGATGTGTGAAAGCTGTGCAAGCACTATTCACAAGCAGCCAAGACACTGCTGTGTTATCACGACTGTTACAGCCACAAATCCAAATCCCAGCACCATGCAGGCTGACAGAAAGAAAATTCTCAGCCAGACCCAGTGCAATGAGACAAGGTACCACCTCAGGAGTAGGAAGAGAGTGAACTGATGCAGAAGTTCCCACTTGTGGGAATCGACATTTTATGACATTATGACATTCCACACAAACAGGCTGTTATCGAACATTCAAGTTATTTTTTTCTCTTCCTTTCAGGGTTGTGTTTTAAGAGCTGTGTTCCACTCACTATAGGACACCATACTATCCCACATGGGGGTCTGATTCTGGATTGGCTGGTAGTGCACTTTCATTTCTAGCTTTGAGCATTTAAACTCCACAGAGAATTTGGCTACAATGAGGAATTTCTTTCCTCCCTTCCTCTCTTCATCACTTCATCCTCCCCTTTCCTCTTCCCCCTCCCACCTCCATTTTTTTCCCAATTTACCCATTGGGTAAACCCAACCCTGCTTTGGATTCAATGTTAAAGCAAAGATACTAAAAAGGGAATACTCTCCTCAGTCGCTGTTCATGAATTTAGATGGGAAGAGGGCCAGCTGCTCAGAAGCTGCTAGTTCACAGTTATTTGTGGTCTGAAAGTTCGTGGCACACATTATAACTTAAGGAAATAAATCAATTCTATGAACCAATTATGGATTTTATAAAAGAAAAGCATAAGCAAGCAAATATTCTCTTAATGAGGCATATTTCTAAGATAATATGCTACAGTTTTATTAGCTAATTAAAGATGAACAGTACAATGATCAAATAATGGGCACATTTAAAATTGAATCAATAAATCAGTCGGATCTAATTATTCAGTCACTAAATTACTGCATTGAGTAATCAGCTCAAGTTATGAGTTTGACATGAGAAGGAACTGTTCAGTGTTAGCTTTGTCTTGGGAGAAGAGAAGGATCTAGTTTCCTTTCCATCCTAGAACCAATACAAATACTTGTTAATAAAATACATATTCCTTCCATCTTTCGGACTTCAGCATTAGATGAGCACTTAAACTGGTATTGGGTAGGAACTTCTTACATTCACAGATGTGAAGAAGTAAAACTTTCTTCCAGAAATCAAGGAGTGAGTGGATGATGCTCTTAGTCATGCGGTTTAGTTTTAGGTAGTCCTACAAGGAGCAGGGAATGGGGCTCAATGATCCTTACGGCTCCCTCCCAGCACAACACATTCTATGATTCCTTTATCTCTGTGTGCCTGAAAGTCTGTGAGTAGCTGGTTTTACCTTGGCAGCCCCATAGAAACATTGAGAACTGTTATGGATACACAGAACGAATATTCTGTGTAGAGGACTGAACATTTAACATTTGCCCAGAAAAGGGCAGACAATAGGAGGGCGTTGGGCAACGGGTTTAAGAACATTATCACTGATGTTTTCTTTAGCAGGTAATTTGTACTATTTGGCTGTGGCTGAAATACTAATTAAACTTCCTGATAGATTAATATATATCGTATGTTCTCGTTTATCCAGATAAAGTTTACTTGGTGTAACTTGAGATAATGGGCTTTCAGTTCCTGACCTCATTAATATTAATTAAGCTATTGTTAGGTGTAGTAAACTCTTCCTTATAAATATTTTGAACAATATTGTCTTTAACCAAGAGGAATCTGAAGATCCATTCAGTGACTGTTCATTAAGTAAAAGTAGTAAAAATTGTACTTCTTCCCTCATACACACATCTCAAGATCTACTCCTTACTAAATTTCCTTTACCATGTTGGTATTTTAACTAATAATTTATTCAGAAAACAAATGCAACATTTGTTTTTGTAAACCACAAGAAGCTTTCAGAGATTTTTTTGAAATTGCCATAAAATTATAAATATGTTGAGGCACAATAAGCATTTTTATAGCAGAAATGTAATTTTGCAAGTTTTATTTTTATTTATTTATATATAATTATTATAACTTTATTAATTATAAGTATTTACGTAATTATTTATTTTGTTAGTTTTTTTTTCCAGTGAGGTTGCAACATGATAAGATCATATGCATATTTAATGCTGTTATAATAGAAAAATAAATGTGCGTGTGTGTGCTCAGGCCTTAAATAATAACTAAAGATGCTCCTAACCATAAGGTTAACTGTATGATTGAATTTTATGTGACTCTTCCTTTGATGATGGTCTTCATAATAAAATTCAGCTATATTTGCTGTATTGAATTTACACAGCAATTATTATAATTTCTTTACTGAATTATCCAGTGAAACAAATTCTTGAAAATTACACTACATGTTGGTGGTTTTGTCGTTGTTGTTGTTGTTTTGTGTGTTTTTTGGTACTTGTTGCTGCCTTATAAGTTTGCATAAGGACCCCTATGGAGAACATGAAGGATAAATTTTTCTTATCTCATATTCAATAAAGTATTTACCTCTAAATATCTAAGTGATGTGACTTGCCTCTCTTTTCCTGGGGCTTTGATATTTTTGGTGATGATACCTGATCCAGCATTTCCCTGGAACATCCCTGGTTCCTTGGGATAACATGCATGCTGAGCATTTAAAAATCAAAATCCACAATCAGTGCTTTAAGCAGCGTGAAATTTTAGAACTTATAACTGTTTGGCTGAGGCTTCTTTGGTCAAACTCTTTTGTGTTCCGGGATGTATGATGAGCAAAGACTTTTTAAAAACAGAACAACAGGATGCTAATTGTAATAATTGTCTTAGATTGTTCAGCTTCCCTGGGATTTTTTTCCCCCTGCTCATTATCATGCAACACATATTCTGAGGTATATACTCTATTTTCATTTCCAGTTTCCTGATTTTTTTTTTTCTTTGGATAAATTAATCTATGGAACCATTTTGGTTTGAACATGTTTATTCTGATTTCTACACTCTTTAATGCTTCCAATTACCTTTTAACTGGAGAATGCCAGTTTAATAGGAATACTCTTTCAGCCCAACCCAATGTTAGTACATTTTGTGTAAGAGGATTTAAATGTAGAGAAAACCCACACAGTGCATTTCTCTTTCTCCTGGTTACTTTCTTTCTTCTAGGAGTGTTTACAGAGAGAGAACTGGGTTGATTATGAATCACTTATACATACTTTAATTCCACTTCAGAGTGCAACATGAGTCTGTTTCTGTGTTTTCTCTTAGCTGAAAAACTAATGAAAATATGTGAAAAGAATATTTTAATGTAAATGTATATCCATATATACACATGATTAATGTATTAAATGTGTGTATATGTGTATAAAGTATTTCAAGATTTCTGTTACAAATCTGGCTAGAAAACCATTTACAAAGCATATTTAAGAAGACAGTCCCTCCATGAGAAAGCTATTTATGGGTATTCCTGGGCATTTTATTTAAAAATCTTCTGCTTCCTCCTGTCAGATTTCAGAAAAAACTTAATAAGGGGAATCACTATCATCTAATTCATGAGTTCCCTTCCACCACTACACTGTGATGACCCCAGATACCTCCACTAAACAACCTCATGCCAGCTCTAGCAGCCCACCAATCTCCATTATCTCTTACAAAATCTGCTTCACCTTGCGTGTCATTTTGGAAAAAAAAGGCAGATCAGATTTCATTTGAAAGAGTATCAAAGAACCAGCCAGAACATGATTAACTAATATTGCCCTATACTTTATAGAAACACCATTTTGGGATTACCTTTCTTGTAAGTGAGGTAGAAACTTATTTACTTGTGTGCTGGGATATGTTAGGCCCGATGAAACATTTCATGGTGGAAGCTGGTGTTAGCTCAGTGTCATACTTCGTGCTTTCTGACACTTCCAATTAGCACAGGTCAGTAAAAAGAAAGGTGCTGGATCAGGCAGCTTCCAATGATGCATTAAATTTGAAAATTAAATTCTGGTAGGTTTATTCATAAAAGAAATAAAGAGCTTTAATAGCAGCTGCCACTTGCAAAAGGACCAATCATTCATGACTCAGCTGAGCACCTGAGACAGTTTTCGGTACAATTTTTTTGTTTGGTAGGAAGTTCATTTTTGGGTTTTTCATGCTGATCTAATTGATTTGCAGGAGGGCTAACAACCCTGTTTCCTGCACCTGGTTTGACAATTGATACCATCTGGTTCATTGGATTAGCAGCTGTAGTTCACAACTTGTATCAGTGCAGACACGTTTGACACGTTTGCGTCTTTGGTCTCTTTCAATTCATTTTCCCTCTTTATACGCTGAAATCTGCAGAGCTTCTCCACTGCAAAGCAAAGTTTTCTTAATTTATAGCACATGGATAATAGGATGATGACAATTATTATTCTAGTCTAGTTAGAGCTGAAAAAAACCTGCATCGAGCACAGAGCAAACACAAGGGGACGAATTAACATTGAGGGCCACATCTACATGTCATGTACTTCAGTGGAGATGGAGGGTGCTCAGTATCTCTGAGGAGCAGAATATTCATCATGAAGAAAATAAATATAATTATGGTGTTTTAGAAATTATTATCAGATCTACATGTGTCCTTGTAGAGTGTCTCATCTGCCATAGCATGACTCCCCGATAGTTCAATAAATGTTTCAACATCTCTCACAGTGTAAGAAACTGGGGTGAATTGCAACCTGCCATTTCCTTCACATATAGACCATTTTAGATCTAAGAGAAGTTGCTCGAGGGACGCCCTGCCCTGCTCTGGGGACACACTAAACTACCAGGAGACCTGCTTCTGTTCTCCATGTGCAAGGCTGATGTCAGTCAACTTGTTCTTAGACTTCCCCACCCCACAGTATGATGAGATACAGCCATGCAATGCTGGCCAATTAATTTGTGTTTTAGCTTAGTAAAAACAAACTAATTAAAGGCTTCCTAGTGATTAACATAGGATGGTGCTAATTGGGGGTGGATTACTGACCAGCATAATTTACAGTGAACTACAGCTCATTATCCAAGAGCTGGATAGACCATAATGGGGGGAGTATCATTGTAATTGTGCCCTGTTCTCCTATCCTCTTTGCTAAACCTTCCACCTTCTCAGTCTGAAGAGGAAAAAAAAAAACAAGAAAACACATACTTTTTTTTTTTTTTGACTAGACTATTCTTACTTACTGATGTTAGGACAAAAAAATCAGTGTTTTTGCTGTCTGAACACCACCACATAGGGCCTTTTTGGTCGATGGACTGCTAAGTTTTGTCTCACCTGCTGAGATTCTGCTTCTCTCAGTGTATAATTTTATAATGACAGTATAAGAGCTGATGAACCAGAGTCCTTTACAAAATGGAGGCAGTTTCTGGAATACTATCCTGCAGGAGTGTTCTGAAGAGCCCAGCTGAATATCCATGAAGGGCATACAGTATACATGAGCAGGTTGCTATTTCAAGGTACAGCTTTAACAAAGAAAATGAACCTACATCTCATTCATATTTATGTCCATGATTTCTCAAAACTTGCAAATGTCTCAGCCTATTTTACAAACTTGATATGCTCTTTAGATCCCTCTATGGTGATATGATATAACAAGAGTTCCACTGTTTGGTACCAGCTGAATGTGTATGCAAAATTCCAGTGCTGTAATATGGAAATAGGTATTTGTATTGGTCAATACATACATGGATATGGAACTTGTAATGGGCAATAACTTGGGAAAAAACTGGCCTAAAATACACCAACAGAAGGTGTCATGTTGGAAAAACAAACAAACAAACAAACAAAAAAAAACAAAAAAGAGAAAAGTGAAATAAATATTTTAAATCTATCCCTTTAGCTGGGATTATTAAAAGCTGTGTGGTAATACGAGTGATCAGTTTTTGATGTACAAAGTGTAGCTCGAATATTAACCAATTAAACCTATATTGTTTGATTAAAAAAATGATTTTGCTAAAGTATAAGGTGTTTTACATGACCCATTAGTTCATTAAAAAGATTTAAATTAATGTTTTCCAGTCACTGAAGAATAAATTTCTTAGCAGGGAAAGTTCCCAGTGCGGAAGTCTTTGAAACACATTCTCTCCCGAAGAATAAAAAATTCAGGTCTTGTGAGTGCAGGTACCTAGCAACCTTTTTATGCTCTTGCAGCTCACTGTCAACACTCTGGTTTTTGAAAACATGTTAATTAGTAGTACTGCTATTTCCCGGGAGAGAAGGCTATCTTAACAACCAGCTACTACCCAGAAACCCTTGGCTTCAGAAATATTTCAATTAGTAAAAATAAGATAAATGGAAATTCAGCTTTTCCCATGGTGTCTAGATATTTTTCTACGGCAGAATTATATAAATTGTGGCAGAAACGTCTCTATTATAATTTGCATATCTTATTAATAGCACTGTCTAGGAATGTAGATGTTTATTTTCCACATATTATAGACCAAATTAGGAGAGGGAGCAGAGCATTTCAGCATTATAAGATTGACACATACAAACATTTTTCTATACGTGTGTGCAAGCATGCAAAATATACAAATATTTATTTTTCTGTTTGTTTGTTTGTTTGCATGTGTGCATTTATATTCACTTTTTATGTGTGGAGAAACAGAAGGTAATATTTAGCCTTTATTTGTATTATAATCAGGTAAAAAAGAAGAGTTGGTAACATTTTGATTTGACATTTACTGTACACTTACAGCAAAAATTGACCCACTAGATTTAATGATTATTATGAAAGTTTTTTTTCAGGAAGAAAAGAAAGGTTGTTCTACAGATGAGCATTTAAAATCTATTTAGCATTCCTTCCTATAATTTTACCTCTCCTGTGGCTTCTAAATTCACGCTTATCAAAATTGACAATAAGTTACTGCTAAAGCCAGTACAACTACAGGGAAAGTAGCAATTACTATGAAATCACTAATAATTTAATACATTTTGAAGTGCAGAATGACTATTCACAAAGAGAGCAGACATTCCTCTATACACACAAACTAAATAGGATTTTAATAGATCATGGAAATCAGGTTTCTTCCTCATAAGGATAAAAATGTAGCTGACAGGTTTTTTTGGCTGGGAAATACTGCTATTTTCCCCGTTCTTCAAACAAAATCATAGAATGGTTTGGGTTGGAAAGGACCTTAGAAATCATTTCATTTCAACCCCCCTGCCCTGAGCAAGGACACCTTCCCCTAGTACACTTCTGGGGATGGGGCATCCAAAACTTCTCTGGGCAACCTGTTCTGCTGTCTCACCACCCTCACAGTAAAGAACTTCTTCCTAATACCTAATCTAAACCTAATCTCTTCCAGTTTAAACCCATTATACCCCTTGTCCTGTCCCTCCAGGCTTTTTAAATAGTCTCTCTCCATCTTTCTCACAGGCTCTCTTTGGGTACTGGAAGGCTGCTATTGAGTCACCCCGAAGTCTTCCCTTCTCCAGGCTGAACAACCCCAATTCTCTCAGCCTTTCCTTACAGGAGAGGTGCTCTATACCTTTAATATCATTGTGTTTCTCCTCTGGGTGATAGAGTGGTACAGCAAAGTCCAAGATTTGTGCTGCAGCAGGTTATCCAACCGAGAGTGAGTGTCCTAAACAAGACAGGCTTGCTTTCAGTCAGGTGCTTGTTATATTCCCTAATTAGGAAGACGTACACTGTTTTCTTTCCCAGAGTATAAATATAGTCCGAGCACACTGGTAAAACTCAAATATATGGGAGAAATTCATGGAAGAAAAATGGATGGACAAATTCAGAACACACAGTTTAGTTGAAGAACTCATAACTGATGAGAATACCAGAAAATCAGTGTGATGAAGAATTTTGTGATAAAATTTTGTGGTGTTTTCTGAAAAATCAAACTAGTCTCTCTTTTCATCTAGGAACATTTCAGTCTTATCAAGTGTAATTTTTGGTCTGAGTTATTTCTGGAGTAATTTACTGAAAGCCATTAGACTATAGGTGGTTGGCAGTTCATTGACACATACCTGCTTTTGACAATCAAGACCTATTGTCTAGTTTTCATTGGGCACATTTCTGCAATAATTTAACTTATAGAATCATTTACCCTGTATAAAACCAGAATACATTATTATAACGTTAACTTCCCTTGCATGTTCTGTAATATTATTTTAAAATATATTCCTGGATAAATATTCTCTTCTGCAAACTTAGTCTCCAGTATACTTTCTGAAAGTGAATATAAGAATATATGAACAAACATGTTATAGCCAGGTGAATTTTCCTGTCTTTTTAAAAATCTTGCCCTAACTCTGGTAATAAATCTCTCTGTGTAGTGATACCCTGTCAGAACTTAATTCATGCATGGCTTGTTTTTTAAATTATTAAAAAGTGTTCTTTTATCCTTTTTCTTAAACAAAACAATTTGGAACATTGCAAGCTGAATGTGCTTTACTGCAATATTATTAAAAACATATTCAGTTATCAAACTAATAACTAAACTAGCAGAATTGTTTTGGAAGCTGTGGATAAATGTGCTTTACAATACCCTACTGAAATAATTTTAGTGAAATGAGACTATTAAGAAGCCACAAAAGAATTTCATTTCATGTTTTAAGTCACATTCACATTACTGTTATCTAGTAGTTAATTTGTGTTCAAGGTTCATTCGTAGAATTACATTTAAATGGGGAAATAACTCCACAAAGCTACAAACAATAATTTGTTTTCTGCCTCCTTATTGTATCTAGCAGTTATATTTAGAGAATTGCATAAAATGTTCAGTCATTACCTGACAATAAGGGAACTTCTGAAATTGGCAATGAAGACTCTAAGGTCAAAATATTCACTTTTACTTTCTCATTGATAGACCAATTGAAAACAAAAGAATAGGAACCAGTTAGGATATAAATTTCTTTAACAATTTCTGAAACATTTATTTCTAAAATGTTCTGAGTGAACACAGAGTTTGGAGTCAAAAAAGCTTTTCATGACCCGCTTATATTATAGACAGGATAGATCTGCTGCTACAGTGATTTACCATGGAGAATTGCTGGGATTGCACAAAGATGGAAATCATAATGAAGTTAGAGATAAAGACTTAAGCCTCAGTGCATCTCATTTATGTCACTGTGGTGTGGGTTTAATTGTATTAAAGCCATTACTGATCTCTAAAAGAGCAGAGTAGGAACAATGTTTGTTTCTGGCCTCTTTTCAGTGCACTGTGTGATCACAAATGCCAACTAAATCTTTCCTATCTTCTCGCCTATCACATATACTTCCCCAGAAAATACTTTTTTCTTCAAAGAGCCTGTAGAGAGGTCAGTGCCCCCAAGTGGCCTCATAGGATGCTGGAACACATTCTCACATGCTTCTGTTTCTTTGCTGAAGGGTCCAAGTGCTTCAGTAATGCACAGCCTTGAAAATACCACCACGTGTATCCAACAAATTGTCCTAGGAAAGTCAGTAGAACTAGTTCTGGCTAGTGCTGTAAATATTAAACAGATGTTTGCTGGATTGGTTCCCAAACAGTGTGGCTTTTATTTGTGGTGTAAGGGTCATCTTTTCTAGAGAAAACTCTGTGTCTATGTTTGTGTGCATAATGCATAAAAGAGGGAGAGAGGCAGTGACATACGTACATGCTCCACACAATCAAAATGTGCTTTTTACATCACTGGATCTTGGACTTACCAATTTAGATCCTTCAGATATTATGTTACTTCTCACAGCTATAACTTTCATAGTAATTAAGAATACAAGTTCAAATGTTGGTTGTATTTGCAGGGGGGTGGATCTCTTAATGAGACAAACTTGAGTTCAGTTTGAGAAACAGCAAATACATGTATAACCTGTAAGCATCATACACAATTCCCTTTTTCAGGGATCAGACCCGAGCAGTGGATAGAAATGAAAACAAAGAAATTTTCTATTTAAACAGAAATCAGAATAACTGGGGGTAGTTCACTAAATTCACTAAAATTCTCAGAGCACAAAGTGTCATTGTTATCTCTTTGCTGAGTAAATCTTTTCTGGCCATATGCTCACACTTCAGCTGGGCAAGAGTGCTTAACAGCAAAAGCATAAGCAAATCTATTAAAACATTGCTAATAAAGACCAAAAGAGACAAAAATGACACAATTGGATTCAGGAATCAGTGCTTTTGGCACACTTCTGGCTTTCTGTACAGTTCTGTCTTCCCTAAGGTTGATGAGAGACTATTTTGAATATTGTTTTTGTCAGCTGTGCACTCTGTGAGCCTGAATCAAAACCCACTGATAAAAGTGTGCTTCAGTGTAACTCAAAGCCTGCACTGTTATTTCAAACTCAAAAATCATAGGCCTCCTGAATTTCTCCTCCAAATTATAAAGTCTAATAAAACTATCACTAGGATTTTTAAAAAGCACAGTTCTTGCTCCTCAGTTTCTAAGAAATACTTCTGACTGTGAAACAAAGTGATTTAGAACTGGTTGAGACAAAAAGGAATCCTTTGCATGTTCAAAAGCTGTATAAGCTCTTCTGAGTTTGAATTTCAGGTACAACACCACACTCAGAAGGAATTTTAATTAACCTCAGGTTTTTGGCAATACCATTCTCTCAAAATTACTTCTACTATAAAGATGTGGTTCATAAGAATGTTTCCAAAAGATGAGGTTCCTTGGACCTAGCCAGGTTGGAGGAGTGAACTTTGTGAAATTCAACAAGGACAAATGAAAAATTATTTGTCTGGGAAGGAATGACAACATTTTTTTTTAGCAAAGATGGGGTTAGTCCCCCAGCTGGGGACTAACTGGTTGAGCAGTAGCTCTGCTGAAAAGGCTCTGGGGGTCTGGGCTAACAGCAGGCTGAGCATGAGCCAGCCAAGACATCCAACTCTGTCCTGGGTGATCGAGGGAAGGCATTATCCCTGTCTACGCAGCGCAGTGAGTGAATCCTTCACATAAAGACTCCCCTGTACAATAAAGTCACTCATAAATGGGGACAAATGCCAGGCCCCCAAGATGTTTGGGGCTGGAGCACTTGTCCTGTCAGGAGAGACTGAGGGACTGGGACTTACTGAGCCTGAAGAAGAGAGAACTTTGGGAAGTCCAGCAGTTGCCTGCCTGCCTTTATCTGCAAAGAGAGTACCAAGGAGGTACCAGGAAGGCTCTTTACAGTGATAGCTGGTGGAAGGACAAAAAAAGGGCATTCATTTCAACGGAGAACATTCTGACTGGATATAAGAAAATGGTTTTCCACCTTGAGGATAGTTAAGTGTTTGAGCTCTCTGCACAGGGAAGTTGTACAACCCCGTCTTTTCAAGCTCTGACCAGCCTGATTTAATGTCTGACCCTGCCTGGGGCAGGAACTTGGACTTAGAGGCCTCTTAGGGGCCCTCCCAGTGCAAACAGCTCTTGGGGTCTGGACTAGTGCACAAGGCTACACAAGTGAAACTCCCCAGCAGTGCCAAAAATATGGGTAGATGTGCAATCTTTCAAAATTGCTATTTGCTTCACTTTGTTAGAGAAAAAAAAAAAATAGACATCTTGGAATTTTCCACTCAGACCATTATGGCCGAGATATTTCTGAAGTGCTGCTTCATTAGATGTTCAAATACTTGAATCAAGTGGTGGAGAACTATAAGGGGAGCACAGAAGTGGAATAGACTGCCTTTTCTCATTGAAAATGCATCTAAAAATCTTATAAAAATATTAAAAATATTAATGAAAAATTAAGACTGAGCTGACAGCTAGGGTTTAATTGACATTTGTTCAGTTGACATCTATTATTATGTGTGTTTTTTTTTTTCAGTTAGGCTTTTACTGTTGAAATTCCAGGGTTCTCCCACAAGGTTCCATCCAAGATAACCCAACTGTCCAGTATTTCAAGGCTGAATCTCTTGTTTCTTGTAAATCTAATGTGATTTGTTATACTGCATCTGCCATTTGTTAGGAATTCCTTTTAATGGTCTAAATTTGTTCTGACATGGAAGCCACAGAACAAGTGATTGTTTATATATTATTTTATCTAGAGTAAATAGCAGACAGAACAAAGAATAATAATTTCTAAATATATGTTTCCTTGAATAATAATCTCTCTATATATTCTCCTTACGTATAATTCATCATTTCAGTATTTTCTTGCATGGTTTTTGTGAGTTTGCCTTGGCTGCTCTATTTCCCTTCCCTTATTGCTTCTGGAGAAAAACAGACTGCCTCACTCAGCATGCTCTCAGCATGTTCCTTCTATCTCCCTATGCCTTTTTTGTGTGCATGACAGCTTTCACTGATACATTGTGGGTGGTCTGATCTCCTCCAGAGCCTCTAAAGCTTAGGAGTTTTGACGTGGCACCAGGCTTATGGGAAGCATGCAGTTCTCCCCAGCCTTGCTCCCTTGAGCACTTCTTCCTCACTGATTCTGTTCCTTTTTGCTTCTGCTTTATCAATCTCACGTAACCCTTTGCAGAGAGACAGATCATGAAGAAAGTGTCATGAAGAAAGCCTCATTTCTTCCCCGGAATTCACGACAAACTATGTGTTTGTGCAATATCTGACGCTGTAAGGTCCAGGCTCTTATCAGGACATAAAAGATTAGAGAACAACTATTCCCTCTATAAACATCTCATCAAATAGCAGGAGGTTATAGATGCTTTTCATGCACTAATGCACTTCAGAAGTGTTCTCTGTGGCATGCATAAGCTACACATATCACTGAGGTATTATTATGAAAGATGACATAGATGTGAGCAAGAGTCTAGTTTGCTTATTTTCACTACAAAATGTAATTATGGAATTTGTCTACAAGCTTAAAAGGTCCTGATAAGGAAGACTGCAGGAATAATGCGAATACTAGCAATGCTAGATGAGAAATAATTTAAATTCTAGGTGGGACTGAAACATTAAACTCAGGGATCAGGAGGCCGAGTGAACCAAAGTCTTCTGATAGCTGGTTCATACCAATGTCTCTAAATGGCTTTCTGGGGCCCATCAGACTTATCCATCAAACAGAAAAAAAATCTACAAAGGCAGTAGGGGGCCATCTATTTTTATCAGAAAACCACATGAAAACCTGGCTGTATAGATGGCAAGAAATTTTGACCCACAAGGAAATATTTTGGCTGAATATGTGAAAATCACCACAAAATAAAAAAAGTCAAATATACTTACTTGAACTATTAAGACATAAAACTGATTTATATTTTCTGCATTCTTCCATGAAATAACACTCAGAAACTCCTGCTCAAATGCTTTTTTTATTTTTAATTTTGTTTTATGTCAACTCAAATTAGAAAAAGTTTCTATACTGAATCCAGTCCTGGAGCAGTTACAGAGGGTACCAGATTCAAGGCTCTAGGCCATTCCTTTTCTTGTGATATGGGAATCTGAGTTCAAGTTGTCTTGGTAGAAGGCTGAGCTTCATAAGCAACCTTAGCCTCATGGCTTACCTGACTTTTTTCTTCAATCAGTCAAGCGTAGCTCAGTTTTATATCTAATATAACAGCATAAAGAAAACACAGAAGAAAAACAAGAAGCAAAATTTTAGCAAAGAATAACACTTTTCCCTAAAACTTCACACAGGAAATTTAATTCCTTTAAAGATACTTTTCTGGTGTAGTCCTTGTACCCAAAAGATCTGGGGTCTGCTCCTGCCTCTTTATCCCTTTTACCCACCCCACATTCCTTACCTGTTCCTGGACTTCTGCTGTCTTTTTTTTCTGCTTTCACTGGGTGCACACTTCTTTTGCCAATGCAGTGATATTAGCATTAAAACTGCAATATACATACACCAGCACCTCCTCTCCCTACCCTAACTCGCAGCATATTTAATCCATCTTTTTATAAACTATTTTGGTAAAACCGATGTCTGTTAAAGTAGGTGTTTCATCAGTACAATCCCCTCTGAACTGTGAGCAGTCATTACTTCAAGTAGTTCACTAAAAGCATGTAATTTTCCCAGTACCTGCAAATAAACATCCTTAGCAATTGTATTTTTTCCCCATAGGTATTCTGTCTGCATTGACTGGGCTTATTTTCTGCCATTCTTTTAAAAATGCAGAGGCAGCAGCTGTGTATGTATAACAGGGTGAGGGAGATATAAGAGTCAATGTATGAGGGTTATATCTCATGCATTTTCAGAGGTACTTTGTGTTTCTATTAATTTCTTCTTGTTCAGAAAAAAAATCGAAAACAAACAAACAAAATTTTAAAAAAGAAAAAAAAAGAGGTTGGGAACCCCCCAAATTTTAATGCTTTCAAAATAACAGGGTAATCCAAAAATAGTGATGGACATAAATTTTTAAATAGACAAGCTGTACATTTTTTCATCTAAAAATTCCAAAGGTAGTGTCACTGTCATTGACTTTATGATGGTCTGAAAATGGATAAAGACGATACATCAGGAGCAAGAGCATCATAAATCTTCATTCAGAAATTTTTTCTATCTCCCAGTAAAACAAGAAAAGTGAAAGGAACAGATTGCATATAGCTAAGGTATTGCTTCTCAAATTTAAATGATCAGCACGGTATTATGTCAGTTCATGTTGTTACAATTTACAGAACACTTTCCAAATGAACAGGTGTGCCATCAATAAGATACCATGTTAAATTTCCCTATCCTTATAAGGATGTCAGTGTAAAGATCAAATTAGGAACCTTGCAGATTTTCATGAAAACAGCAGCAGTTTAATGACTCCTTTCTCCCTCAAAAAAACCCAAAAAAACCCCAAGCCCCCAAAAACAAACCTGTGAAGAAACTGCTAGAATGGAGTAAGCAATTAACTTGATTAGGTTAAGTGTGTTTTGTAATGGCGTTTCATCATGGAGATTTCTTTAATTGAATAAAGTCCTATTAATTTTACTGCACTGTTAAAAAAATAAAAACATCTTTCCTATAATGACTACAGAACCTAAACATGTTCTACATTTATTTTATTAACACTAGTAATGCTGTAAGAAAGCAAACAAAAGAAATCTGCACATGAGTTATGAAATGTCTAAAGAAACATAGCTGTTACCTGATTCTGCAAATGGGGGGGAGTGTCTTCAGAAAACAAAGCCATCCTATGGTGATTTGAGATCAGTTCTTAATTTAGAGGTTTTACAAACTGCTTTTATTATGTAGCAGATAGATTTAAAAATGGAAGATTTGATGAACTGTAAAATTCCAGTTTATTGAAGAAGATTTGATCAATGGCTCCAACTCTTACAATGTTTTTGTCACAGAACAGAAGCTGATGTCAGAAGTCTCTACAGAGCCCAATGGACATAAAGGAAATAAATAAAGGAAACAAATAAAGGAAAAAGTGTGATCTGAATCTTCAAATGCATTAAAAGTCATGAATGATTTTGTTTCAAAGCAACTGGCACCTTCAAAGTAAAACACAAGTGTATATAATTGTAGCATCTATTTGATAAATTCTTCTGGACTTCTAATCATATTTTTGAGCTTCAGAAATCCCTTGAAGGACATTGTATTAATATAACCATGAGACAGGTGGAAAAAGAGTCAGGCAGAGGATGAAGAGTACTGTTGGACAGCTGGTATAAAAACTTTGATGAATACAAGAGTAAATATTAAATTCATACTAATGAATAATAGACCATAATGAAAGTAATTGAAAGCAAGAGGCCTCACAGAGAAGAAAAAACTAACATAGATAGAAATACTATAAAATATACAAGAATGGATACATGTGCTGTCTGACCTCAAAATAAGGAATGTGGTAGTTAAAACATTCAGAACTTTCCCTTTAAAATCACTGTATGATGTCAGAGGAGGAAGAGTTCATGGAAGCACACATGTATGGAGCTATTAAATAAAAAAATCTAAAGGATATATTTTTCTTCACAATACCAGCAAAGAAACTTATTGATCAGCTTTTAGACACCACAATTTTTTTTTTCTTCTTGACTCTGGAAACCTCTTCTTAATAATTTTTTTTTTTTTAAGGTCTTTGATTATATTTTTTTCTCATTATTTTCTTTCAGAATTACAATGAAGAGTAAATTCCTTGTTTATAATTTCTCCCATCAGACAATTCTCAATATTTTATTTCTTCATGTAGGACCCCAAATCTCACTCTTTTTTCCTAAGTGCCAGGCACAAAAAGGGCAATATTACATATTTGATGGATCTCAGGCTATGTATTTATTCATTTTCACTTCCTTTTCCTGCTTTTCCTTTTGGGTCATTCAAGTTTTCAGTTTCTGCTCTTCCATTTGGTCACAGTGATACTCAGATTCTTTGAAGCCCATCATTCTATTAGAGGTTTTAAATAGCTGGCTAATATACTGAACTGATTTAGCTCTAATGATGAACTACTCAAGAGTGAAGAAAATTCTTGCTTAATTTCAAATTAACATACATTTTAATAGCAGGGACAAAAGAGTAATTGCTATTTCACATATTGATACAATATAATGACAGGAATGCCAGATACAACAGACAGATCTCCATGGAAAAAAAATTGTTGTCTGACTGTAAACCTTGCCTTAAAGTTGCTTTATGTGGAAATTATCTCAGCTAAAAGGCAAACAGCAGTTAGGGTTAGTTCCATCTTGAATAGATGGAATATTCACAAAAACCTTTTTTTCTTAACAATTTAATTTCTTTCTGGTTTTCACTGTTATCTTGCTATATCTTTTCAAAACACAGGTGGGTTTAAACCCTTTGTCATGTTGTTACTGCATAGTCTTTAATTCATTCTCCTTTTATGCTACTAACACTTCCAATCCCTGCAACAGACAGTTAACAGACTTTTAAGAAGCATGACATATAGATGTTACTTCCAGTGTTTTAATGAGAACACTTTAGTCCAGAAGAGAAGGTGAAAATGCATCATGTGAAAAGTATAATGGAAATAGAACAGCAATGACAAACAGTACAAAATACACCACTGCTGTATGCTAAAAAAGTTAAGATAATCAATTTCAGAGATAATTTAATAAATATCCTAAAGTGAAATACAATTCTGATTAAATTATTTTCTCTCATGGGTTGTACACAATCTCAGCACAGACCTATTTCGGAATTCATAGAAATTATATAAACTCATAGAAATGGCCATTGTAATAGTTCTTTTGTACCATTTAAATTCTATTTAAGATTGAGCTGTTAAGTGTCATTTTAGATAAGCTTTTCAGTACAGACTCCATGAATGGAACAATTTTAGCACGTGTGCATGTAAACACCCCAAGGTAAACGATACCTCATCCAGGGCCTGAGACCCCACCCGAAAGGTGTTTTGAGGGGAATAAAAAAAGCTTAAACAACATTTATGACACATTTATAGGTTAGATTAGTAGACTGGGATGCTACATAACTAGACACTGAGTAGAGGTCTGTCTTAAGTACTCATATAGAGCAGCTAAGAAACAAAGTACAGCTTTCCTTCAGCTGTACTCTTGTTTGAAGTTTTTATCCTCAGGTAGTGTAGCCCAACCTTTCTGATTGGGTGGTCGGTTGATTGTTAGGTTTTAAAAGTTACTTGTAAAACTTGAGGTGCCTTTCATTATTAAATGTGTTATAGGAAGGATAATAAAGATGAAAGGAAGAAAAAATTGTATCTAGTCCTCACATCAACAAATTCTCCTTGGAAGTCACACAGGAAAACAGGTGTGAGACACTGGTTCTTGAGTCAGGCTCCAAAAACTATTGCTGCATTTTACATTATGCTGTTGACAGTAACAATCCAACATGCCAGGATGAGAATCCAGCCCAACCTTCAATGCTTACCTGCAAAATCTTGTTTAAGGCTGAGAAAATTTGTTTTGTTCAATATGGAGAAGAGAAAGCTTCAGAGAGACCTAATTGTGGCCTTGCAGTACCTGCAAGAAAGATGGGGCAAGATTATTTACAAGAGCCTGTCATGACAGGACAAGGGGGAATGGCTTGAAACTCAGAATAGTTTAGATTAAATACATGGAAGAAATTCTTTATTGTGAGGGTGGGGAGGCACTGGAACAGGTTGCCCAGAGATGATGTCTTATTTCTGGAAGTGTTCAAGTCCAGTCTGGGTAGATCTCTGAGCAATCTGGTCTAGTGGAAGGTGTCCCTGCTTATAGCAGGTGGTTGGAAACAGATGATCATTAATGTCCCTTCCAACCTAGGCCATTCTGTGATTCTCTGACACATATTTTTCATCTAGGTTAGGTCAGTCATCACATTTCATCAATAAAAGGACATCCTTTGTTCTTTGATGCAGAACAAATTCCTGTCGATTGCAACATTTTGTTACATCAGAAAAACATGAGTCTTTATTCCTCTACTGCAAGGTGATGGGCATGCACCTCATCTCTTATGGATGAAATTTGGGATGGTTGATTCAGTTCTGTGAAAGGACGGGGGAAATTTCTTCTTTTCATAACTCTAAAATATTTTCAAAGTGTCAGAATTCACATTTTAATAATATTATTTTTACCAGACTACGAGTCAGCAGTTAAGAGATTTTATTCGTTAGAGGTGTTGGCTTGTTTGGATCAGAATATTTGGATCAGAATATGGAAATTAAAATGGAGGGGAAAAGCTAAGGAACATGAGGAAGGATTAGGGGACAGCTTTTTAAAAAAATCTCTGAAGGTTTATTTTAGAATGGAATCTCCAGCTGATAACCTATTTTATTTCTTGAGAGACAGTATCATATGTAAAAAAAAAACCCAAAAAAAACAACAACCCAAAATCAAACCCATCAAACCACTTCAAAGACACCTGGGGAAAAGAAAGTGGGTCATATAAGCTTTTAAGAAGCAAAGCAACATTTCTAATTATGACTACTTAGCAGGCAGAAATTTCTATTTTAGTCATCTCTCTACATCAGGAAGCTGGGCTATGTATGTAGTGTCTGATGTAACCAGATGTTGCATGACTGCTATGCAATTTCTAAAAATACTAAAAAAAGCAGTGCAAATCCAAAATTATATCAGCCTCTGGTCCGTGACACAGTAAAATAAATAAGAAATACTATAAGTCGAACCTTCCCTTAAAAGGAAGAAATAAAACCTAGGTTCTAAACAAAACCATAAACCATCCCCTCTGCCCTTAGTTATGGGATCAGATTTTGGCACAGGATTTAAATTTAATTGATAATATATTTAATTATTTAGTTTAAATAATTATAGTTGCACATCACATAAGCTGGTAAATTTATAAAGGTAGATTTTGTATGTCTAAAAGGAGAAATTTGGGTTAGTAAAAGAAAACATTATTATATTTATAGGAATGACTACACTTATTGCTGTGTTAAAGCTCACATACATTGTGTGTTATTTTGGTAAATGCTTTGTCGATTCCAATATGTTTATGGCTGTAATAATGCATATCAATGTTTGGCTCTAATGAATCCAAACTGTTATGGAAATAAGGTGCTTTATTTGTTATGATTTCCTCATACGTCTTACCAAGAGGTTTAAATAGGCAGCCCGATACTATTTAAAGCAGAGTGAGTAAAAGAGTGCAGGTATTAAAAGCTGGCAAATCCACTTTTCTTAATATATTTTCAGAATGTTTTTGAAAAAATCTCAGAAACAAATGAAAAAAAGAGCAGGTTCTTAATCTGTAACTAAGGTACATTTATACAAAATGAGAAAACAAACTTCTGATTTTCTCATGAAATCTGTATATTTTGATCAATCTTAAATATAAACAGACATGGAAATAATAATAATAATAACAACAGCAACAACCACCATGCTGTTAACTTTTTTTCATTATTTTGTGTACCCTTAGGTATTTATTCTGATAACTGAGTATTGCCTGAATAAAAAAAACGTAAAAAGGAGCACTTTATATGTTTTAGTTTTTCTTTAAAAATAAAAAGATGAATCTTCCTAAACCCCTGTTAGATTATTTAAGAAATTCAGGAGATAAATGAAATTGGCTTCTGAAAAATATCTAGAGTGCAAGACTGCTCTGATTGTAATTATAATAATTTATACAAAAAGCCACAGACATAGAGGTTGATTTAAAAATGTATCCTTAGCAAGTTTCTTTTAAGAAACCACTGTCTGCAATCTTTTTCCCATGAGATGTAACCAGTACTTCCACTAAATTACAAACAGTGTAGTCAAAACCTTGACCATAACAAAACAAACACTTGTAATAGGTGTAAAAGCTCTCTATTGGTGTGTGAGACAAAGACCAAGAACCGAACCGTGACTGCAGCCAAACAAAGGATTTCGTGCCTGACATTTCAGGCAGACAGACTGTTCTTGTTTTCTATTGAGGTAAACTTGAAATACTCCAAGTCTTCTTTGTGCTTTAGGCAGTCTCCCCAAACATTTGTGTCCATATTTCTCTTCGACCTCTAAGCAGCAGACTTTCTGATTCCATTTGCTTTAGTGAAACTTCTTACAGTTCTGATTGTGCTCTCCTTCGAATTTCTTCTCCAAACTAGTTCCTAAGGTGCTCTCAGAAGCACTCCAGAAGAAAAAAATGTTTCTCCTCAAGGAAGAAACTGGCACATGAGACCTCTGTGGTGCCTTTACTCCAAGATGACAATCCTGCCGGATGGGTGGTAAACACAGAGAAGAAATCAGAAGCCGTAAGGCTTTGAGTGGTCATTGAATCCTGACTTTCAGAAACCTAACCATCTAATACTCCTACTCTTTTCAATTTTGTCATGTTGGGCCATTTCTGCACAGTGCAGCAATGTCATCTATTGCTCCCTTGGTGCTCAGTGTACTTATCCTGTTTATAATACAGAACATTATACACACTAGAGAAACAACTGGAGTCAACCATCGTGGAAGTTACAGGAGTATGCACTTGTTCTTGTCACTTCTTATTGCTCATGGTGCTCTATAATGTGCTCTGCAGATGCACTGCAATACTGGCTGTGTCTGTTTTCTAACCCTGTGGTCATTCTACCCAAAGTAATCCACAGCGCTCTGTTAAACCAACTCAACTAAAAGAAGAACCATGTGTAGCAATTAACTGTCATTGTGTAGTTGTGTTTTCAGTATCTGGAATGAGAAGAAAGTAATGACCTGTAAAATCAAAGCTGGGTTTATGTGACAGAGCACACACTTCGTTGTCTCAGTGTGGTCTCCAGCCATGAGTGTGCAGCACAGGATAGACTCCAACAGCTAAACTACTGCTGCTGCCCTTGACAGTGTCATTCAAACTACTTTTGAGGTTCTCAACAAAAGAGACTGAGCTGTTTGACAATTAGATTTAAAAGACATGAAGGAAATAACAGTCCATAAAAGTGAATGACATTCTCAGAGAGACTCTACCAGCATTTTTCCTCTCAATGGACACACAAAAGGATGACTGTGGAGAGGAGAGTATTATAGCTGTCATTTGTATTACAAGTATACTTGTCATTTGTATTAATAATTATATAGTTTCAAGGCTGTGTATTTTTACAGCTAAGGTCATAGACTATGGTCTACACAGGTTCAATTCTTGCTTCTCTCAGGCTCCTCATGGGACACTGCACAATCAGTTTATCTTTCAGTGCATTTATTCCTTTTATTGTAAAAAGTAATAATAATAATATTTATTTTTCCCCCAGTCATTTATTTGTAGTTCTGTTTTAATTGTGGTTTGTCTTGTTAGTAATCAGACCTAATAAGGAATTTAAAAATACTCTTTTTTGCAAAAAAGATGGTGAAGTTAGAAAAGAACATTTTATTAAGGAATTTAGTTTGCAAATTTCCCAATTATACTAGCAAATATTTTTCCCAGCTCATTTAAATTCTTTATAATTTACCCCATTTAAAGTTTAATTAAAAAAAAAAACGGATTTTTTTTTTTTTCTCTCAGAGAGAGAGTATTTTCTTTCTTATTCTTAATTTCCCAAGCTTTTAATATTTAGAAATGTTGTTTTAACTAACAGTAGTAATTTAATTTGAATTGAAAAGGATCCGAAGGAAGGCCATGAAGATGATCAAAGTACTGGGGAACTCTGTGAGGAAAGACTGAAGGAGGGAGGTGTTTTCTCCCTGAATAAAAGACTCAGCAGGGACCTCATCACAGTATGTGAGTAGTTAAAGGGTGGCAGCTTCACAAGGACCATGTGGAGAAGACAAGGGGCAGTGAGTACAGGTTGCACTGGGAGAGGTTTCATCTCAACATAAGACACTAAGTTTTTACTGTAAAATTGACCACACCTCGGAACAACCTCCCGAGGAAAGTGATTGAGTCCCCATAATTGGAGTTTTTCTAGGTGTAATGGGAGAGGGCGTTGGACAATCTCACCTAAGCTCCTTTTTCCACAAAAAGGTGGACCAGATGCTCTTTCCAGGTTTCTTTACAACTAGAGCTATTCTATTATTTGGTGACTTTCTGAAGATTTAGTTCCTAGTTTCAGTTGAAGATGGGAAAAATATATGTGAAATTCTTTCAAATTAACAAGAAAATCTTCCTTTCTCTTTTAAATTTACTGTAGTTTCAGTATTTTAACTGTCATCTTGCATTAAACTGTAATACAAACAAGAAGGTAAAGAATAATCAGATGAAATTGCGTGTAATTTCCATTTAAGCCAGTTAACAACATGGTAAATGTTATAAATTTTGTAAAAACAAATAATTTAATATTATATTTTCCAGACTGTGTATTCATAAGATACCATTCAAATTGTACATTTATTTGAATGGGAAGGGAGTAAATAAATTTTTAAGTTTCAAGAGAGTGGGGAACATTTTTTGGAATCATTCAGACTAGCTGAGAAGCAAAGAAAACAGTCATGGAATTGTGGCACGGAATGGTGGCACAGGATAGTGACAAACTCCATATTTTGAAATTGCTCACATAGTATGTATCAGGTTCTATTATTTAAAATTGACATTAATGCTGAAAAACTTTACACTTTCTCAATGTATGAAAAAGGTTCTATATTAAGAAAAGCAATAGTAATAAAATATTTGGCACACGTTTATTTATATGATTGAAGTGGAGAAAATTTTGTCCTATGTTAGGCATTGGATACTCCTCCAATTTCCAAAATTTCACTTGTTGAAGGTAGTTTATGTCTACTGAGGCAGTAAATCCAGACGTCGGGACTTTTCCTCAGTCTCAGAGGACAGACCAGATAGAGTTAAGAAGAATATTTTCATGCTATCTTGTTTCAAATGAAAAAAAAAAAAGGATTAAAAAAATGTGCACCATGTTGGGATTTTTACCTGTTTACTCTAAAAGAAATATTCATCAGGCTATTTGTGCCTCACTGATACAATTTTTTGTCCAGGGATGTACACGTGAAGAGAAGTTTGATCCAACATATGAGAAGCTGTAAAGTTTTGTAAAAATTTTGGAAACCCTGTTTTCCATAAAAAATGCAGATTTAGGTTGAGAAGGATACATGGAGATTCTATTAAACATTTCATTAAGTTGTTTCATCAGGAAAAAAACCCCAAAGGACTCTTCTTTTTGGTATTTCCTTAAGTAAATATTTCACTTCCAAATGTGCTGCAATATTATTAAATGCTAACTAGACTGAAGAAACTTGATTGAATGAACCTTTTGGCACTTTCCTAACCGTACTCTAGTTTGACCCTAAGCACAGTATAGTTTGGTAAAGCATATTTACACATACATGTGTACATATATACGTTTAGTTACACTTTGATATCTGCTGTATATGTCATAGAAGTGTTTAGGTTGGAAAAGACCTTTAAGATCATCAAGTCTAACTGTTAACCCAGCACTGCCAAATCCACCACTAAACCATGTCCCTAAGACATTAGATGCCATCCACATGGCTTTTAAATACCTCCACCACTTCCCTGGATTGCCTGTTCCATTGTTTGATAACCCTTTGGTGAACAAATTTCTCCTAACATCCAATCTATATGTTCCCAGGCTCAACCTGAGGCCATTTCCTCTTGTCCTGTTGCTTGTTACTTGGGAGAAGAGGTTGATCTCCACCTGGCTACAACCTCCTCTCAGGTAGTTGTAGAGAGTAATAAGGTCCCCCTGAGCCTCCTTTTCTCCAGGTTGAACAACTGCAGCTCCCTCAACTGCTCCTCATCTGTCTTGTGCTCGAGACCCTTCACCAGCTTCGTTGCTCTTTTTAGGACACACTATATATCTGTTAATATCAGAATTTTATATCAGGCAAGGGAATGGTAGTCACTAATTTAAGTGTTGGAGATTTCATTTCAAGTATGCCTCATGGGAAGTTTTCAGTTTCTTAAGTAGTCTAAAAGATAACCTTGCACACCTCAATCTTGTCACTTCTGCTTGTAAGTAACCATTGACATTGAGGGTATCTCTGAAAGCAGGGAAGGAATGGCTTAGATTTATCATCAGCTCTACTGTCTAACAGAATTTGACAGCATGAAACTCTGAAATGGATAGAATGATTAAAATTTAAATCCAGCCATTCTTACAGCAGGTATTAAAGTCAATGCACTTTCTAAGCCAAAAGTCATTGGAAAGAGTTAAGGCAGAAGCACTGAATCTTTTGGGGTCCATCAATTTCAATTTATTTGCTCTAATTTTATGGATCAGTACTTGGTCTCTTCACTCTAGTGTCTATGAAATGTCAGTCCTTTGTGTGACAACTCCTGAATAAAATGACCTGCATATGTAACCATAATTTCCACACTTTTCCAGCATTCAAAAATTTACCACAAAATATGTGTCTGGTAGAAATAGGCTGATGCAGTGGCAGAGTACAGCAGTACAGCTTGCTTTGTTTCCCTTGGCATTGCCAGTGGCATAAAATCCAGTTGACTGCACTTCCATGGTACAATTCTAGTAGTCTGGAGAGTTCTGTTTGTGCAAAACAGACGTGGTTTGCCATTTGCCAGAAATATTTTTGTTAGGAAGTATATATTTATACATTATGCAAACTGAATTATATAAAACACATAATAATTATACTTTTTTTTAAAGCAGCTGGAATTACTTTACTAATAATATAACTGATGCTAACCACGTTTGGTTTTCGCTGTTTTTTTCAGTGTGTTTTTTTNGGAAGAGAAGATTTGGTTTCTGAAACTGCACCCAGGTCCACTGGGTCTGCCCTCTTCCTGAGCAGAAGGAAGAGGCAACAGTTCCCTTATCCTAGAAAGAGCTGATTAGCAGGATTATTATATGTGCTTAAAAGTAAGAGAGCAAGCACGTTTTTAAACACCTTCAGGCTTCTCAGTTTATGCCAGAGAACTACAGGGGGTTTTGTGTTTTGGGTTTTTTTTTTTTTTTTTTTTTTTTTGAGGTGTTTTTTTGGTGACAGTCTCTAGAATCCAGGTCTTAAGTGAAAATGTACAGAGGAAATCTATTTGTTTCTTCCTCTGCCTCCATCCACTTGTCATTTTATCTTTGATATGTGTGTCAAAATATTCCTTTATCAATGAACAATTCCTGATGCATAGTCATTAGCAGAAAAGTATGGAACCTTAATTATAAGGTTTTACAAGCTAAATACCTTGCTTTTGTTCTTCCATGATATTTTCCAAAAGTCACTTTCCTATTCCCTCCATCCTATGCAGTTCAAGAGGGGAAGGAGGCATCCTAAAACTACTAAGGGTAATCCTCAGAAGGGTGGCAAGGAGACAGGAAGGTTTTAGGATAAATCAGTTAGTTTCATTCTGCATTGAAGGGAAAAATCTTTCCAGTCCCACAGATGACCAAGATGACTCATCATAGCGCTCAAAAATCAAGCCTAAAGAGTTCCAGGGACTTGTGAGTCATCACTGTGCTCGGGGGGTAAAGGGGCGGAAGAAGAACCCTTAATATTTTTTAATGTCTTTCCATTGCAGTTGCCGTTAGTAAGATATCAAACCTTTGACCTTGTGCATTAATTTGGTCTAAAGTTTTAGAGGGTGTACTCTTTAAATTGCACATTCATGCTTTGTCAATATTTTTAACCATCGTGTGTATAATAGGAAGAAAAGAAAACAGGCAAAACAGTACAGAAGCTCATCCACCCATTATGCTCAGTCTGCCATTAAAGTTCACTGACTAATGGATTTCGGATGCAGATGGAAGTTTTCGCACCACTGAGGTATTGCTTTGACAGATCAGGCACAATAGCTGTGACTGTTAGTCTTTCAAGCCTGAAGAGTTTTCTTTCATGGCTTCAAAAGAAACCTTTCCAGAGCAGCAAGATACTCACAGCAGCCAACATTTTAATGTAGATAAAAAAAAAAAAAATGAAAGGAGAGGAAAAGCTGATTTCTTTTTTCAATAACAAAGGACTCAACAAGCTTGCTTCAATACTGCAAGGATAAATTAAGTTAACTAGACAAAAGAAAGAGAAGTTCTTAAAGAACAAATGAAGTTCCACCATGTCCACATAATGAAAAGTCATGTTTGAAGTAAGATATTCCAACAAGTTGAATTATAGCTTAAAAAACACTAAAAAGAACTAATAAATGTTAATAAATAATGTAACAATCTTTCTGAGATTATAAGATGCCATGTACCTTAACTTATTAGAAAAGAATAGACAGGTATCTGAACATACTATTATTAAGATAAATAAATAGAACAATTAATGTATATGAATGACCCCCAAGATATGTATTTATAAACAAGAAAAAATGAATTCTATTGTCTGTAATCCTACTGTCTTCAGTGGACACTAAATTATGTTGTGAAGACCTTTCTTTTATTACCAGCATCTTCTCTTACCTTTCTTTCTACTCTTTCTTGCTATTTTAAACATAATTTAAAGGTATTTATTGTACAATAAAGGCATTGAAACCCAGAGAGAAATCACCTTCTATTTTTGCTTTAATCTTAAATTTGAAAAATGTTTTTAATTATTTTTTTTAAGGCTACATTGGAATATATTGAGTAAACAATACACTCCATTCCAAAAGTGAAGCAAATAAATGAACTGGTAATAGAAATCTATACAAACTGGTGTAACTCTACTAATAGTATAAGTGACAGTACAGAAAGCACTGGAACATATTCATGGGACTGGTAAAAGTAGAAAAACATAGAATAATTTATAAGACTGGTGCCATACTTTATATGAGATTGTAGCAAGTGTCTAACTTGGGTGCAAGATGTAATACTCATGTAAAATCCCTATGTAATAAATGGAGAAAAACAAGTGCCTCTAAATGGTTACTCCGAGTATGAAGCTACTATTAATACCAGTAGGTCTCATAAGCCTCAGAGTCCTCCTACCTTGGAGGTAGAAAGGAACAGCAGCACCTCCTGCTTCACAGAAAAAGCATACTTAAGGAAAATATAATTTAAATAATATTAAATAACTGTATAATTTATGAATATTGATGGTTTTCAGCAGTTATGTTCCAATAGTCTTTGACCCCATTACTGTCTCCTGTTTATCTTTCTCACTTCATTTCAGGCGTCACTCACAACACTTTAGTGTTATTTTAGCAATGGGTACTGTACCTATTTCTTTTGCTTAAGAACATAGTTCCTATATACTGCTTCTACTGCATCCTCCTTTCACCAAGCAGGCCAAACCAGACTTTTCTTTTTATTTAAAATACTCATGCAGAACAAAACATTGCTACTGGTACTCGCTCTCTTCTCAACACTTAATAAATGCAGTTTCTTTTATTCCATACAATTCATGTTCATAGGGCTACTCAGACTGGCCTCTGCATCTGTTGTAGTTGTTTCTCAGTGCTATACTCATATCTTGGCCTAATATCTTGCTTTCTGAAGCCCTACAGTTTTCACCTGCTTTAGCTGAGTTATTGTTATTGTTTGCTTTTGTGAATTATCATGGGAACTATCTCTTACCATGAATCTCCCCTATCTGCATCTGACCAGCATGTCTGTCCCTTTTTGTATCTCTGATATATTTTACGGAGAGCATGATCAGATTTGGATATTAAAGTTCCATGTTATATTTTATAAGAAAAACTGCAATTAAATATGCCATTGTTACATTCATTTCAAAATACTACTTACTGACACTTTATATATATTAATTTTTTTGTGCAATAAGCTAAACTAATCTGTTTTCAGCTAAACCCCCCAACTACAATTTCTATATCTGCTTGATATGACCTTTGCTTTTGCTGGAAATGTGCCTTTAATAACAGGTGTTATTACTTTTAGGCAAGTTTAATTGTGTTCAGATTTAAAATACCGAGATTCTTTAAGTAGATACTGAAAAAGCTTTGCACTTATTCGGTATCTTTTAGTTTTGTTAGTAGGAATATATTTACTATTTCCTCTTTCAGCCCTGTTTTGACATCTAGACCAAATCAATCTACCTATGCCAAATGCAGAGTTATTAACCTTTTACTACATGTGCATTATTCTGATTTTTATCTAAATTCAAGGGTTCCTGCCCCCCAAAACTAACTTTTACTCTTCTGAACAACTTCTACGGAAATAATCAATTTGATAACAGGGCATTGCATGAGGACTTAATGGAAAGGAAGTGAAAAATTTAGGATTATATTTGGAAAATTACATTTTAAACTCTTATTTTAGGTTTAGTTTTTAATTTTGTTTCGGTTTAGTTAATATTGGAAAAAGAATTTCACTACCTTCTTTAAGTACTGTTGTTTAGAACTTAACCTTATCTAATCCTTGTTCTGTTGTCAAAGCATTCAAGTCTCCCTGGAAAATCACTCCAGTTGTTTTGGTAGCCTCAAAGCAAACTTTAACTTAATAGTCCTAACAGCAAGCTCATTTATTAGTGGGAATAATCATAGGTATTGGACTAATTATGCTCCTGGTTTTAAATTCAGTTTTGGAGAGGCAAAAATTTCTCCAGGCAGGAATATCTTGCAGTGAGTGACTCCAGGAGAGAGAGCCACCAGTCTGGGATCTCAGCAATAATTACCTCCCCCCTAAAATCTGAAGCACATGAATGGGGGAAATCAGAAATAAACTTTAACAAAATGAGCATCAACCACAACAACGTCTGCCTTCATGGTGTGGCTCCGTGTTGGCCTATTAATTCAGAGACAGAAATCCATCTCCAAGGCTTCTGCAAACTTCAGCAGGAATACCTTTTTGGTCAAAGGATTTGTTCCCCTAAGAGCAGAACTTCTTCTGCGTCATTCAAAGTAATAAAATCCTGAATTAGGTGGTTTGAATCCTGACAATAATATGAACAGTCTTATTTGGTGAGGCCCACGCTAACCATCTCCCCTTCAACAGAGAAAAGCAGCCTTAATGCATTTACTTAATGCACCTTCGTGACATCGGCATGGAAAGCAAGTGCAATCAACTCCATTGCAGTTTATCAGGTCAATGATCCTTGATCTAAAAGAGATTTATGTAGAGCTTCTAATGAAGTACTACCAGCCGTGTGTGGGTTTTTTTAGAGTACCTTTTCATCTCTTGTTTTTAGCAACAAAATATTAAGACCTTGAATTGAATTGAATTGAATTGAGTCACTGACAAAGCAAAATGTGCCCAAAGGAGTTATCAGAATATAGGGAAAAAATAATGTATCTTTGCCAACTATGCGTTGATGTAGAATATTGTTTTGACTGAGATTTCTTTGAGGGCAACAAATATCATAAGAATAGGCTGCAGTCAAACTTTTGGAATATATTATTTTTTGTGGTTACTTGTTTAACTGAAATATCAAAAGAAACGCCTTAATAAAATCGCACAGGCTTCCCACACGTCAAAAATCACTACCCAAACCAGAGATCTGCAATGAAAAATTGTGGATCCAAACTAGTGAAAGCAGGATAAGAGAAAGGAAAATCCAAATTCCTTAGTATTCAACTGAATTTAAAATAACAAGGTAGAAGATACATAATGAAGGCTGAAGTATAAACTCAACATCGACTGTATAACATAATTTAAAAGTCATGTCAATTGCCACAGCAGTAAAGGGAGGAAAAGGTCAGATTATTCATCTTTATCTTTCTTTATGCAACAATACTGTCATTGAATAAAAAAAAAAGAAAAAAATTTAAAAATCTTCTATCCATCTATAATATGCACTAGGTTAAAAGTCTCTTTACCTCATACCCCAGTATTACAACACCAAGTTCATTATAAATTAACCTATAATTTTATCTTTTCTGATTACAGGATCAGTTCCAGAACTCTTCTCACAAATTTAATTCTTATGTTGAAACACAAGCATGGCAGTACCAATAGGGCCAAATTTAAATGTGATTCTGTGTATCTAAGCTAAGGGGAAGTCTTATATCTCTGAGATTTTGCTGCTGTTGTTTGCATATTTATGGGTATTTTGGTATAGGTTTTGTATTTTCTATTTTTTCTTCAGTTGAATGAAGGTAAGAAAACAGAGATTCTGATACAATAATGTAAGTCCCAGTTGATTTGGAAAGATTCAAAGTGTAATAAAGCAGTAAAACTGAAAGATCTGGCAACACTGATGGGGTAGGTCCTCCTGCAACATGTCAGGTGCAGTCACTGAATGGGCTCTTTGGACAATTTTGTGTCTTTGGCTCCAATTAAGATCCATTTTCCTCGTTGACCCTAAGCCTGCTTAGCTGCCTGCCAAAGCCAGCATCACAAACTGTTGCCACTTAAGGTTTTTCAATTTACTGCTTAATATAGATGAGTTTCTCAATAGCTATTTTTCTCCAAAATAAGGTGTCACAAATGGAAGACTTGTAAATATAAGTCATCTCTGTGGTGGTGACAGGCTTTGTTTTCTTGCTAGCAGGACATTTAAATTGTACTGCTTGGCTGCAGAATCTCCCGCTGCGCTGCTACATTCAGAAACCATTATCACTGTAGGAAATAATAGCAAGTGGATATACTAATTAGGAGTTTTGAAAAATAATGATGAAGATAAGGTTTATCTACATCTCTGTGATTCACAGCTATGTGAAGCAAAATAGCTAAAGAATGACATAGTAATTCAAGTAATTACATTTTATTGTAAATAGATTTGTCTGCTACCACTTTGGGCTAGGAAGAAATACCTAGAAAGGTACATTTATATGAGGTTATTTGACAGTGAGGTTCATATGAGAGATTTACCACCTCATAGGCCTTGGACAAATCATGGAACTTTTGTTTCTGCATCTCCAAAGCAATATTAGGGTTAAGAGTAAAAAGTTTCTCGGAGGATAATGATTAATGTAGGCAAAGGTGCTGTGATATCTAACCACGTAGCACTGGAGAATAAATTTAGAAAGAAAAATGCTTTAGACTGGGTATTAAGAAAAATTTCTTTAGCCAAGGGGTTGTCAAACACTGCAACGGGCTGTTCAGGGAAGTGGTGGAGTCACCATCCCTGGAGATATTTAAAAACAATATAGATCTGTTGCTTAGGGACATGGTTTAGTGGTGGACTTGGCAGTGTTAGGTTTACAGTTGGACTTGATGCTTTTAAAGATTTTTTACAACCCAAATTGTTCTATGATTCTATGGTGTCATTTAAAAGAAAATCTGATGGTCTAAGGCACAGTTTCTATCATTTTTAAAAATCTGCTGTGAAAAGAATGAGAAGATACAAGCAGAGGGTGTAAATCTGAAGAGCTAGACTAAGCCTGAGAAAATTCAGAAAACTTCAGATTTTTTTCTTTCCTCCAAACTGACTCTTTTCATGCAGCTCCTCGTATACCTACGTTTCCCTTGGTACTGGATGGCTTCTGTAATGTGGCAAAGAAACAGCATAAATATCATCACAAATACTCACCCACACCTTTTGTAATAAATTTTACTGCCATGGGAATTAAAAACTAAAATATTTACTCATACGTGAACTCTACATTATCATTCTGCTTACATTTAATTTCGTATCTGATATGGAAAAGAGAGGTTCAGCTGTATGGAATGAAAGAGGTTAGGCATAAACTCTGAAATATATCTTAGGGTAAACTAGAATTTTATAAAACATTTGAGGTTCTGTAAGGGAAGTAGGTGAAGAAAATAATTATTGAAAGATTCCTTCAAAGTGAAAGAGGGTAGGTTTAAATCAGATATTAGGAAGAAATTCTTTACTGTGAGGGTGAGGCAATGAACAGGTTGCTCAGAGAAGCTGTGGCTGCCCCATCCCTGGAAGTTTTCAAGGCCAGGTTAGATGGAGTTCTGAGCAACCTGGTCTAGTGGAAGGTGTCCCTGCCCATGGCAGGTGGTTGGAACTGGATGATCTTTAAGTTCCCTTCCAACCCAGGTGATTCTCTGATTCTATAATTGTTGAACATAAATTCAACTTGAAATACTGACAGAGATAGTGTCTCTGCCCTTTCTAAAGACATATACAGGTAAATATGCATGTGTGTTTTTTGTCTATGTGTGTCCAGGAGTCTTTCTCAGTTACATCATCTATGTATATGTGGTAAAATGTAGACATAACTTCTCTTTTTCATCCCTGGTTCACCATATATTTAATATAGGAAAATCAGACATGATTAATATGAGAGACACAGAATGCTTGTCGTGCTGCTGCTCTGGGTGGCCAACAGAACAGGGTGGCAGGAGCAGTGCTGTACCACAGCAGCATTCTGTGAAAGTCTGATGAGGAACAAGAAATAATGTAGTTGCAGGTGACTGTGATTGCAATGAGCATCGCAGAAGAAAGGTAAGAAAGTGTAAAGCTGAGCATAAACCCAAGACTGGAGGCAGGAGAGATCAGGGGAATACTCTATCAAAGTCTTTTTGTTCATACCCCTTTTTAATAGCACACACACAACTCATAATGCCTACTCTAGAATTTAAGATTACCTGGTTTGTCGGTTTTCTTTCCTTTGAGTCTGGAATGTTATAAAATGAAAGAGTTGTCATGCTTTGCCCATAAAAGTAATGAAAAGAAGTAGTTTTTCCTAAGTATCCCAGACTTTAGGATGTAAAATGAATTTCTTATTTGGTGGGTATACTGACACAATAATTATACCTCACAAAGTATAGTTTAATTAGAACTCACATAAACCTGTGAGTTCTGATTAAATAGCATAATGAGTTTAAATGCTATTTGTCTCTTTCAGACCTCACCTATTGTCCTGACTGATAAATTATACGGCAAACTTCGCCGAGAAACACAACGGTAGTTTTTTCTGAATGCTAAGGAAAGTGACAAAACTTAAATTACCTTTCCTTTAAAAGTGCTTCATATGAAACCAATGTCCATAATTTGCACTTCAACAATGTTTTTAGTATTGAGCCTCAGTCCCACAAACTCTAATGCAGGTGCTTAACTTCATTCACCAGAAGTCAAATAGTTGATCTCACTTTTCCAGCTGGGTTGTATTTCTACTCTTTGCAGTTGCCAGGCATTCAGCTCAGCTTATACAAATATCCCTATGTACAAAAATGCAATGTATCTGCAACACTTCAGATAACACAAGCAATAGAAGAGAGTAAAGTCATTTATCTAACAGATCGCTTGCTTCCTGATTTACAGAAACATTGCAAGGTATCAGTGTTGGCTCAAGAGAGCTGAAAAGTCTCTGAAAATATTTTGAATCCTTCTGTGAATGCAAAAAAAGACCAGTGAAAATCTGAAGTGCTGGTGCAAGCTAAGGTATTTTAGAGAAGGCATTAGGCAGGAAGGATACTAAATGTATGATCCAAGAGAATATGGATCATTTACTGGCCTTTACTATGAGGCCAGTAAGGTTCTGCTATTGCCTCCACTGCACATTTCCTAATAATTTCACAGTGAATAATTCCAACTTGTCATAGAGTTCTTCATGAAGGCATTTCGATGCTGGAGGTTATAGTCATGAAAATCTGAGATGCTTAAAATGTGCAGAAGAAACAGTTGTTCATGCGTTGTAGAGACATGCAGGAAAAGGGTCTGAACTGAAAGGTTTATCCTGCTGCTCTGATGTTTTCCCTCTTTTTTGTTAAGCCACCAGTGTACTAAAATCTGGAATTAGGTCTCTTCTGTCCTGGCACATGCTCTGTACCCACATGATCTGGCCAGATGTTAAAACAACCTTCTCTTGTTTTTTTTTTATTCAGGGCAAAGTGTATTGCTCTTCTGTACCATTCCTGGAACTCACTTTAAGTTGATGGTTGCATCATATTTCTACATAAAATGGAGGCAAAATCCCCACTATCATTTGGGTAAATTGGGATAAGCTTCTAGCCTGAAGCTTCCTGGGTTCAGGAGTGGAGATGAGAAGACAGCAAGAATTACATAGGTAAGGGTAAAAGCCTATGTGTGTGCCTGTTTCAGCATCCATAAAGTATCACTAGTCTATGGGTTAATCGTTCAGAATAGATTGAGTTGTGTGTGGGTTTAGCTCTAATAATATTGAACTTTGAAATATTATTAAAATCTGACAGGAGAAATGCAAAGTTAACTGTTTCTCATATGTGATATGCTGCCTGTCTTACATGAAGTTAAGCTTCACACATACACAGAAGACAAAAAGTTTGCTTGTGTATTCAGCTGTTCGTGCTGAAGCCCATATTTTCAGCATCAGTCAGGAAATTGCAACTTGGGGTGGATATCAATATAAAATAGGGTTTCAATGCATCCAGCTTCTACTACAGGTCTTTCTTTGAGTCACTGTTAAATCTGTTTGTCGTAAGCTCCTGACTTCATTGTAAAAATGAAAAGAATTATTGTTCAGGACTATCACTGTCAAGTCACACACAATATTCAATCTCACTATGGTTTTATACAAAATGTTTGCTCTCACTATGTTTCCCAAAATTTCTTGGTTTTTTTGGGTTCTGTTTCCTTGTTTGTTGCATTTAATGAAATAAAAGCAGTTTTATAGTAATATAGCTACTTAAAGTAATTTAAATCTTAATCTAATGATTTTTGTTCTACATTAATTTTGTAATTAAGAGTGAGAATGGAGATCACGGCTGACAACATTCATAAGCCAAGTTTCTAATTCCTTGATTAGTTCCTTGCAGGAGAATTGAAAGCAGACAATTTGATTTGTTTTCTCCATGGGAATGATACAACCATGAACAGGAGTCACTGGAAAAAAAAGAAAATCCAAACCTAAGTGTCCACTCATGGCTCAAGATATTGAATTGGTTAAATATAGTCAATAGTACAAAAGGTCTTGATGTGAATTCTCAAGGATTATTTACCAAGGAGGACAAAATTTTGCAAGAAAAAAGCAAGGTTTCTTTGCATATTACATTATTTTATGGGAAACATTGGTGTTTAGACTTAAAAAAATATATTTGTATTCATATTCTGAATATTCTCAGTAGTGTTTTCTAGGTAAAGACAATATGTTTGCACCAGTTTCCATAGAAATCAGTGCTCATACAGTTTAAATTTTTATGAGTCAAGCTCATATGAAGTTTCAAGATGTAGTTTTCCCTGAAATCTCTGTCACACCACTCCAGAGTTGACTAAAATCTTCTCAGTAGAAAGAATCCCTTAGTCTAAAGTGGGATGAGGAGGGTGACATCTCAATGAAAAAAAGAATAAAAATCTTCATTTTTTTTAGCCCATATAATTTGCTGTTTGGCAAATAAATAGATCTCTGTGATTCATGGGATTAATATCAAATTGCAAGACAGAAAGTTGCTTTCTGGGATTTTGAAGACATGACCTTTCAGTGTTCCCACAGAAGCCCTCAATATAATTTCTTCTTGATTTTATCAAATCAGGTTTCTAACTGTGTTCAAATGAGTTTTCTTGAACTTTGCAACTCGAGGATTCAGAACTGAGTGTTTCACCCATTAATAAAAGATAGTTTGTCTTGCTTAGTATGGGAAGAAGTAAGGTGGTCATAAATTCACAAACAAAGTATGTATCACAAACACTGTATGTATTCCACCACAGCTGAATCAAGAATAGTGGTTGAAGCAATATTCATTTATAAAGCACAGCAGTGTTCATATAATACTGAGTTATGTAATTTTAAGTGTTTTAATTTCTGGAGTTCAGAGAGCTAAATTATTTACCTTTCTCTGCATACATTTGAAAACTCCATTATTCTTTGTGAAGGGAAAGGGGAAAAGGTATACCAACTGTTTGTAAGTTTGAATTTTACAACTGTGCCATGCAAACTGTAAATTGTTCACAGCAGGTGTTGTCTATAGGTCAGAGACAAAGAATACCATCAGGTGGCTGCTCCAGATGTTAATCTCCATCTACACAGAGAAAGCAGACTCAAATAGTACCTGAGTAACTTCTTCAGTGTTCCAGATCTCTGTCTTGTGAGGAAAGGCAATATAAATCTCTTATCCTGTCTAATTCATTATACTCAAGGGAGTTTTTTCTCACTCTTTCATTACCCGCATGTCAGTCACAGAATCACAGAATGGTTGAAGTGGAAAGTGAACTCTGGAGGTCATCTGATCCAATCCTGTTGCTGTAGAAGTTTCACCTAGAGCAGTTATCCCAGGACTGTGTCCAAAAAGCTTCTGAGTATTTCCAAGGATAGTGCTTGAACTCCCTGAGAAATTGTCTCCAATGCTCAGTCAGCCTCACAGTAAAAAAAAAAGAAAAGAAACAAACCCCCACTATTCCTAATGTTCAGATAGAGGTTCCTGTGTTTTAGTTTCTGTTTATTTTCTCTTATCCCCTCACTGGACTCCTCTGGAAAGAGTCTTGCTACTTCTAGGCCCCCTTTTGATTTGTTTAAATCCATCCATAAGATGCCCCCCTGAGGTCCCACAGCTCATTTAGCCTTTCTTCATAGGAGAGATGCTGCAGCCCCTTAGTTATTTTACTGGCCCTTCACTGAACTCTATCCAGAAGCATCATGTCTCCCTTGTAGTTTCACCCCTCCATACTTCCACCTTCTGTATACTTTTTCCCTGCTTCCACCTTCTGTACATGTCAAAGGATTAAGTTCAAACCCAAATGCAAATTAGAGTATGAGTCAGAAAGGCTTAGGTTGCCATTTGCTGCCAATATTCAAGGTACTTGATAAGATGTATTTTACAACAAGCCACTCATTCCCAAGGCTGACTGTCAGGCTCATCTGCTCTATGCTATGAGCATTCTCCTTATATTCTTGACACCCTGCTGGAGTCACATTTTCCTGTGTATCCTACCTGCTTTGTGCTTGGAGCTGGACAGCAACTCAGAAAGGTAACTATCATTTGGAAGACTGGTATTTAAGGTAACAGCATCACTCTAAAATAAGTCAGAAGAGGAAGAGATCAGTTTCAGCGCCTGTTTTCTAAAAAATGTTAAAAAACCTTTACAATTTCCCAAGCAGCTCATAAATGTAAAGGACTTTCTATAAATCCACATTGGGAAAGTAACACATGAATTTTGAAGTCTGCTCATTCATCAGTGCCAGTGGCCCATTCTCCAAGTCTTTTGTTTAGGAAAAAGACACTGTGTGCAGAAAATCAATCAATTATTTCTTTTATGGTTAACATTTGCTTTTTACATAGTCTAACACTCTTAACTTGAATTTACGTTTCCAGTCATTTGATCACACAAAAAATGACTTACCAACATTTCTAGTCTATATCAGAGAATATTCTGAGTTGGACAGGACCCACAAAGTTAGAGAGAAAATACTTTAAAAATTGATTTTAACTCTTCCAAAACATGTGAAAAGCAGGAAAAATGCAGGAGAGTTTGTTGGTTTGTTGGTTTGTTTCGTGTTTGTTTGGGGTTTTGTTAGTTATTCTAAAATTATGTTGTTGTTGTTATATTATTATTATTATTATTATTATTATTATTATTATTATTATTATTATTATTATTATTATTATTATTATTATTATTATTATCATTATTATTATTATTCAGGGTTCCTGATCTGCATTAATGGAATTCTTTGTGTTCACAACAGTGCCTACAGCTTTAGGGTCTATAATTTTAATTGACTGAATATTAGGCCTGAAAATGGCCAGCATCACACAGTTTTAACAGGAAAGAGGGAAGATTGATTCCATTGGCATTTATCTGACACTCAAATGTCATGTAACCATGTCTCCATGTCTAAAAGGCCTAAAGCTGCTATCAAATTGGATTATAAAAAGAAGAGAATGTAATCAACAAGAAATGAGTTTTAAAGGCTTTATTAATAGCTTAGATGAAAATCAAATTTGATCGTTTATACTGTAATTATATTGTCTCTTCACCTTCTAGCCACTGTTTGCTTAAATCTGACTTTTGAAAATGTTAGATATTGAGTTATTCTCCCACCAGAACTAATTACCCTTAATCAATGCTAACTCCTTGATTTTGTCACCTTTTTCCCCAAATGCACAGCAAACAGAAATGCATGCTTTAATTTGCTGCTGTTTCAAAAAAAATCGAAGCCATATTGTGCATTTTAATAAAAAAGCCTCCTCTTATTTCCATGTGCAGTTGGGAGGTAAACATGAACTGTTAATAGCAAAGACAGAAAAGTAACTTTGAAAACCAGAATTCTGTATTAAATTTTTGTTAAAAGTTAGGAGGTTTTTCATGCCTCAACTTTTTTCTTCTCAGAAGATCATTGGATGGGGACATAGCTCCACTGAAGGACTTGGTTACATTAAGGGGTCTCAAAAATGACAAAGAAAAAAAAAAATGATTGTGAAAAAGTGCAGGGAAGGTAATGTGTCACCATACTGTGAAAACTTTAATAACAGTGACTGAACGTTGATATCATTTTTAGCCCATACTTTGTCAAAATGTCCTCAAAGGTACTTTCAGAATGTGCAGTAAAATTTTTCTTACCTTCCTGGCTTTTCCGTAAATCTGTTTGGTTATGCTTGAAGAGCTGAAGTGCTCAAATACCATCTGGTAGGTAACAAAACAAAGGTAAAGGATATACAGGCTGGAATGATTAATGCTACAGTGTTATCTAAAAGTGAAGGTTTTATCTACAATAAGGATATCAGGCACTGTGTGAGCACCAGTCCAACTTCCTAATGAATTAAGTTGCAATCTGTAAAAAATATGGTTTGCTACAATTTATTGGCATCCCAGCACTCCAGATTTGCAATTCTGTCAATGGCTAGAAATTCTGGAATAGAACTTTTCTGCAAGTAGTGTTCAGAGTCAGAGAGAAGATAGATCTGCAAATCTAAAATCTGTCTCAGGCACTGCTAACTGGTGAGTTTAAATCATGCTAAAAAGAAGTAGTTGTGGAACTGAATAATGAAATTAAATGCTGTTCACATAAGGGTAAGGATAAGATGGATATAGAAGCAGTAAAAGCCAGGGCTGTTCATTTGACTTCATCAGGATTTCTGGAAGTGACTGTGAAAAAAGAACTGTGCTTTGTGACATCTTTGGGTGGTGAGAAGAGTAAAACTTTGAGTGATAGATTATTGGCAGATGAGTATTTGGGGAAGTGTCACCATATGCTTGCCCTGTTTTTTCACACTTCCCTGGGCATCTGCTTTTGACCACTGTCAGTAAGAACACACAGCACCAGATGGATTTTTGAACTGTTCTTGTGTTACCACCTTATACTTGAAGGCAGTGGGAACAAAGTAATTGTGTAAAAATAAGGTATTTGCCCAATCTGAGACAGAAAATGGGCACAATAAGAGTAGGCCTGAGAACTGTCTTCCTCTTGATGAACTGGTTCACATTCAAAAACAGAGTCGACCTGACAGCTTTGTCTAAACATACTCATAAATTATAAAGACATCTCTTTAAGAGCAATTTTCTCTCATTTCTGGAATACACAGTTAAACTTTCCAGTAAAACTTGAAGATTACTGGCACACATGTTCAACAAAGGATAAGAGAAAAACCCCTTAGCACATAATTTTATTTTGTAGCAGTTTCTTGAAACTCTTCTATATTTCAGCATGACTAGTTGCAAACTAAAAATAAAATTAATCTCAGATGCCTTGCTCTCAGGGCATTTGTTCCCCTCTGATTATTGAATACTATGGATTTTTTTTTTTCCCATCACAGGTTGAGTTTGCCCAGTGTGAGCTGTATCATTACATGGTGTGTGGCACACTGACCTTCCCATAAGCAGAAGGCTGTGAAAACATGAATTCAGTGCAGCATGAACAAAAGAGAAAATAAATTTTGCTTTCATTTCATAAATAAAGACTAATGGTATTTATTTTATAAATAAAGACTTTTTAATCATTGAAATAGTCTTTTCTTTCAGCAGTGTTTTCAAAAAAGCATCTCAAAAGTGGATAGCCATTTGTAATCATATTCGAATGGGCAATCTTTTGTGGAGTTTAATTTTTTTTATTTATTTTTTAGTTACGTGATTGGTGTTTCTCTGCTTCGTTGAAATAAACAGTTTTACTCATATTGTTCATATCAGAATACCCCAGAATGCAATCACATATATTACAATTATAGATAATACTAAGTGTAAAAAAAATTAAAATCCAAATATGTTGTTTTAAAGTTCAACCATCTGTACAAGCAGACAGTCATCAAATAAATCACTAACAGATAGAAGCTGAAAATCTGCTTATATTTTTTTTTTAAATGCTAAAAAGCCTAGAAAAAAAAAATCAGTATTATTTCACCTTTAAAAATAAGAAAGTTAGATCTTTTTTATCCCAAAAGTTCTGGGTTAATTAGAAAACAACCAAGGTATCATGACAGTTTCAGTTCCAGTTAAGAAACTGGAAGCTGAACAACCAAGTGGAAAAATGTCTTTTAAGAGGCATGGAAAAGCTAACTTGGATTTGTCGTGAAAAAAGCTTTGTCAGACCAGTTTAATTTCCTTCTCTGACATGGCAATAAGATTTGTGGATAGAGAAGAAGTTGCAAATGTCATTTTTCTGTGCTGGTAAGACTTCTGACACATGACATTTTTATGTGCAAAGGAGGAAGCACGGTCTGGCTGAAAATAACGTACTGGGCTGTGCACTCATTGGAAATCTGAATGCCTGCCAGTGCTTTGCTATTAACCATGAGAGGTTATCCAGCAGAATTAGACTTTTGCTGTTTTCAACATTTTCATTGACAATCAGAATGAAGAAATCTGCCTATTCAACTCAGAAATTACATCACTTTGAAGGAGGTTGCTCATATACAGGAGAGGGTATTTGGGACTCAAAATGATCTTGAAAAATGGATGATGTAAGATATGAAAGATGCATGATGCTCTTTAACAGAGGAAAGGGCGAGGTGCTGCCATTCAGGTGAATTCATGTGGCAACCCAGAACTTTGTAGGCAGCAGCTATTCAGTAAAGACATCAAGATACATCATTGAATCTAAAGATGAGGGTGCACCAAGAACACCTCAGTGTCCTCAAAGAGAATGATCTATTTAGTGACCAACTGATGACCAAAATGGTCAAATGCTGAGAAGAGGAACAATAATTGGAATGGTTGTGAATAAACAAATGTGTCCTACACTTTTCTGGACTATTTTGGCCATGAGTCATGCTTCAAGGTGATGTGTTGCAGAAGTGAGGAAAAAGAATGATTGGCCATCAATGAAATATGTCCTACTTCGGGTCTTTTAGTCAAAAGAAACAACTACTGAGAAGAAACAACTACTCAGAATAAACAACTACTGAGAATAAACGTGACACAGATGTCCAAAGACTTGAACTGTAGCTGAAAGAAAGAAAACCTGTAAAGATAGGATTTCCATGTACAGTTTTCTACTGTGGAAGTAAGTGAAGTGGTCTTCACCCATAGAAAACTTGAAGATCAATGTAGAGAAAGAGGATTATTGTCTAAGTTATCATGTCCAAGGGCAGGTAACAGATTTGCTAATCTCTCATAGGTCAATGATTCTGTGACTTCAAATTCTTTCACTTGTATTTACTTTACTAAGTAAAAATTGCTGGGGTTTGAACTAAATGTAGTTTTTGTCCTTTAATTATTTTTTCTTAGTATATCTTTAACCCTATCAGTAGAAGCCATCTCTAGCCAACCTATTTAAACTCTATTTACCCAAGTTACAGTAGGGACCTCTGCTGGATAATTACTTAGCCCACCTCTCTTTGACAAAGGATTAGGATGAAATTTCTTTTTTTCCACTGGCTACAGGAAAAGCCAGGGCCAGTTTAAAACAGATCCAATTTTTATGGTTAGCATTCATTTGAAAGAAATGTTATTACCTCTTCAGGTGTTAATTATTCTTTCCAATAATTATGAAAAGATATCACTAGCAATATTAATTTATATATATAAATTAGTTCTGTGGTGTGTTATTACTTTAGTTAATTGCATCTAGGGAAAGGCAGGAAAAGACTCAGATTTTTGATAGAGGACAGTCTCTCAAGGGGTCATTCAGTGACATTTGAACTATTTGCAGTCAGGTGAAATCATTATTAACATTTCCCCACAGAGCTCTTGTGTCTTTTATGAAAAAAAAACTGAAACAAGACAATAAATACAGCTTTGTTTTCCTTTCAGAGTTCTTGTATGATTGAGAAATTGGATTTTAGTTACCATGTAACTTTATCTAACACAAGTGATAAATGTGATTCTCTTTATTTATGTCATGTGCTCTTCAAAATCCACTCTTGCCCAGTAAATCTATAAAAAAAAAACCAAAAAAAAAACCCCCAAAACTAATGTTCGGATCTCTGTTTTGAGAAAATGGCAGGTTGTCCTTTGTAAACAAAAGTGATAGAATCACCAATAGAGAAAACTCTCCTTGACAAATTCACAGAACCTATCACTGGCAGGAAAAAAAAATCAGTTGTAATAGAAATAACAGATAACCCTTGAACATTTATATGTCAGCTTTTTCGGGATAATACTTTGTAGTCTCTTTATTTGGAAATAATTAGGTGTTAATAACATGACAGATGAGAAAGGAACATTATTCAACAATTTTTGTTTTATAGCTAGATAGCTTAGAATAGCATGTTTCATTCATTCATTTAATTAACAGTAGATCATATTTCTTTTTATGGCAGGAGCTGTGTTGCAGTCCCAGCAATTCTGGCCAGCCAGCAGCAGAATTACCAACTCCAGAGTCAAACCACTGAGAAGTTCTCCAAGTCATAACCTGTTTACCATCTCCCAAATCCACATCCACAATTATAAAAATCCACAATTATAAAATTAGATTAGTTTGTTCAGGACTTAAGCATCAAATGAAACTGAAATGGTGAAACCTAACAAGGTATTACCTTGCACCTTTCATCATTAGCAGGACCTTTACCATCATGGTTAATCTTCTTAGCAACTCTTCACTTCAAAGAAATGTTGCAAAGTTTTGCATAAAAATTAGACTCACACATCCCTCCTCACTAACATTTAAGCTTTCCATTATTGTGGAAGGAATTGAAAAAAAAACATGTAACAATCTTACTAAGATTGAGTGACCAAGGTATCTGCTCTGTGGGAAGCTTTTTCTGTAACTGAGGTCAAGGAAGGTGATTTCTAGCCTTTTCACTGTTTTGTAAATGTACAACAATGTAAGTGAGTGTTCAGGAGTAAAGTGGTTCCCTAGAATTTTCCAAACTACAGTTTGTGACTCTGGGTGTCCTTGTTTCATCACACATAAGTAGATGTTTACTTGCTTTTATGCAGGTTTGCATTACAAGTTCTTCTCTCCTCTTTTTCTGGATATCTTGTTACATTTTAAATCCCATGGAGAAGAGCTCCTGCAGTACCAACAGAGCAGAAAATGTTGCAATAAGATGCAAAAGGCTGAGAGTTTGAAGTCATAGGTCTTTGAAGTCACTCCAAATTAACACATTCCAGTAAATATTTGATTTTTCAGAAATTAAAACCAAAGTAATCATTGCTCGATTCCAGGAGTAACATTTAGAAACATTTTAGATGAACATTAAATGTACATCATGTGTTTAAGAAATCTGGTTTATACATTGGATAAGTTAGGAAGGAATACAGGTTATATAACTTAAACTTTCCTTCATTTTTTATTAAAAAAAATCACCACAGTGTTATAATCTCCTCCATAACTGGAGTTTTGCCTCACTTAAAATATCCTTTATAAAATATTAATTTGCAAGGTGAACAGCAGAGAAAATTGAGCCGTGTCCCATCTTCCTTTCAGCTGGGGATTCACATATTCTCCAAACATTTTTAGAGCAATACTTGAGCTCATTTTTGAGAGTACAGTTTCTCACACGCCCATTTAATCTGATCAAAGACAAGCAGAGGAAAAAAGACAGGAGTGACTGAGCAGACAAGACCAGAGGAGCCGGGGGGGCAGTGACTCCTCCATGGCCCTGGGCAAGGGGACAGAGGGCCAGACTAGGGGAGATCCACGAGGGACAGCGGGAGACAGGGCTGTGGTCACAGCTGCAACTTGGGTCTGAGGCCCATCCACCAGGAATCACCCTGAAAGAGCCAGGCCTGTAGGTCTGAGCTTGAATGGAGCTCCCAAGCCCATGGGCAGGGGTGTGGGTTCAGGTACCTGATAAAGCCATTCGAGGCAATAAAACAAGTTGTGGCCTCACAGCATCCTCAAGGTGGACAAGTGTTCACTACAAACCCCTTATTATTCTTCTTTAGATCAATGGAAAGTTTATTTAAATTCAGGGGTGTGAGGAAAATAAGGATCCCATGGACTTCAGTAAATTACATATTTGGTATATTACACAGTCACAGGATATAATCTCCTTTACTTGCCATCTGAGTGTTTGATATAGTTAGTAATGATATAGTTAATAATTGGTAGAACAGCTCTACTGAGGGATCCAGACAGTTTGAATCCAATAAAATTGGCTGAGGACAATTCTATGAGGTTCAGTAAGGCCGAGAACCAGGTCCTGAACTTGGATCACAACGACCCCCTGCAGCATGACAGGCTCAAGAAAGCGTGGCTGGAAAGTGGCCCAGCGCAAAAGGACCTGGGAGTGCTGGTCAACAGCAGCTGAACATGATCCAGCCTATGACCAGGTGGCCAAGAAGACCAATGGCATCCTGTCTTGTGTCAGTGTGGCCAGCAGGACCGGAGCCCTGTACTCAGCACTGGTAAGACCACACTGAATCCTGTGTCCAGTTCAGGGCCTCTCACTACAGAAAAGACACTGAGAGGCTGGAGTGTGTTCCTAGAGAAGGACAATGGAGCTGGGGAAGGGTCTGGAGCACAAATCTGATGAGAAGTGGCTGAGGGAGCTGGGAGTGTTTATTCTGGAGAAAAAGAGGCTCATGGGGGACCTTAGGCTCTCTACAACTCCCTGAGAGGAGGTTGTAGCCAGGGTTGGTCTCTTCTCCCAGTCAAAAAGCAACAGCATGAGAGGCAATGGCCTTGAGTTGCATCAGGGGTCTTTTAGATTTGGTATTTGGAAAAATTTCTTTACAGAAAGGGTTGTAAAGGAACAGGCTGTCCAGGGAAGTGATGCAGTCACCATCCCTGAAGGTATTTCAGATATGTGCAGATTTGGCAGTGAGCAACATGGTTCAGTGGTGGACTTGGCAGTGCTGGTTTGATGATCTTAAAACTTTTCCAATCCAAATGGTTCTATGAATCTATGATTTTGCAGTTAGGTTTTTCAAGAGACAGTTAATTTGTTCTGCCTTGGTAATCCGTAAGTCAAGAAAGTGCTTAGGTAGCAATCATATCACATATTTCTGAAATAGCAGTTCAGAGCGAGTCTGCCGGAAAGTGGTGAATTTTTAATGACATGATGGAACAGGAAAGAGAAGTAGCTGAACAGACAATTCCAGAAGTGTAGACGTCTGCCAACAGGAAAAAAAAAAAAAAACAAACAAAAAAAACCCACCAACCAACAACAACAAAAAAAAACAAACCACAAAAAACCACAAACAAACAAACAAAAAAACCAAAAAAACCAAACCAAACACACAAGTCTAACTGATACAGTGGAGCAGGAAAATTTTTCACCCTGAAGATCAGGAAAAAAAAATAACACAATGAAGTAAGAATAAAATAAATTCATGAGCCAAGAGAGGCAGACAAAAAACATGCAAAAAGGAAAAAAAAAACAACTGTGGAAGATGGAACCTAGAACCTGAAAGGGAATTATGTACCAAAGGCTTAACATGTACCCATATTTCTCACATTTAGAGAAGCAGCAGGTGGATGATTTGCAAGATCTTGAGGAGGATGGAGGAACGTAAGACCATTAGAGATACCAGAGTGGAATGGTTTGATGATTGGGAACATTTTGACAGGATAAGTAGAGAAGCATGTCATGCAGGAGTGTCTAGGGAAAAGACATACCATATTCAGCATCCAATAGGCAGATGTTCCTGTCTGTGAAAAGGGAGCCCTGTCTTAAAAAATTAAAATGTATAATATAAAATATTTTCTGCTCTAACATAATTATTTTGGTAGTTAATCATAGCACATCATATACTCCAGATCAATAAAATGTTCAGCAAAAGTATGAAACTCAAATTTGGTCTGGAAGTGTTGCTTCTTTTAAGTGCTATCTGCACTTGAGCAAAATATCAGATCAATAGGAATTTTGCTTGCTGACATAACTCTGAGGTTATTTATCTTCAAAAGAAGGATTCTACCTCATTAAATGTGCTGCCTTCAGTCCAGCCAAGCACTAATTTTTGTTCTGGTAATACCAAGAATTTCTACAAGCAGTTCAATCCTTCTTTGTTATTATGCTCAAAATCTTGTTTATATGCAAAGAGAAAGGCATACATCATATATATAAAAATATGCATATTAAGCCAAGAATTTATTGTTAGTATGACTGAAATATTATTAGCATAAATCAAGGATTGCGTCTAATGTAATTTCTATAGAAAAGGAAAAAATAAAAGAAAGAAAATTAATGCAGTTACGATTCTTATACACATGTTAGCTATTACCCCTCCTGGAGCTCTGCTCATCCTCCCACTGCTCCTCTGGGTCCTAAGTTCAGAGGACTAATGCATGGTGTATGCTATAGAGAGTTTTCAACATCCTTCTCTGGCAGGATTATGATGCTGAAGTTGATCACTATTTCTTCCTTGGTCTAGGATTCACTTGGGGTAATTTTTCACGTGTTTGATAACACATTTAACACCTTTCTGCTCCTTCACTGCTCTGCAGTTCCATGTTCCACCAAATTTACTGTACATGGTGCCTTTTGCATATGTTAAATACCATTTCTGTGTTGCCTTTGCCACTCCTAAAGCCCATTTTGTCCTGGTCTGCATTTCAGTAAAGGACTAGGGCTGAGCTGTGTACAGCCATAGGGCCTCCAGGGCCACCCTGTGTCCTGTCTCTTGACCACCCCATGCCTGTGCTCCTCTAAGCAGCATCTTGTGCTCCACTTGACAAGCCTCTGCTGTTACACCAGGTTGTGTTTCTCTACCCTGAGTCTTTGGGTTAGTCACAAGTATCTTGCTCTGTGCAGAGTAACTTCTTGTTGCTGCTATCTATTGAAAACTGTGCTTGTATCTCGCAGTTATAAACAAAAGTGAACTGAACTAGCCATGGGCACCTGCTCAGTTAGAGAAACTGCTGTCACAGCGAAACCAAGAAAAATGAACCTGCACACAGCTTGAGAAAACAACCCTCAGTACTGAGGCCAGTGCTAGAGAGCTCCAGGTTTACGCTGTGCAGGCAGCAAACAGAGGGGACCAAGAGATGATCCCCGGGCATGGGGCTTTCTGACTAAAGCATGTGCTTAAATCTAAGTGCATAAAGAAGTGTTGCATATTTCAGTTCTAGCAGTGAAGTGTTTGCTGCCATCATGCCATTGTTTCTGTGCCTCAGTAAGCCCTGCTTTGATAGCAATGAGTACTACTTCATTTCTGGAATTGAAACCAGGAGCTTAGATTTAAGCATATTCTTTAAAGACTTTTTAAAGTGCTCAATAAGGTACAGCACTGAAACCAATGATAAATAATATCCTCATGGCTACTTATCAGTGCAGGATTACAGTACTGGTATTTTTGAACTTGTTGAATACTGTTGGCCAAGGATGGAGAAAGAGTTTTGAGGATGCAAAAGTGAAAATTTTCATCCTTTTTGAAAGAGGGTTTATTTTTGGAGTGCAATTTTGGAACAATACTTCTCCAAAAGACTGATGTGAGTCCTTTTTTAGCCTCTTCTTTCTATTTGCATCCTTTGAAGATCCCTTTGTCTAATAGTTGTGGGGTTTTTTTCTGGCTTTTAATTATTCTCCTAAAAATTAGTAGGAAAAAAGTAAAGCACACGTAATTAAAGTTAAAAATATCAGAAAAGTAAAAACCATTAGAATCATTATGTTCCTTTCTTCCTTTAATAAACAGAAAAAAAAATCTGTTTTGAAAAGAACACCTGTTTTAAGATATTGTGAAAAATATTTAATCAGGAAATTACATGTTCTTATGTCATTCTCAAATTCCATGAAAAAATCTGATCTCACCTTGATGCACAGTACTTCAGACATCAAAGCCATTAGAACCAATCAACATCAGTTACGAAAAATCTAATTAGTTGTGGTAATTAAGGACTAGATTGTATTGTCTAAACATTTACTTTTTGATGGACATATGAAATACACCAGAGTGTCTCCATACACGTAAATGTGAATTTCACATGTGTATGTAAGGTGAGAGAAGATGGGGGAGAGAGGGAGAGACTGAGATTGCACAAACAGCATGTGCCTTTTCGAGGAGCTTTCCAATCTTTCCACAGGGTGTTATAAAACAATGAGGAGGAGCATCTGTGGTTTAAATTCTTCTCTTCTTATTCCATAACTATGGGAAAAATTGAGCAACTACAGTCAGCATGAGCTGTTTAGGAAAATGGGCCAACTAAACTGCAAGGCAGCAGAAGTAGCTGCAGTAAAGCAGAAGGTAAAACAAGATACTTTTTTTTCTTTTTTTTTTTAAACTGACTGGTCGCTCGCCCTTAAATTTTAACCAGTTGAGAGTAGAGCTGCTTGTATAGAATCAACTGCTGTTTAATGGGAAGCTTAAAAAAAAATAAGATGATTAACAACTGGTAGCAAACATACACTGTTGTCCATGGAAACTTCAATGGAAATGCTGGAAAGAGGAAAGACTGCGAAGAATACCATGGAGTTCTGTTGCACTCACTTAGGAAGAGTAATTAGACTGTTCCACTTAGCTCACAAAAAATTTTGTTGTACCTTGCAGTGCATGATTTAAATAAGCTCATAAAGGAGCCTACTAAGCAGTTGTTGACATTAAGCAGAATGTGTTTTTCAGCGAGTTATGTTTTCTTTTACCTATTTAGACATTCCCAGCATGACTGAAAGATACATAAACTGATGTTTATTGTGGCACATATGAAGCACAACCCTAGAAATGGACTAACACAAAATACTTGCAAACAAAGAAAATTTGCCACTAAAATTACTGGGGTCTGGCTCATACCAGAATGACAATAAAGGAGATAAAAGTTATGTAAAACCTGAAGTCTCTCGAGCAAGAGAATAAACCCTACAGTTTAAAATGAATCTGATAGCTGTTATAGTGTTTGATTCTGAAAATTTCTGTCAAGCAGTATATCATTTATGCTTCATGCTATTTAATTTCAGCTCCGTAAAGACGAATCCCACGTAGAATCTTGTGAGATGTTTTAGTAGTTAAACTGTTTATTTTTTCTGAGAATCTAATCCAGAGTCTGTGATTCTTGTTAAGCATCCCAAGAGTAAGCTGAGAACAAGGGAAAACACTTAGCAGTGACATGGTTGAAAAGGTGACACAAGCTAAAGTAACTGTATTGAATAGTGTCTTGTAATAAAATTTTAATTCATAACTAGATGTATATCCAGATATGTTGACTGTTTGGATACACATATCATATCACATTGTCTCATGGCAGTAGAATTGATTTAGAAGTCATAAAAAGCTAGAGGGAAAGATACCTTGTCTCCAAAACACCAAAGGTTTCCACCTTCCTTCTCCAAATCTGGCACTTCAAGACTACTTGAGAAATTTCTGAAGCAATCTGGATCTTTACTGTTGTTAAAGTCTACTCAGTTCTTTATTTTTCAGATTCTACCATCAGCGATACAGTGTATAACATTTCCACATCACATCACATGTGTCTGGTCAGACTATCACCAAAATACCTCTAATACAATACACCTTGATGTAACATTCTCAAATGCACGTGTTAACAGACATGTGCCACCTCCTATGAACTCATTTGTGTATTTTATTTCCTCAAGTATAAACATACTGTCAATGAAGTTGGTGGAATAATGTAATTGTGTGATTCAGCTTTTTTGATAACACATTGCAGCCTGCTACTGTAACACTCAGGTCACCTTGGCTGTTTTGTTGACAATTTAAAACAGATCTGAGACCACACAGGAAAGAGTAACTTGACACCTCGTTATTTCTTTTTTCAGTTCTGTTACCAGACAGTTTTCCAAGGCTGAACTCTTACATCCAGATATTGGCTGCTTTTTGTTGTTTAACAGGAATTTTAATAACTGGTTAAGGGAATGCCAGAGGACACATGACAACGCTGTTGGACCAGCCACTCACAGTCTTGAACATGCCTAAAAAACCAACTTACACCAGAAAAGAGATCACAAATCAGTGACACAGGAAGTACAATACTGGGACTTTGCTAATGAGGCGGTTTTTGCAGCTTCCTCATCCAAGTAGCAATGGTTGCAATGAAACTGCAGTCTGAATTACAAAACGTCCATAAATTTGGATATAAAATTTTTATGAACATTGGGCTCTTTGTTTATTATACATGCAGTCCATTTAATTAACACTGTGAGTTAACGATGAAAATAATCTACTCACCTATTTTTAAATTTGCTGTACCAGGGTGAAAAAGAATTACCCAAAGCATTATGTACTGGATAATATCTCTTCACTCAGGCTTCTTGGCCATCTGTCAGGACAATACTGAACTTTAAGTCACAATTTGAACTCAGCTCTATTGCATCTCCTCCTAAATTCTGAATACTACAATGCACGCACACTGTCTGACTGAAGAAGCAAATCCAGATTTCCAAGTCTTTTCTCACAGGTTTACTTGCTCTTTTATTTTTGTGCACCGTCTTCACTCACAGAAAGAGCCTCAATTCCTGGTTCAAATTTTCTCTTAAAAGCATGCATGCCTAAGTAGCACTCCAGTATAATATAGTAAAAGTTTCTCCTTTATCAATAAAGTTGCCCAAAGATTCTACTCTGGCAAACATAATCTTCATTTCCCTTAAAAGGTGCAGTTACCTTAAGCATTTTATCCCATAGAGATACTCTCCCTATGTCTTTAATGCCATTGAGCAGAAATCAAGCATTCTAAATTATGGATGTTTATTGGTATGACCAAAACAGCAGCAGACAGGAGAAGATAAACTGTATAAAGTAGGTGGAAAAAGAAATTGGTAATTGTGATTTGATACTGTTTTTAAAATGCTACAAAACAATTCAGTTATGTCAGTAAGGGACATTCTGTGGGGAAGGCGGAAAAGCAAAATGCCACTGTTTGGTTTTTGGTTTTGTTTTTTTAACATTGTCTTAAAGGATGGTAGAAAGATGAGAGCAATTAAAAAAATATATACTAAATATATAACATCCTATCCAATATACTTACTCTGAAGACAGGGAGTTTCTCATTAGCCCAAATGTGTTCTGTTACTGAAAGCTCAATTCATTTTCTGTCAGTGAAAATTAAATTATACGGGTTACATGTGGAGACTTAAACAAAGCAACATCCCAAATGTCAGGAATCAATACTCTTTTCTAATACTAGGAAAAGAAATGTCTGATTATATCCTTTGTTTTAATAATAGTCAGGTTTTTATTCTGTAAAGTGAAAGACTTTTTAGTAAGGGAGCTCTGTTATGGCAAAACCAGGTAAAACCTCCTAAAGATGAGACTGAGCAGCTTTTTAAACCTTGTTTGATGGAAGAAAGCTTGAGAAGAGAAAGAGCTCCCTGCTAATTAGCCCAAGAAATACAAACAAGCACTTCCAGAAAGCTAACAGCATTTCTGAATCAGCTCATGGAGGCTCTACAATGTCTTGTTTGGTGTGGCAGACTGATATTACATTCCCTGTCACTGTCAGTGGAAGGGATGTACTTGTTGCTAAATGGTACCAGGAAGGCTGAGCATGCCCTCTTGTCCTCATAAGCTGTGTCTTGCAGAGTTGTGTTAAGCTGCTGGTCTGGCTTTAGACATTTACAGTGTGGGGCTGGTGAACACCATAAAAGACAGCCTGAATCACTGGAAAGGGATCCAGATTTTCTGCTCAGCAAGGGTAGCAATTTTCCTTTCAATACCTGTAACCTACTCCCATAACAAGTACAGCATTCCAAAGACTTCCTTAGGAGTGTTGTTTTCATTCACAGTAAGTTTACCTTGTGCAGACCAAGCAATGTGAGCAAGGTTAGGACTCATCCTCTCTCTGCAGAGACAGTGGAGCCAAAAGGTGATAGTTCGGATACAGCTCATGGCTCGTACTCCAAGATATTTCTGAGGAGTGAAGATTTTAAGGAATGCCTAATGTTGGGCCTTGTATGATGTGATGCCAAGTCTAAGGAAGGACTTTCCCCTCTGGCAAGCAAGGAGAGAACAGCTGAAGGATAATTTTCAGCTTCAGGCAGAGCTGGAACAGAGCCGAAGAAAGGGGATCCCTCTACTCCAACTGAAATAATCTGCTTTACAAAAATACCATATGGATATTTTGTCTTCCTCACATTAACTCTGATTGGTTGACAAACATTTTAACTAACCAAATGACGAAGATTTGCATAATTACCCTGTATTTTTTAAGAACTATACAAGAAATATGCAAATTTTTGGTTGGCTTCTATTATAACTTCGCTTTTATTGGCTCATCTTTTTATATCTCCCAGGCTGTTGCTCAGCAACAAAAATGACACAGAAGTTATTCCCATCCATCTAGTGGAGAAGTCTGTCCAAAAGAAGACAAAATAAGTTATCTGAAAAAATCCTTCCCATTCTAAATGAACTATCTATCTGTCTTCAGCTGTTACTGTTCTTTTTCTTTTCTCACATCAGCTGTGCTCACCATTTTTCACTTCAAGGATCAGATACACTTATAGGAGAGGAAGACCTCTATGCCTAGGGAAAAATAATGTTCTTAATGTTATTCATTGTATTCGTTCATAAAAAGTAGAGTGGAAGACAAAAACAAAAGAGGTTTGGATATGTTCAATGCCTAGGGCTGTTATAAAAGTAAGCTTTTCTTTTTCGTGTCCCAGTCCACACAATTTTCAGACCTGAAAATCTGGACTTCAGTTAAGTCATATATAAAGCCTCATTGGGAGATGTCGATAATTTGAGTCATTATTTTTCATCTGTATCTTCACATCTGAAAAGAATGAAAACCACTGGACTTAATGGCTCCCCTAATAAACCAAGATGTACATAAAAGAAACGCACAACAAAACTTGCCATTGCCACCAAGCAGAAAACATGAGAGGAATAAAATGAATTTGTATAACAACAAAGATTTTATTTTACTTTTGCAACAAATATGTCATAATAAAGCCTGTTTGAGTTAAAAAATTCTTCAACAAAACATTTGCCATTGTAAATTATATTTGTTCCTTCAAATAACAGAATGATAGCATCACTTTTTTTGCTATAGATCCTTCTGTCTCCTCTTCATGATATAGAAATAAGAAAATTATTTTTTATTAAATAGCTTAATTAAAAACTGAGAATAATGTAGGCTGCAAGGTCCAGAGGTCACCTAATCCAAACCCATGCTCAGAGCAGTTTTTTTTAAAATATAAAACACGTGGGTGAAAGGAGCACGTAATTGATCCAAGACTCACAAGATTAATGAGTCACAACTGGGAACCAAAGGACAGTATGAGACTTCATATTTTTCTGTTTAATTTCATTTCATATTTTTCTAATACTTTTAAGTAGCTGATCTCATGGTCAGTAGAGGAGATGGAGCAGGCTATGTTTGGCTTCCTACTTGATGTACATTGAGTGCCAGGATTCAGAGGACCTTCAACCTGCACTGGCTGCACTGGCTGCCTCTGGCGCACTAAAGATCTGGACCCCTGCGGCATGATGCAATCATCCAAGCCTGCCCTGACTTGTGCAGAAGATAAGTTGACCCCTAGAGATTTTTTTTTCCCAAATAAACTCTTCTAATGACTCTAAAAAGTAATGGTTTCCACCAAAAAAATAAACAAAATAAACAATTTTCTTTTTATTTTAGATTATTTATTTCATAAGCTTTCGTGATTTCACATAGTGGAGGTTTTCTGCAGCAACTGAAATAGTTAGGCTATGCCTGAGATCAGTTTAAACTGCAAGGAAAAATACTGCAGTCTGTTAAATGTGCTACTAAAGATAGAGTCAAGCAATATTAACCTCCAGGGTCATGGTATCAATTAATCTTTTACTCAAATAAATGTAAGCTATTAAGATATTTTCATTGAAATTTTGCAAATAGGTGACATAGCTGACAACTGAAACTTACAGGTCAGATGATATAAAAAAAAATTATATATATACACACATATATATGAATAAATCCTATACTAAAAGTACAATGGAGAGCTGGTTCTCACAACTATATGTGTCATATGAACGATTCAGCTTTTCATCTCAGTCAAAATGCCATAAAGGGTAGGTACACATACTTTTCTGTGTCAAACATCTAATATGTGGAAACAACGTTCATGTTATTAAAAATGGCAATGGGTATAAAATCACTTAAATTAAGAGGGTATCTTAGGTTTCCTAGAGCATACAATGACCTAGGACTTGTCCCAGCTTCTTGTACTTCCCCAGCCCCCTCACTGGTGGGCTGGTGTGAGGAGCAGAAAAGGCCTGGGCTCTGTGCAAAAAATTCTCAGCAACATCTAAAACATCCCTCTGTTATCAAATCTGTTTTCAGCACAAATCCAAAACACAGCCCCATATCACATATACCACAAAGAAAAAACTGCTTATCCCACTCTTGTGTGCATACACAAAAGCTACTTTTAAACCCTGAATGACCATCACCAAACTCTGAAATCTGGGGCCTGCTGGATCCCTTTGCCAGCACAACTTTGTGTTGTTTCCTTTGTATTGCTTTTTCAAGCGGGAAAAGAATTCGCTGTCAAAAGGAAATCCTTAGGCAAAAAGATGTGTGCGTTTGCAGTTTTTCTAATTGTGTCCTTCAGAATACCTATTTCCAGTTTTCCATTGAAATGTAAATGGACTGCACAGAAGTGCAGCACAGTATATCAGTACTAATTTGACTTTATTGCTCTGTTGTGCTTGATGATGCAAGTTAATTTATAAAGACTTTAATGTTGGCCTTAGTTAAATTATGGTCACCGGTTCACCTATGTCTACTATTTTGCAAAATAACAAGTTATAGGTTCTTTTTAATACCTTAAAAAGAATACATGGTGGTGTTCTTATGAGGTTGTGCTTATGTGTATGGTATAATTGTGCTCCTCTTAAATTACTTCCCGGTAGAAACACAAGACAGGAACATCTATCTCATCTTTCCAGCAAGACCTTTTCTTTAACTGAAGGAGAAGGAGCAGGAGATAATGGAGGGGAAGTGGAAAGGAGAAAGAGGAAGCAGAACAAAAATACTGATTTTTAAATTTGTAAAGTAAAAATATGTATAAAGTCAGCATTATCTTTAGAAGGTTTTAAAACAACTTAATTTCCAAAGCCGTGGTTTAATATAATTAATGATTTTTCAAGTAGACTTAACTGACAATTATGTCCCTGCCTTGACACATGAACATGAATATTTATATGCACAGTTACAACCTGTCATCAGCAGTTCTTCCTATCCAACAGACATCTTGTTATACCACATAACATTCAAACAAGCAGGTATAAAAAAGAAGTTATATTTAACAGAAAATATTTGTTATTGATGCTCCCCTTCCCTGTTAGCTGTTTCACCTCCCTTAATTTAATCACACTTTCCTACAATAATAAAGGCAATGCCCTGAACCTTCTGAGATGCCAGCACAGGGTAGAACATTTCCTTGTATGTCCTGCTCTTGCTGTGCCCTCTACCCTGGGGAAGCAGATCTTGGGTTCACCTGAGCCATAATGCCGGGGTTCTGGAGTGTTACATGCCTTTTTGCATCCTGATAATGGTTTAGGATGTTGCAACTTAAACTGTGAGGAAAAAAAAAAAAAAATCCCAACAATGAAGTATCTTTCTCCTGCTTTTTACTTAAAAAAAAAAAAAAAGTCAGAGCAAACGTATACTTGCATTATTCCAGCTCACATGATAGTTGTTTTTGATGGTTTCAATATGAGGCCTTACAGACCTAAGTAAACTTTTCAGCTCAGTACTCCAGCCAAGGCATAAAATAACACTGGAAAGGAAATGGAGGATTACATGGTTAAATGCAGATGCAAATTTGTGAAATTCAGGATTATTTCAGAGATGACGTCATGTTAATATTCTGTCTTATTCAATGATGTTAAGTACCTGATACGGTTCTTTTCTTAAGCTTTAAAATTTGAGGTCTGTTTACCTTCCATTACAAGCTCTGTCCTTACCGAGCTACTGTCGTGGTTACATGATTAAATATCATCTCAGCAGAAAAAATCATTTATGTGCATTGGCATTTTGGTCAGCTGTTAGATACAAGTGTGCAGTTCTTATCTAGGTGTGTATTCAAAACATAATTGTTTGAAATGTTTTTCAGTGTTATTGACCAATTGAAAAAAATTCCTATGAAATAATATTTTTCAAAAAATTCTAACAATACTATTAGCTTATGCTATACTGAAAGCTGGGTGTTTGTCTATGGACATATTTGTAAAATCCTAAACATTGTATTGCTGTTATAGTTCAGCTAAATAAGGAAGATTTTATTTGTTGAATGTTTCCAAAAGAACATGATGATGTAAAAACATTCAACAAATAAAATCTTAGTTTAGCTAAACTATAAAAATTGCCTACGGACATATTCGTGAAATCCTAAATCTTTTATTTCTTCTAAGTGTTTTCACAGAATAGTTGAGGTTGGAAGGGACCTCTGGAGATTATTCACCCCAACCCCCTTGCCAAGGCAGCATCAGCTGGAGCAGGTTACATAGAAACGTGTCCAGGTGGGTTTAAATGTCTCCAAAGAGGGAGACTCCACCCCCTCCGTGGGCAGTTCCAGGGCTCTGCCACCCTCAGTGTAAAGAAATTCTTCCTTGTGTTGAGATGGAACTTCTTCTGTTTTAGTTTATGGCCATTGCTCCTTCATCCTTTTGCTGAACACCACTGAAAAGGGTCTGGTAGCATCCTCCTGGCAGCTGCCTTTGAGATATTTATGTGCATTGATGAGATCCCCTCTTGCTTTTCTCTTCTCTGGACTAAACAGGCCCAGCTCACACGGTCTCTCCTCATAAGAGAGATGCTTCAGACCCCTCATCATCTTAGGGGCCTCTGCTAGACCCTCTCCAGTAGCTTCTTGTCTTTCTTGAACTGTGGAGACCAGAATTGAACACAATACTCCAGGAGTGGCCTCACCAGGGCTGAGTAGAGGGGCAGGATCCCCTCCCTGTATCTGCTGGCTACACTTCCTGATGCACCCTAGGAGTTTTCTATAGTTTAAAAGTGAAGGACTCATTTTCCAGTCCGTGCATCACTACAATAAATTAAACGTCTGACATTGATAACTATTGAATGCAATGAACAGGTACCTGCTCTAGAGTCCCATCCACGTCGTGACTTTCAGTGGCACCTGAAACTGTTCAATGAATTTCAGCAACCTGAGTTATAACTTGTTGGACTAAGCAAGACCCCTAGGAATATTCACTTCATCTTGGACTATCTAATGCAACCAAGGGACCACTTGACTAGGACATCCAACTTCCTCTCCTCAGTATTAATAAATTATGCTATCATAAATTAAATTTTTAAAATGTACGTGACTATAAGAAGTAGGACTCCTTTTGAAAGCAGTTGTAAAGTGACTCAAAGGAGAATCTTTGATGTACATTTTTTCCCTTTAGTGTGCTCACTGAACCTTCCTATGCACATTGAGCTACATATCATTGTCACTGTCATTCCTAAGAGAAGGTTATAAAGAAATCCTCTTAGGAAGGCTTCTGATACAAAAAATTGAACAGTTTATAAAATGATATTGAAACCGAGTGATAAATATGCAAATTAAACTTGCCAGGTGGCAGGAACTCTTTCAATGTTCCTTTTCACCTTTAGATAGAGTCTGAAAGTCTTCTACCAGTCTCTCAGTCTCAAAGTGATTTTGAGGAACACTTCATGAGCAAATGTAAAATTGAAAATGTAATTTCTGGGATCATTCTTATGCACTAAATTAAATAATTCAAGAAAAAAATATAAATCAGGTATGAACACTGACTATTGAGAGAATGCCAAGAGCAAATGTAGAAAAAAAAATTCTATGCAAGGCTGGAATGAAAGGGTAGAAGCATAAAAGGAGTTACATCTCCACAAATTCTTATGATTGTCCATAGCAAGGCAGAAGGGTTGATGTTGACCCGTTTCAGCCCATGTCCTTCCGTGACTGTGGCCAGGAGTAGGACAGAGTACACAGAACAAACCTTCAGCTGCACCACAAGTTCTTTGTGTAGTCTGAGATTAAGGCCTTTGATAACTGACAGTAGAAAGTTAAATACTCTACAGGCAAGCAACTTTTTAAAGTTACATAAAATAATGGTTGGAATAGTTTTAATGCATGTGCAGTAAGTGTGGCAGTTACGGTGTTACATCACAGTGATAGTTTACATGAACTACTGAGAATACAAATGCAATGTTTAAAGAATACTGTGACTATATTTAGTTTGATGAAGTTAAAGACAAAAGAAACAAGGTCAGTTAAGAAACATTTTACTGTTATTTTCATTATTATTGTTACCGCTTTGCTTCCAAAAACATAGTTTCTATTGACTCTGTAATGTAAAATTTGATGAGACTTTAAATTCTGTTATTAGGGCCTGTTTGATTTGTTCAGTGCTAGACAATGCAGAAATAAAAGCAGAAGAACATTAATATAAATTGACCATTTATTTGACTTTTTGGTGGGCATGGAAAAGTAAAACTGAAACATACACATACCTGAAGTGAAGAAATGGTTGAACTGATCCTGTATTGCATCTAGTAATCTAACACTTAAGAAAATTGGAATATGTGGTTTCAAGACTTCTTTCTTTCAAAGCAGAAATTTTGCTAAATTAAAATCCCAGGCGGTTTGCTTAAAACAGAGTAACAAACAAATATTTTGAGCATGCTGTGCTGGTTTCTCCTCCTGGTCTTTTTAACTGTCATCTTAAATGAAAGAAATGTCTTCAGCTGTGCTTGTGAGATAGGGATCTGTTGTGAGAAAAAAGCCAATATCCTATGCTTTCAATAAGGGCTTATCTTTATGGAATTGTATGTTTTCAGGGGTCAGGATTAATTTCCTGTCAAATGTATCATACAGGCATTAGTAGCAGTGTCCATATAATCCTGTTTCTTAGTTTCTCTGAAAAGGAATTTTCCAATATTAGAGAGCAATTGTAGCATCTAGCTATAAGTGTGGAGAAATTTTTGCATTTCTTCATAATACAGCTCATATATCTAAGGGTATGGCATTTTTGAATGTGATTTGCATAAAGGCTTCCAATTTTTCTCCTGTCTAGACAATGGTTTAGTTCAACACTTGGCAGCTTTTCATGCTTTTGCTGAAATTTATTTTGCTTCTTCAACAGTCAGTTTTCCTCTAGCCAACTTTAGGAAATGCTGGAAAATGACTAGTCTGTTTCCTGAAGAAAATTTTAAAATTTGCCAAGGAGATATAGTTTTTTTGCTCATTTCAGGTTTCAGAAACTAAATTTTACTATACTATTTCCTGTCAACCATCATTTCATGGGGACACAGTTTATATGCTTTGACTAAATCTGAGTTATCTAGTTGCATGTTAGCAACTCTTACTTTTCCCCCATAAAACAAGATTAGAAACATTTACATGCCTCCAGCTCTGAGGTCCCCAGCACAGAAAGGACATGGACCTGTTGGAGCAAGTCCAGAGGAGGCCACCAAGATGATCAGAGGGATGGAGCACCTCTGCTGTGAGGAAAGGCTGAGAGAACTGGGATTGTTCAGCCTGGACAAGAGAAGGCTTTGGAGTGACCTAATTGTGGCCTTTCAGTACCTGAAGGGAGCCTAGAGGAAAGATGGAGACTATTTACAGGGGACTGTAGTGACAGGACAAGGGGAAACAGCTTCAAAGTGACACAGCAAGTTTAGATCAGATACAAGGAAAAAAATTCTTCCCTTTGAGGGTGGTGAGGCCCTGGCACAGGTTACCCAGAAAGGCTGTGGTTGCCCCATCCCTGGAAGTGTTCAAGGCCAGATTGGATGGGCCTCTGAGCAACCTGGTCTAGTGGAAAGTGTCCCTGCCCATGGCAGGGGGTTTGGAACAGAATGACTTCTTAGGTCCCATCCAAGCCAGTTAATTCTATGATTCTGTGCTTCATTCTGCGGTTCCAAAGAAAGACTTTGCAAGAGAGTGTTATCTAAATTAGCCAAGTAAACACTGCTAAAGTACAAATTGGTAAATGTAATAAGAATATAAGAATTGAATAACTAGGAAAGAAATGATAATCTGTGATAATTAATAAAAAAATCAACTTCATAAAAAAGGAATTTCACTAATGAATAAATGCTGGTAGGCAAAAGTCCATGCTCTTTCTCAGTTCATTATTAAGCTTTTTCCAAAACCGGGTATAGACCTAGAATCTTGCTGTCATATAAAAGAAAAGGGTAGAGCAGTACTCATGTCTGACAGAAACAATGTCTGTCAAAGACTGCATCACTAGCAATGCTGTCTGGTTTAACAAAATGTGATAAACAGAGTAGAGGCCCCACTGAGGGCTTAGAATTTACTGTATTGACAATGACTCTTAGCCCATTACCGTTCTTAAAAATATTTATCTTGCAAACAGAATTTTGATACTTTGGGGTTTACTGTGTATGTCTTTCACATAGTAACTTATAGACTGTTTGAAGGTAACTTCTGAACCTTTTGATTATAACAGAGTTCCATTCCATTATACTTTAGATTGAATATCTATCTCTCTGTAAATGTTGACCCTTAAGTGCTCTAAAAGCCATACAGACACTGAATAGTGATATAGAATACCACTGTAGCCCCAAAATGGAGAACATTTCCTGAAGTACAATCCATTCCACTGACCCCAAAAATTCCATTTGAAGAGAAAACAATACCTTAAAATTGTGTCAAAAACAGAATTTCTGAATTTTCCCTTGTTTAGACACAACATATCCACTATCCCTTGTGTCATATAAAACTGGATAACCATACTTGCAAATATTTGGATCTCATGCATGAAATAGGCAATACTGGACTAATTTGTGTAAAAAATATCCTAAGTTGATTTATCCTAAATTTATAGTCTCTATAGACTGTGGGGATGAATGTACTTTTGTGGCTTGGGTGAGAAATTAGCCCAATTTTGCCACAGACATCAGAGATGCAGATTATTCTGTTTGTTGTGGCTGTTCTCCTCTGCTGGTGTTTTGTTCTTCCACCAGCCCTGGCAACTCTGATACCAACACATGGACCAAAGTAGCAGTTTCCCATGTTGTGGAACTAACATCAAATAGCTAATTATTTGCCTGAGCACAGTTTTTGAAGCATTCATTGGACTGCCTCCTGGAAATCCAACTGATTTTTTTTTGCCACCTCTTGAAATAATTTTAGGCTCTCTGCTTTGACACGTGTCAGAATCCAGTTCAGTATAACTCATGCTGTAGGAATTTTGCTTGAATGCTGAATATTTGACTATGACTATGGTGGTTCTTATTCTGAAAGATTGTACCTCATGGGCACAGGGCATGTGTGTGTGTGTGTGTTTTAGAGCCAAAAATGCTTACTACAACAGCCCTAAATTGCCTACGTTTTTCAGCCACGCAAGAGAACAGGAATTAAAACGGCATATTTACTTTTGTTTGGATTCAGATGCCTACTTGCTTCTTGAAAGGCTGTTTTAATCTCTTCAAAAGCTGTTCAGGCTTCTCCTCTGCTCCATGGGACTTCACCGTCAATCATGACCCTCTGAGATGGCACGCTGCCACAGGGGCAGAGTAGCCGGTGCGGTACTGTCAACAAAAACAAGTGCTTGAGCAGCTTTCCATTAGGATATGGCTGGACCCAGACCTCTGTTTATTAACAGGTGTTTGGGCCAAACCACTTAGCAGCAGGATCAAAACAGTAATGCACTGCAAATCATCTGGTGTGTGTCCACTCCGCATACAATCATTAGCAAAGAGCAGGTCACAGGCCAGCAACTCTGCAGTCTTTGACTTAGTGCAGTCTCTGTAGGGAGCAAATTTCATCATTATCAAAATGCAAATACAGATTCCTTTACTGCTGACTCAAAAGTGAGAGCTGTGGTAGAAAAGATGCTTAAAATAACACAATAGGGATCTGTTTTAAGAATAAGACCAAAAAGCCCCCCAGCTCCTCCCTCTACCCCCAAAAAAACCCCAAACTAACCCAAACCCCAAACTTCCTTTTGTCCGTTTTCAACCTTGAAAGCTCTACACAGTCTGACTCAGGTCAGGACCCTTCTCAACATGCCATCAACAAACAGCTTAAACAGATTTGTGCAGAAACCTCTAAGGACCTTTGTGATGACCACAATTCTAACCAGAACTTAAACCTATCCTCTGACTCTTTCTTTTGGAAGCCTGTCTGGAAAAATCGTAACAAATGCTTTGTTCAGACTGAAAATGTCTATGTAACTTTAATTAAAATAATATTTGTAAATAATACGAAAATATATAAATATATTTATTTATGACTATAGCAGCAAAAATCAAATACTTTTCTACATGCTACCAACCAAGCTACTGGCATTAACCAAAAGAACGACCCATCCTAATGGTCTGGGTGCCAGTTGGTTGCTACCATGGCTGTGCCACCAGCAACACCACCATGACATTTTACACCAGAAACCTCGTGGAATCTTCAGAAACCTTCTAATCTAACAAACTAAGTTACTCAAGGGAACATGTATAGAGAATGAAGCAAACCCACAGGTACAGTGCATTAGGCCTATAACAAACATCTGGAGGGAGAAAGGTCTCCCTCAGCAAAGTCTCCAAACAGCAGGGTTTGGAATTTTTAATTACTTGATTGTGAAAATTGCAATATGAATGTAACTGTTAAAATGTTGTCTTTTTTGATTATTTTTAAAGGCAAAGTGTTTTACGTATGGAAATCCCTCTAGAAAGTGGCAGAAGGTGGAAGGAACATAAGGGTTAGGAGTTCAGACAGCAATGGGCCTCCTTCTGGCTTATTTTTCTTCAAGAAAGATGTGCTTTCAAAGGGCTTAATTTGGTTTCTGTTAAAGTTTTTTATCTTCTCAACTATGAATTTGGAAAGTGTGAGCTGCTTTTTTTATTGACTTATCCATTTTGAGAGTTAATTCTGAGCTAAGATCAAATAGTTTATATAGTTCATCATTAATCTTTTACATATTTCATTGTCATAACTCACCCTTCCTTGGCACCGGCCCCTCATTTTTTAATGAAAAAAGGACATTTTAACAAATTAGTTTTTATCATCAAAGGTTTATTCTTTCACTGTGTGAATAAAAAGCAGTGAGTAGAAGTGATTTCTAGGAAAATGATGAATCCCTCCAGTACAGCTGACCTAGCTATTCCCATTTAAATTAAACTAATTTTTTTTTCATTTATAAGGTAATTTAATTGTCTCACTACCTGTCTCTTTTCCATGCATTCAATTGTGCTGTGCAGAGAAGATCACTGAAACTGTATTTTAAAAGGGATGTAAATAGAGTTAACTCAAACCAGAGGCAGAACAACAGAAAAAGGCTTGTTTTTTGATGCCATTAGCTAAAGAATCATTTGATACCAGTTAATGGACTTATTAAATTAGACAGAAATTAGTTGTGTTCAAACCTAGCACAGTTGTTCTGTCACGTTCATGCTGGAAAAAATGACAAGAAATTATTGTGGGGAAGGGGACTGACAGTATTTACTATCTTTTACTTTAGATTTATTGAGAAAGCCTAAAGATTTTTTTACAGCTTCAGATTAAGAAAAGCCCAAAGCCTCATTTTTCAGACAAAGTAATTACAGTTGCCTTCAGGAAGTTTCAAACTGAAAATGTCAAAACAGGACTTCCTTCTTCCCCTACTCCCTCTTCGCCCTTCCAGTCTCTTGTTAAAAGAAGCAAATTTCATGAAGAATTTCAATTCAAAATACTTCATGGCTTGACAGCATGCAGTTCCACTGGAGTTTACTGAATCAGCTATCTGAATCAGCTATTATCAGCCTTCAGGGAAGGAAAACAGCTGAAATAAATTAGAAAACAGCTGAAATAAATTAGAATAACTTCTTGAAGAGCTGGCTTCACAGCAAGTGAGGGTGAGAATTAAAGAGTAATAACTGGTTTGTTAGTTTTTTTTTTTTGTTTTTGGTGGTTTTTTGTTTTTTTTTTTTTTGTGTAGAACTGACTTTGAAGACCAGAATTCCACATAGACAAGATGAAAAGCTTAATTTACTTTATTTCCTGGGGAATGTACCTTGCCATGTTCTGAAGCGGAAGACACTGAAGAGGCTCTGGACATGAATTTTTCCAGCGTTCCTGATCTTTCACAGGGTTCAGTGGTGTTCCTACAGCTGGACAGCAGCATTACTCACAAAGACAAGCTGGGTCAGGTCAGGGGCCACTGCAAAAGTAAGGCTTGTTCCTTGGAGCTGCAGGAGATAAAGACCTAAAACCTTTGACTTTGACTTTGACTCTGAACCACTTTCCTGGCAATTAATCGCATGAAAGTTTTCAGACTCAGAGAGTTGCTGTCGTGACCAATTAAACAATTGATTAACTACAAACTAAAAAGCATTAGTTACACAGAACTAATTAAGCTCTTCATCCCATAAACTAAGCAACAACTTGGTACCAATTGCCAGACGCTTGGAATCCAATGCCAGATACTTGGAACAAATATCTTTTCCCAATTTATTTCAGGATAGCAATTGTCTTTAGCTAACAGTTAAATTTTCTTAACCAACCTTATTTTTTACAGCCATATTTAAATATATCTGCTTTCTGCTCTGCTGTCTGTGGATGTTCAGCATCACAAATAACTATGTTGTTTTCCTGTTTATCCACTTATAAAAAGAATGTTACAGGAACTAGAGTGTTTAGCACCATATAATGTGACCATTTTGTTAGTCATTGCTGTGTCAACGTCTGTATTTTCATCTTAGACTAGGAAAATACCCCAATCATTCAATTGAATAATCATCAAGACACACTCAATACCCATAAGCAGAAGCTTGTTACACCAATATGAATATTCTTTAAGGGAATCCCCTTAAAATGCACATTTACACACACAGATACAGTGCATGGGTTACAGCAAAGAATTGACCTTTGCTGTGCTTTGATTAAAGGCTTCAAGGTGAAATGGTCTTTTTCTTGAAATCAGTTCTAATCATAAGGAGCATAACAAATACTTTTTGCTCATGCTAGTAGGTCCTAAATAGTGAGGTGATCTAAATTTCTGAGTAAAGATTATATTTAAAACAAATTACCAGATCAAGGATAAATGATTTGTCAAGACATGATATATTGATCTTCCTGTCTAGAAAATGAGATTTTAAAATTGTTTACCTTGTTTATTTTTATTTAATATTGTTCTTGGGTTTGTAATATCTGAGCTTTATTCTTACCTCAAAACCACTATTTTCTTCAAATAAAAATTTTGAGATAAATAAAAGTTTTCATTTAATAATGTAGTTCTAAAACCAGAGCTTTAAGGAAATTTAACAGTATAGCAGGTTAGCAAAATATGACGACACAATCAATTTATTTTCTTGTGTTTTGAGCTTTTACATGTTTGTTTGGTTTTTTTTTGTTTTTTTGTTTGTTTGTTTGTTTTTTTAATGAATGGCACAGCATAACAGGCTGCTTTTTAGACCTACCACAGATTTTATGTAGATAGTGAGCACTTGTTTCCTTCTGAAACTGTGACCCAACATGTAAGTCATAGGTTAGCAAGTTTAATTCTGTTTATATGCTTCCTCTAAATAAACACTGACTTCATGTGTGAATACTAATTTGACTATCCAGTTAATATATGAGCCATTATCTTGTATCTGACAAATAGTGCGCTCAAAACCCTGATCAGTAGCTTTTAAAGTACAGCTAATTTTAAACATTTGTATTTTGTAAGTCCAGCTGTTTTGACTAAATACAGTGAGAAAATCTATTTATTTTATTTAATGAACCAAAATCTTATAATGAGATTGCATCTGTGAATAATGCTGTATATGAGTTATAGTTTATTCCAACAAATATTTGGCAATGCATAGGTAAAATAAATTTTACATTAGCATTCCTGCTGGTGAACTAATTTTCTCATTATTTGCAGCAAGCAGAGAGAAAGGTGTAAACACAGTCAAAGCAAATGCAATTAAATTGAAAAATTGTGGGAAAATGTGGTATCAGTACAAGTGCACTTAGGAAAGAGTCTTCAAAGGTTAGTTATGAAAAATGTTATTTTATTGACTGTATTATCTTCCCCTTATAAAATCAAAGGTATATTCATCTGACTGCCATATCACTGTTTAATTTTTGATTTAAAGAGTAATTGTAAAAAGATACACAAATTGGAAGAAAATCTTTGCTGCCGATGTTATAAAAACGAAAACTATTGGAAAATGTTTGATTCAAAAAGACCAGTCATGTTGTCCAGGTCTTGCCTTCCAAAACAGAGTGAGTCAGATTGGGAAGCTGTTACAGGCAGGTCTAAAGAATTGAAAGAATTGCTGATTAGTGATTTTGGAAAAAAACCACAAGGCAAAACAAACTGCTATAGTCATAGATTACTATTATTAAGTAAGATTGGTTTTATTTCCTAAAGACTGTAATTTGAAGCTTTATCAGAATATTTTTATAAATCCAAAAGTCATTAACTTGAACAACTCTATTACAAGGATGGCTTGTTAATAATCTAGCAACTGGGATGAAACTTAGGAAGAAGCTCTGTGTCTAATGATTAAGAAGGGAAGCTGCAAATATTTCATCACAAAAATTACACTCTTCTTGAAACCTTTAAGCAAAAGCATGAGTAATTATAATACTTGTGGAAAATCCAATTAAGTTATATAAATATATACTTTTACAAGTCTTTTTCTTTTAAGCTCAGGTTAATTAAAGCATTTCTTAACAGTGACTAAGATCTAACACCATCAGTAATTCCTACAAAACACATCAGGATGAGAGAAAACGAGGGCAGCAGGAAACTGCTCTTTGCCTACCTTGCCTTTCCAGGTGCCACAGTACAGACAGGTGTGTACCAGGAACAACAAGTATGACACTCTGGATGTGGAAGGCCAGTCGATGGATCCTGTGGATGTTGGTCCATCTACACCAGAGTTGTTGCCAAGGTCGGAAAAGCCAGCCCCCTGTAGCACAACCACCTTCAGGAGGAAGAAGAGACAGTTTATAGTTGTATGGGAATCCCTTCTGGGGGGAACTGAGCATCCAATATGCTAGACAGACCCTCTGGTTAGGGAAGTTTGCTGCTTCCCTGGGGCCTGGGCTTCGGACATCACTAAGAAACTCCCTGGCCTGGCCCCGGCTTGGACTATTACTCTGGTGTAACTGACCCTTGTAAAAAAGACTTCAGAGAGGCACCAGCACATTCAGTAGCTAGACAGAAGGACTGCTTCCCTGGAGAAAGGAACTGTGCTTCCAAGAGGGTACATCTGAAGCAGAGTTTTATCTGAAAAATCAAGTACTGCAGCACAATTCCAGCTCAGGAAGACCATCAGCAAGTAAGGCAGACCATGGACCACATCACACCTACTCACAATGCACCTGCAGCTTCTCATGAGGAGAGTTACCATCCCACTGGAAAAATCACAACTCATTGGCAAATTTCTTCTATTTTTGAATGACTAATGTAAAAATAGCTTTGAGGCGTCACATCCTTGTCACTCAAAAGTTACACATATCCCCCAAAAGTCAAAAGACACCAAAACTTACACAAAGGGCATGGGAAGGGAAAGGAAAGGTGGATGAGGAATTGTTAATTATGTATCACCATGTTTGCTGTACACTTGGTAACTGTTATCAGAACCATAACAACTATGAACCACTAGTAACAGCTTTGAATATTACCAGCTGTGGTGGAAAGAAAGAGACGTTGATATGCCGTGGAATCAGGATGGGAGATGACTTACCTGCCAGACATAGTGTCAAATGCTGACTTGAGCTGTTTGCGGATGAATTTTTCATGCATATTTCTTCTGACAACCTCAAAAATGTCTTTCTTGAGTACAATCTGAGATCTATAAATTCACACACATATAAGAAAGTGCAGGTGCACTCAACACTTGAGTCAAATCTCTCTAACTGCATGTATATAATTGGTTTTCACTTAATATGTACTTAAAAGTGTCATGCTTTCATGGATAAAAAAAATATCTTAGGTATGTGTGTGTGTGTGCACGTGCCCCAAACTGAATTTTTGAACTCGGAAGCAGAAGCCATCAGCATCTGGACTAAACAAAAGTAGCATACCCTGAATCTTCAAATTAATAAAGAAACATAAAACAGAACCACTAATTAAGAGGTCTCTCATGTGTTAACACATGACACAACACATGTGTTGTGTTTTAGAAAATAGACTGTTGAAATTGAGGAGGATTCCTGTAAAAAGTGGCCTTGGAAAGAAGGTGAACCAGAAAAGATGTAGGTCTTGGTTGGAGCAAGCATCCTGGAAGTGGGAGAGGATCCTGGAATTCACGGAGCTGTAAGAAGCCAAAAAAAATAAAAAGGATGCCTGGGGACCTTGACAGGAAACACCCAAGTTGGGTAATGATGAGTAACAACACAGAAGGAACCAGCCCAATATCCTGGAGACCTTCCTGGACCAGGTGTGACCTCCCTGAGGTGAAGCGATGGCTAATCCTATAGAATATCCTGCTATGGGGGAATGAGTGACTGAATGTGAGAGGTAATCATGAGGGGTAAAAAACCATTGTCCTTTTTGTTAAATAAGCCCCAGTATCCAGATTCGCTCTGGTCATTTACTCTACCTCACCTGCAACACTCAGCACTGTCTTCCCTGTTCTCTTCTCCCACCTCTGCCCTGTCTTTCCCCGTTCATTTCCCAGTACCTGCAGGTACTTTTTTCTTTTTTTTTTTCCTCCAGTAGGAGCAATAGTAACTGTGGCAGAAACCTGTTCAGGCCTGCTGTCATCTGTTTATCCCTGGATCAGAGCATTTTCTGGGATAAGTATCCCTGTCCTCTTTCTCTGCTCCTCTTGAAGACAGTCCTTACATTCCTTATTGCAATCATTCCCTGGGCATTCACCTGCATCATTATCAACTGATACGTGATCAAGGCATGTAGTTTTACCATGAAGGAAGAGGATGAAGCATACAAAGGTAATTTTACATATGATGATAAAAATATTACTTAGTTCTTCTTACTACGCAGAAGTGAAAAAAATATCACCCATAGTTTTTAGTCGTGGGTGAAGGCCACACGGACAAAAATTATCAAACCATTTTTAGCAAACAATAACCCCCAATAATTTATCAGACCAATCCTCTGAGCAATTTTTGAGTTAATGTTGCTTTGATGGTGTTCTGACCAGTGTTTAAACAATATCTGCAGTATCTATTCTGTGCAAATAGTTTGCCTGGTTACAAGTTCGTGCCATCAGTGATCTTGCAGTGACCTCTCTTGTTAATACAGACACTGAAAGCAAACATGGAAGATACACACGGAGAAACATAGTTTAAAAATTCAAATTAATACTAAACATCTTTTTTTTTTCTATACATATATAATTCCAAACCAATAGTTGTGACTTTGTGAGCCAGTAAATTTTTCTTCTATTTTTTGTAGTACATTTACATAAAGCCAATACTTACTTTCCATGTCATGTCACACGGAGAACAAAATAAAGCATATTAGCAAACACATCTAAAGTCGAGTGGCTTTGTTTTTCTATTTTTAAAATAAAATCAGTATTGCAACAATCCCAGGTTGATTTTCTGCGGGAATTTCAGGGGTTTGCATCATGGAGCCATCAGGCTACATGAACCAAGCAGACAGACTGCAAATTTTTTTGGTTTTACTTTTTTAAACTGGTATATGTCAATAATGTTTCCCCATCCAGCTTTAACACCTGAGACATTCATGATGGGGAAAAGTAGAGTCTGTGGGTACATCTTCAGCAAAGCCTTTGACACCGTCTCCCACAGCACACTCCTGAAAAAGCTGCAGCCCACGGCTTGGCCAGGGGCACTCTGTGCTGGGTTAGGAACTGGCTGCAGGGCCGGGTCCAGAGAGTGGTGGTGAACGGGGCTGCATCCAGTTGGGATCCGGTCACTAGTGATGCCCCCAGGGATCAGTGTTGGGCCCAGTTCTGTTTAATATGTTTATTGATGGTTTAGATGAGGGAATAGAGTGCCCCATTAGTAAATTTGCAGATGACACCAAGCTGGGGGGGAGTGTCGATCAGCTGGAAGGCAGGAGGGCTCTGCAGAGGGACCTGGACAGACTGGAGAGCTGGGCTGATTCCAACGGGATGAGGTTCAACAAGGCCAAGTGCCGGGTCCTGCACTTTGGCCACAACAACCCCCTGCAGCGCTACAGGTTGGGCACAGAGTGGCTGGAGAGCAGCCAGGCAG